>VDFB02058242.1:221867530-221965064 GCA_007258455.2 Sequoia sempervirens | reverse complement strand
AATTTGGTGAAGTTTCCCAAGGAAACCAAATTTAACAATAATAAGATCGTGCAAGATTATAATATGAATGAGATTTCATGATCTAGGTTGGTCAGTTGAAACAAGAGTAGATCTCAATCAACTATTCCACATGATTTAATTTTCTTCACTAACTTGCAAGTTCATTAAATATTCCAAGGGGCACCAAAACTTTACCCTAAGTTTTGTAAACCCTAAACCCTGAACTCTAAAATCTAAACCCTAAACACTAAACCATTCATTTTGTTCTTAAAGGCTCTTAATGAAATTTGGTTGCATTGGGAAACTTCACCAAATTTTATTCACTTGAGCCATGTCATTTTCTCCTAGGACCTCACTAGACGTAAATCCCCTTAAGCCATCCTGTCACCCTAAATCGTAATTTGATTTTCTTAAGGGGATCAAAGAAGTTCTTAAAATTTGGTGATCAAAGTTGCCATCATGATCTAGGTTAGTCAGTTGAAACAAGAGTAGATCTCAATCAACTATTCCACAAGAAAATGTTCTTCACTAACTTGCAAGTTCATTATATATTCCAAATTCTAAGCCCTAAACCTAAACACTAAACCATTCATTTTTGTCCTGCAAGGATCATAAAGTGAAATTTGGTTACCTTAGGAAACTCCACCAAATTTCATTCCCTTATGCCATGCAATTTTGTCCTAGGATCTTACTACATGTAGATCCCCTTAAGCTATCATATTACCCTAGACCCTAATCTCTAAAGTCTAAAGTCTAAACCCTAAAGCCATCATTTTTCCTTAGGCTTTTAATGAAATTGGTTGCCTTAGGCAACTCCACCAAATTTCATTCCCTTATGCCATGTAATTTTTCCTGGGATCTTACTACATGTAGATCCCCTTAAGCCATCCTATTACCCTAAACCCTAAACTCTAAAGTTTAAACCCTAAAACCTAAAGCCATCATTTTTTTTCTTAGGCTCTTAATGGGGAATTTGGAACATGAAACGCTCCACCAAATTTCTTTCCCTTATACCATACAATGGCAATTTTTTTTCCTAGGATCTTACTACATGTAGATCCCTTAAGCTATCCTATTACCTAAACCTAGCTCCTAAAGTCTAAACCCTAAACCCTAAAGCCATCATTTTTCCTTTAAAGGATCTTAATGAAATTTGGTTGCCTTGGGCAACTTCACCAAATTTTATTCACTTGAGCCATGCCATTTTCTCCTAGGACCTCACTAGACATAAATCCCCTTAAGCCATCCTGTCACCCTAAATCGTAATTCAATTTCTTAAGGGGTTCCAATATGACATTTCTTAAGAGGATCAAAGAAGTTCTTAAAATTTGGTGATCAAAGTTGCCCAAGGCCCAACCAAATTTAACAATAATAAGATCCTGCAAGATTATACAATATCAATAGTTAATTGAATTTTCATTCAAGTAACATGTGCCTTAGACATATAAATGAGGCTTACATATAATTTTATCATTTGCATTCAATTATTTAAGGCCATTTATATTGAATGTTTTAAAGGTATTTCCTAAACATGTATCTTACATCTTGAAATTACAAATCTAATGTAGGTTCACTCATATCTTAAAGATCACATGGATCCATTCAATAATATTCACAATCCACCTCCATGCCATCCATCTCCAACACCTTCACCTCTACCTCCACCCACTCCACCTCGTAACCCCCACCTCCACCACCTGAAATCAATGAACATGCCTGTTTGCAAGCACAAATCAATGCCAATGTTAGAACCATCCAAGATCAAATCAACATTATTCAAAATGAAGAATGTGTCGCACCTCCTATGAGGATGTTCGCATCTAGGATGCAAACCCTTGTTGATGTTGTCAGGGCTATGGATGGGATCGTAGATGAGCATCGACAATGGCTAGAGGAGAGGAGAACTCCTGATTTTGAAAAGGAAAACACAAAGAAATGAAGATCTATGCAATAGAGAGCCATAATAGTTTATAAACTAAAACAATGATCTTAAATAGTTATGAATTTATAAATTGGGTGAACGATGGATATTTTGTGTGATGAATTTATAAACTTGGTTCCAAATGGATACTTTTAGTGACATGAATTTATGATTTTGATTCCAGATGGATATTTTAGTGACATGAATTTATGGATTTGGTGGAATTTATGAACTTATAATGATGAATTTATAATAGTATATATTTTATGACTATCTACTGGATCATGATTTCTCTTGTTGGAAAATTGTAATATATATTTGTGTGTGTGTGTGTGTTAGACATAAAATGAGCTTTTGTGAATGTTTCAAGTTTATTGTTTAGTATGTATGTGCATGTATTAAAAATTTGCATATATAGTTCTTAAATTTTGAAATTTGTATGTATGTACATAGTTTAGTTTAATGATTTGTATGCATGCAAATTATGCATCATATTTTTTATTTTAAATGTACATGTACATACATTTAATTTTGAATTTTGTATGGACATGCTCTTGAGTTGAAAAATCAATGTATATATATGTACATTTCAATTAAATATATGATCTTAATATATATGTTGCTCATCCTATTTCAATTAAATATATGATCTTAATATATGTATGCACATGGACTATTTTGTATGATTTAATGCAGGTGCACATTTATACCGAGCATATCATGGATGATTTTAACATTGATGATATCATCAATCCACCACCTCATCCACAGCTAGATCCGCATCCCTCCCCCCCTCCACCTCCACCTCTGCCTCCCCCTCCCCCTCCACCTCCACCTAATATGCCACATGCAACACCTATCACATCTGATGAGGCTTGCTTGAGAGCATGAATAAATGATCAAGTTACATCCTTACAAAATCAAATCAATGCTATGCAGAGTCAAGCATTGATTCCTCCACATGTGAGACGTTTTGCATCTGCAATGCAAAACATTGTTGATTCCATCAAGATGATCAATTTTGATCTTGATAGGCATCGACGAGACAGAGAAAAAATGAGACAATTTTATTCTGTTGGTCTCTCTTACAAACAAATATTAGACCTTAAAATAATGAAAGCCCATCTAGCCCCCTACTTTCCTGACCCCGTTACTCGACAACCCATTCCACCCAACAAATCTAGAATATCCATGAGGTGGTGCATACATTTGCAGATGAGTGCACATTTTTGGGATCAATGGTATATGGTTCTTGATAGTCCCCCACATGGTAATTTGGAGTTCCCATTGTATTTTTTGAGAAAACTGTATGTAGAGTTTGTTTTGGGGCAAAAGCCCAATTATTTTGATTTTAGATCATTTCACGGTGTTGGTGGCGGCATGCGACAATAGAGATTGGGGGCAAGGTTTGATCCTCGATGCCCCGTGCATGCACAACCCCTTGTTGTTGCTCCTGGTCCTCCCATTCCTGCACCTATACATCATCAAGCTTTGGTCTCAACATTAGGTTCCCTTAGTACACTTGCAAGAGACCTTGATCAGCACACTTCTGCAATAGCGAGTGGGGAGCATAGAGACGATGATGATGATGGAGGATTTTTTTATGGAGCTTGTCTGAGTACTGCTCCAAGAGTGTCAAGGCCCATCCCTCATATATCTACTAGTTGTCATCAAGTATGCTATGGACCTGATCAGGCCACACCTAGTTCAGGTGGACGGGGAGATTCTGGTGGTTCATCTGGTCGCATCAATTCATTTGTAGAGTTCCTCGTAGTAGAACATCACCCTGAGGACACTACGACACAAGTATAAATATGCATCTAGATGTACGTTCATTTTATAAGAATTTTTATGGTTGTATATATCAAAGAAAAGTTTGCAATACATTTTAACAATCGAATTGTTTGGTGTACAGATGACACGAACGATGCAAGGGAAATCATCTGTTCCATGAGTACATACATCGACACCAGACATACTTGGCAACCCTTATGGGGTATTTTGATTTCAATTTTAAAAATTATATATGAAATCATAAATTATTTAACTTGAGTTTTAAATTTATAATTGAATCACATATATGTTTCAAATATTCATGTTGGTTTAGGTGAGTCAATCGGCATCCACGTTGATTCCTCTTGAGGGATTGTCAAGCACTCCTCCACTATCGAGCATCATAGATCAGGGGCAGGTACATTCATATTGTAAATTTGTTTAAAGTTTACATTAGTATAGTTACAATTTTATGAGTTTTGAATTCACTAGATATATGAAACGCATGCATGCACACTTGTAAATATTATAAGCGTTAAATGTCTATGTACATGTATGTCTAGGTTGATACCACAATAAGAATAGGCATTGGGAAAACATTTGATGTTGCAGTTACTCATGAGGCCACTGATTTCCAGGTTGTTTACAAAACTTTCTACACAAAATGTGCAAACTTGAATATATATGTATATATTAACCTAATTAAATTGTACATGCTTTAATTTTGATCTTGTAGGACTTTGTTAGTGCAACTTTCAGCCTTGACCCAGACATAGTTACACCACCAGGAGGACATGTAGAGCAAGTTTCAGATCAAATGGTAATTTAATTTTTTTATTATATTTAAAGTGAATTATAAATTTTAAATTGAATACATACATAATATGATATTTTCACATATTCTTTTTCTTTTATAGCATGAGACACATCTTGTAGTTGAGCATGTACAGACAGGTCCTAGAGAAGAGCCTAGTGCACAACCTCATAATACGGTACAATTAAAATATGATAAATTCTAAATTAAATTGAATTAAAAAAAATTAATTGTAAAGTTGTACATCTAATTTCAAATTTCTTTGTCTTGTTTATGTAGACTGATTTAGAGAATTTAGAGGTTTATTCAGGCTCACCAGAGCATCCAGATGTAGATATGATGGTAATTTAATTTTATGATGGATTATAAATTAAATTGTCATTAAATCATTTTTTATTGTCTTACATCTAATTTCATCTTTCTCTTATGTACAAAGTGTTTCAGGTCATCCACATAGTCCGCATGGTGTGAAGAGGTCTCTTGATTATAGAGATAGTGCATGACCTGGAAACATGTGATTTTATGTGTTATATTTGTTTATTTCATGGACTATATTTCTTGTTTATCATGTACTCTGTTGGACTTTATTTCATGTGCGCTTAATATATTGGTTTCATGCACTTAAAATGTTACATAAATTATGGACTTTATTATTGTTTGAAATTTTAATTTACACATGTACATTTATGCATTTTATGTTCATAGTCAAGACATTAATATAGGACATTGATGTGAAATTTAGTGATCTCATACATGGATTAATATAGGACATTTTAATATTTACAATAATCAGTCAATAAATCATAATTTACAAACAAAAGCAATCTATTTATATACCAAAAATTTAGGGTCTAAACCTGAATTGCATTAAAATATGGGTCAAGTGGACATGGATCTTATGCTTAAAATGTGTAGATGCACTTCCAAAATCTACATAAGTT
This sequence comes from Sequoia sempervirens, assembly GCA_007258455.2. Lineage (NCBI taxonomy): Eukaryota > Viridiplantae > Streptophyta > Pinopsida > Cupressales > Cupressaceae > Sequoia > Sequoia sempervirens. The sequence continues at coordinate 221,959,615 of VDFB02058242.1, read as the reverse complement.
ATTATTTTAATATTATTTGGAAATAATCATGTGAATGTATAGTCTTTGGATTACTGCATATTTAGATTAATATCAAGTTGGTAATGAAAGTCTTTAACATGTCAAATTTAACTATAGGAAAAATTGAGAACATTTCAAAAAGGAAAAACAATTATAAAATCAAAATAATCTTCAACTATAATAATGATTTCTCAAAATACACATGAATTAACACTGTACATGAATAGTAGAAATCTTCCAACATAAAAAATCTTCAATATTTTTAAAAAAATTAAGAACATTTCAAAAAGGAAAAATCACTAATATTCTATTTTATTCAAAATTAACATATATATGTAAATAAATATTTAAATTTTAAGGCTTTACTAAAGGTTTTATTGTACAAAAATATAGCAACTTAGGATTAAGGTTAGGGTTATAGGATAAAGCTTTGGGTAAAGGTTAGGATTAGGACACAACTAGAGTTAGGGTTAGGTTTCAATTAGGGTTAGATACAACAAGGCTTAGGTATATGATAAATTTTAGGACAGGGTAAGGGTTCAATAAGGGTTGGGTTCTAATAACGGTTAGGGTTAGGGTTCAATTCTAACTCTAATTAAAATTCTAATCCTAACCATAACAATACCATAGAAGATTAGAGAATAAAAGCATTAATAAATACTATAAATAATAGTTCATCTAACACTAATTTATAAGTTGTCAAAACAAATAATGATGTCTTAAGGGGGTGTCTAAAGGGGTCATAATAGAACATGTTAATTAAGGGGACGTCTAAAGGGGTCATAATAGAACGTCTTAAGGGGATATCTAAAGGGGTCATAATAGAGCGTGTTAATTAAAGAGTGTCTTGCTTGGGGGTCTTGGGGGATGTCTAAAAGGGGTCATAATAGAACATGTTAATTAAGGGGATGTCTTAAAGGGTGCATAATAGAGCGTCTTAGGGGATGTCTTAAAGGGGTCCTAAAGGGATGTCTAAAGGGTCATAATAGAACATGTTAATTAAGGGGATGTCTAAAGGGTCATAATAAAGAGAGCGTCTTAGGGATGTCTTAGGGGTCATAATATGTAGGGGATGTCTAAAGGGGTCATAATAGAACGTGTTAATTAAAGGGATGTCTTAAGGGGTCTTAAGGGGATGTCTAAAGGGGTCATAATAGAATGTTTTAACTAAGGGGATGTCTTAAGGGGTCTTAAGGGGATGTCTAAAGGGTCATAATAGAACATGTTAATTAAGGGGATGTCTTAAGAAGAAGAAGGGGTCATAATGCATCCTAAATATAGAATATTGATTTGATACATAGAGGTACAAAGAGTATGTTTAATTTTGTAAGTATGTATGTACATATGTCATCTCAAAATGATGTTTACAAAATTTTGATATGCCATCTCAAGAACATCTCAAATGGCTAGAATGTGTCTTCCTACCACTTGATAATAAAAGGTACAAGCAATATCAATGAAATAATCAAAACATACATATTTTAATTTATATAAAACTATCTATATGTACATAACTCAAGTACCTGCATTTAAAAGTATTCCACACATGTTTGTAGGTTGAATCCAGGCATCCTCTCCTTTTTGTTTCAAAGTATGAGATCAATGCAATGATGGCTTTAAGATACATAAAATGACAATAAATCAATTTTAACTATTAATGTTCAAGCAATATCAATATGTAATCAAAACATGTATTTAAATATAATTTAACTGATAATTATCTATTTTTACCAAGTATTCCATGTTGTCTAGGTTTAATTTGCATGGACTAGATCCTTTTTGTGATTATGCCTTAAGGATATATAAAAGAACAATTTAAATCAATTTCAACTAATAACACACTTGACCAATGTTGAAACATGTATTTAATGTATTTAAAAGGACAAAATAAAACTAAAACTATATTTACCTGTATTTACTTAATCCATTGTACCATCTGCATCCTCTCTTTTTTGCAATGCATCTATGATTGCCTCATGCTCTTCATAGAAATTGACCATAGTAATTTTTTTGAAGGTCTTCCACAATAGCACTTTAGTTTTAAATTTGTTGCCACCACGAAATGTGAATAATGCATAATCTTTTATGTGTTTCATAGTCTTCGAATGCAGGTAGACCATTCTTTCTTCTCAAGTATTTTCATAGCCAAGTGCCAACAAACACCACCAATCCTATTGGAAAACATGTTAAAAAACCATCATCAAATAAGTTCTCAAAATTTTCTTAAGGGGATCAAATACTTGTTCTAAAAAATTGCTTAAGAGGATCTAAAACTTGTTATCAAATTTGCTTAAGGAGGTGTCTTAAGGGGATCACCATACGTTGGATAATGAAAGCCATCATCATCTTCTCGAGGTGTGTTAACAACTTATGTTTAGTTTCCACACAATGAGCCAACCAATATTCTATTTTCTCTTCATTCCCCTTAGGTATAATAACTACATACAAATGTCCTGCCAACAAAATTCAATTTAATAACTTGTGCATATCCATATAGCTAATTTAGTATTAAAAAATAACTTAATAAAGCAAAATAAAAATAAATAAATTAAATTAAAATTACTTTCTTGTACAAGGTTTGAAACACGATCATAATCTTCAAATGCAAACAATTGATTATTTTCTTCAATAGTTCTTTCATATTGATGATGTGCTTCTCACAGTGTCAGCGATCTTTGCTCCAACTGTTCAACCCATTCTATATTTTTCTAAGCTTCCCAATCTCGAGATACAAAATGGAAAAACATGCAAGCTCCCTTGTCCAAATAGTCCATGTTCTTCTTTGTCGCACTCCCCTAAATGAATGCTGTTTAGTAGATCCACTAATTGTCTCTGGTAACTCTAGATACAATGTTTTCTTCTTCCACCAACCAAAGAATTGATGAACTATAGGTAATCACTTTCGAACCCAGTGTGAGATAATCTTCTATTACACCAATCCACAATCATGTGCATTTTTAAATTTTACTGAATCCTCGAATTTTAATTGTTCTCTAGCAAGAATTCTTTTGACACACGTACCAGCTCCATCATGTTCTCCTTTACCATGCCTAGCTTCAATAAAACTCCATATATGTTGGACATTAAGTTCTTTGTGAACCCTACTTAACCAATAGAACATTCTAGCATTTTTGAACTGACCCGTACAATTATCTGACCATATGAGGTGTTCTTTCATATGGATTCCTCTTTCTTTAAAATTTTTATAAAATATACTAAAACAATATTGAACAAAATCTGATGAGTGTAACCAATTGTCACTCAAATAAAAATGATACTCCCTCAAAACTTTTCTATCATTCTCAGTGCTATCATCTACATGTCTATAAACAATATGGACAAACATAACTACTTGCACAGAATTATAATATTGAGATTGAATTTCCTCTTGCGAAGTGAGAGTATAATTCTCTGCAAAATCAACCACTGAAAGTATAGTACCAATTGGAAATGTGTTTCTACATGCGCGAAATTGGCCATCAAGCCATCGAGCATGTTCAGAGTGCATAACATATTTTGGTACAATTTTATTATTAAATTCACTCATAAATGCATGCACACTAACTTTTTCTGTAACTAAATCACAACACTTTCCTATTTTTCCATCTTTTAAAGAATAGTGAACATTCCTAAATCTTTTGACGCCTACTAATTGTTGTCCAAAATCATGATCAACACTTTCATGCAAACAATTTCTTAAAAATGAAAGATTTCTGCAGTTAATGCATTGTCCAGAAATACAAGAACTTATATAAAATAATCTATCATTAGATTTTTCACAAAACAAACCTGAAATAAACTCTCTTATTGATTCAGGTGGCATATCAATACCACAATCTTGTATAATCATGTTAGAATACAAGGTACAAGGTATATATCAAAAAACATCATAAAATAACTAAATTGAACATGTTTTACAACAACAAGATATTCGTTGCTTATTAATTTTTACATACAAAGGTTTACATTTTCAAAAGACCTTTGAATTATTTTAATATTATCGTGTAAATCAATAGCTACAAAGTTTTCTATAAAATCTAATTTGTGTTGTATCTAATAGGTGTTTTGGGTGAGGATCGCGAACTTTGGACCCCACCCTTAATTTTAAAACATCTCTAGCATTAGATGAAACCCTAGTATTATCATGCCAATATTTTTCGATCAAAGATTTAATTTCAATATTCAATTTTATATCAGACCTCGGTAGTCATCCACTAAAACTCCAACATTGATTGATAGGATCATTTTCTATACTTTCTCTTCTTTTTGCCGCTCTTAGTAATGTTTTAGGATGCATTTTTAAAACTTCACTAATAGTGCTTACCATTCTTTTATTCAAAGTTGTTTTATTAACTATAGCAGTAGTTATAGCTCTTCTTGTTACGTTTTTATCTTTAGATCGACTATTTTTCCCAATAGATTGAATGGCACTAGCAACAGTAGGCATAGCATGTTTTAATGATTGATCTTTTCTTTTTGGTTTAACATAAAAGCCTAACATTTTCATTACTTTCCTCATTTTTTGCATTCTCATCAATTGCATCATTAGTTGACATTGAAATGCAATTTTTTTATGATAAAATAATTTGGTGTATATTCTATTCGCATGTGTTCTTATTTGCCTCCAAGAAATTTGAGAGGAAGATTATTGAAAACACCACTTCCAATTTAAAAAAAAGTATTTTCATTAAATTCAACATCACATTCTAGATTTTCATCTTCATTTCAATCAACAAACGGTTTTCATTTCATTTTCATCTTCATTTTCATTAACAAAACGGTTCTCATTTTCATTTTCATCAACAAAAAAGTTTTCATTTTCATTTTCATTTTCATCAAAAATATAGGTTTTGTTTTCATTTTCAAGAAAATGATCATTTTGATTTTCATTTGCAACAAAAGATTTTTCTTTTTTGTTTTCAACAAGTTCTATAAAAGTTTCATCTCTCTGAATATAGTCAATGTCAACATCATTATATCCAGCATCTTGTAAAACTTCTACATACAAATTTACCATTTCACTAACATGTGGATTTGAAGACGTACCTGGATTTGTGCATATTGAAACATTCTCCTTAACATTCAAAGAGGGATTTGAAGACATAGTAGGACTTTTTTGTATAATCATATTCTTCTCCAAATTGACTCCTTGCAAATTAGCTTCATCTACAACTATGGTATCTTCAATGTTTTCATCTTCAATAGTTGTTGAATTGGTTGCTCCACCATCGTTCATTGATTTCATTCTCATTCTTCTTTGTCTTTGTCTTTGTCTCTCTTTTTCTCTATTTGCTTCAACTTCTTGAGGAGTCAATGTCTTTGTTCTCTTATTACTAAGTTTATCTCCCATAATTATAAAATTCTCAAGCAATAAAATGAATGTTAATAGTGAAATACTTCAAAAATATTCAATCCAAATTGGAAGTTGAATACCTATTACGATAAAAATTCTTCCTCTTGTGTTCCTCAAAACAAGTAGAAAACTACCACAATTCCACTTTAAAATTGTTTTCTTCATGCTTCCTTTGAAAATTCAATCCATATTGCAAATTGAAACCTTTTGTTCCTCCAAACAAGCACAAAAATAACACAATTTCACTTCAAAAATGGTGTAGATGATGCTCCCTTTGATAAAATCAACCAAAAATCAAATTATCCACCTATAAATACAATAACTTATGAAAATTAATTCATTTTTAGTGCTCTTGGCCGTACATATGAGGTTGCAAACTTGCAGATTTGACAGTAATATTGCACAGTGTTTTTAAATCAAATAAACGGTATCCCATTTATAAAATAGGATCCCGCTTATTATAAAACGGGATCTCAATTATAAAACGGGATCCCAGTTATTAATAAGCGGGATCCCGCTCTATAATCGGGATCTTGTTCACCGTCGGAGTTGTTGTAAAGGTAACGAGATCCCGTTTATGAAACAAGATCCCGTTCCATTTACAACGGTCGAAATTCTGTTAGATGGGAATGGGATCCCGATTATAGCATGGGATCCTGTTTATTAATAAACGGGATCCCGTTTTATAATCGGGATCTCATTTTTTTAAATTTGAATTTTGTTTTGCATCGTGGGTAGGTTTTTGCCAAGGTTTTTGGTTCGGGAAAAGCATTGGAAGTCCGAACCTAGGCCTTCAACCTGGTTTGACCTGCAAGTTGAAGGCCCTAACAATGTCAAAGAAAAATACTGACTTTGGGCATATGGCTGACGACCTTTTTTGCAAAATTTTCTGACAAAATTAAAACCCATTTTAGATGAAACAATGCAGATTCTAAATATGTAATTTGTTTTGCAATTGAATTGTTTTTTCTATTTTTCAATGAATTTCTAATAAAATTCATCCATAAACTTTAAATATCAGAGTTTTTTACTATTTTAATAACTTTTGATCAACATAACATTTTGACAAATGGATTGCATGAGAGAAAACTTCAGACAATTATTTTCAATTTGAAAAAAAAATCAGAAAATGATAAGTTTAGGTCATCTTATGCATGTCGTACATGACGATTTTTCAAAACGACAAATCTGCCTGATAAAAAATTAACAAAAAAAAAATATTAAATAAAAAATTACAAAAAATCAAGAGCAAGCTTCAGTGAGTCATAAAACTTTTCCCAAAAGGATTTAGGAAAATATAATAATTTAAGTCAAAATATGGATGTCGTACACATGCATGGTATGGTAAAAAAAAAATGACTTTTAAACAGTGGTTTTTAGAAATGCCTATTAAAACTCAATTTGTACAATCTGGGTATTGAAATAAATTACATATTTGGAAACTAGACTCCGAGCACTACATTTTATGATTAGTGATTTTTTAAAAAATTTCATCTCTAAGTGCTTCAAATTTTAAGGTCAAATGTGTCAAATACTGAAAATCAGGGAAAACACTTCCACTTTTTGGCCAAAAAGTGGACTCAACTTCTTGCACACACCCTTCATCCATTTCAAACATTTATCATCCCATCGCACAAGCAACTTTAGAGCTTTGGAAACATCATTATCTAGACTTGGGTACATCCTTAAACCAAATCAAAATCACCTTGTTTAATTAGGAGTATGGGAATGCATCCTTTCTCATACCTCTAGTTAAATCAACACACATTTGAACAAGTTTATCCTAAAGATCACATCCAACATCTTAAGGTCTACAAGTTCATTATTCAATCAAAACCAATCAAAATCAAATCCAAAAGTCTAGCATTGATCCAAAGTTCCTAAGAAAAAAAACACCCATTTCATTCACCCCTTTCATCCTTCATCTCATAATTGGTCCTAAACACCTTAGAGGTCACTTTTGCAACAAATTCAAAACACAAGAACATGGAATATAAACTTGATCCATACATCATAAGTGATCTAAACCAACCAAATTATCAAAGCCTCACAATGCATATTGATTTTCAAAACTCACATTTATACAATTTGTACATGGGATCATTATCTCCTACAAACCTCAATAGTACAACAAATGTGAGTATTCCTAGTCAAAATTTCAGAACAACTTTCCCAATGGTAGATTTAAATCCAATTCCAAACCTAAAAATCTATCAACCAAACACTCAATGCATGAGCCTTCAAACGAACAAGATCGTCCCATCAAATCCCTGCATGCCAACTGTGAATGTACCAAGAACAAATTTACAAAACATGAACATTTTGAATCCAAACTTGGTAAACTTTGGGATGGATATGTTTTCAAATCATATGAATATTGTTCAAAGTCCAAACAACATGTTAATGACTCCAATTCAAGGTAACACCATGCAAAATTAAAGTTACCTAAATCAAGGCAATGTGATTCCCAACATCAACAATGTTCAATTTCAACCCATAATGCCAAATATGAACATCCCAAGTTAGAACATTGTCCAAAATCAAATTTTCCATGATCTCATGAAAACACCACAAGTGTACATCACAAATATGCTTGAACAAAAGACAAATCAAGGGAGTCAAATTCAAAATCAAGATCAAATTTCACTAGAACAACTTGATTCACATGCCAAACTAATTGAATTATTGATCCAAGAGATATCTTCACTCCAAAATCAGTACACTCTTCCGTTGGTTGAACCATGCCATCAAAGTGTTGAGTTGTGTCCACAACCACATCAAGAACAAAATCTCCAATGTCAAGAGGTTAGATATAAAGATCAACATCAACAACAAACCCAATTACCCCATCTCGAAGATCAATTGCCACATTTCAAAGATCAATCACTACATCTCCAAAATCAATCACCACAATGTCAAGTACAAATCTCACAAAGTAACAAACAAAAAATACACACCACTTGGGAGACCAATTGAATCAGTCCTGCAACAATTGGTACAAGAAAATATCATCAAGCTCCCTATCTATGGGAACTCTCAAGAACCCCTAGTTAAACTACCAGGGTATAACGAGGAGCACCATTGTGATTTCCACAAAAAAAAGGGACACACAACATCAAGTTGTATTTGACTCAAAAATATCATCCAAGAACTTATTGATCAAAAGATAATCCCTATTGGGGACAATGATCAAGATCTATCCATCAATGAACACCTTGAAGATGTTTCCATGTCATCCAATGATAAAATTAACATACATCAAGAGTCACTTTTCAATCATGATCAAAATCCACCAAAATCCACCAACAATACCCAACAATGACCCAATTCAAGAAATTTCAACATCATTTAACCTTATGGTTAAAGACATTGAAAATCACTCCACCTCAATTTTTGAAAAAAATGATCAAGATCTCTCCATCAATGATCACCTTGAAGATGTTTCCACCCCATCTGATGATCAACTCACCATACATCAAGAGCCACTTTTTAGTGATCTATTTCAAGGATTGTTAGAATTATTTGATCCCATGGACATAATCTATGATCCATTGACAAATGATCATATTCAAAATGTCTCTACATTTCCTTATGAGTTAGAGGACACATCTCAAGAATTTATTCCAAAGCATGATCAAAATATTTCACCAAGGTCTAGCAATGGTCCTTTCCAAGACATGTTGACCCCCTTTGACCTCAAGATTACGGATACTAAAGGAATCCTCAACTCAACACTTGATCCAAGCCCACTCAAATATCAAGAGGATAATGAACCACATTTTGTTCCTAATGAAGATATCCTAGAAACCTTTATAAGTAATCCATCCTTTGAAACTGACCCATGTTAAGAATTTGATCCAAAGCATGTCAAAAGCAATTTTGAAATCATTCGAGATCAAGAGTTTGTATCTCCAAGCTACTACAATGGTATAATGGATACTCTCCTATCTATACAAGATGATCATATCCACATAGTACATACTCCTCCATCTACCCATGAGATGCTTTCTTTGGATGGACATGTAGATGATCTTTATTAAGAATAGGATTCCTTTACTCCTGACATTATTACACAAAAAGAGTAGGTTAGTGATTCATATAGTGAAACTAAGTTTTCAACATCAGGATTAGATATATCCCAAAGTCAAACTGAGGACATCATGTATGAAGATATCTGACATTATCCACTCAAAGAAATAGGTCAAACAGAATAGGATATTCTAGAGTCAGCAGAGCAGCAAAACAAAATAACATCATCTGTAGTGGTTATCTATCAGAGAATGTATATTGAACAAGACATCTCAAAACAAACAGAATCAAGGAATGAAGATGCCACTACCACCATACTAGGGGAAACTATGTCTTAGGAAAACATCAGCATAGGGAGCATGAAAAGTCCTTATGATGAAACTAATTCCAATACTACAACTAGCCACATCATGAATCTTCATCCACCCATCACCCCATCCACAAATTGGGACCAACGTCAAAAGAAAGATTTGAATCAAAGCACAAGAAAGGTTATTAAACCAGAAGAAGCAAAGAAGCATAATGGACAAGTCAAATACAAGAGGATACCAAAGAATACAAAGAAAGATTATCCCTATCAAACTCCATTAGTCAAAGAAACTATGGGGAAAAATAAGAAAGGGAAAAGTATCCATCAAAGATATCCAAAAAAGCAAAAGAAGGCTTCTCAAGTGATGTACAAAGTATATCAACCAGTTGGTCCTAATTACATGCACACTTCTATATCCACCCATCATTGCTCACCTTCCCAAGTTTGGAGATTCGAAGTTTCCAAACTATCAACCAATCCATCTCCTATCCCTAAACACACTCCATCTAGGCCTCCACAAATGATATTTGATTCTCACATTGACCATGTATTGGCAACAAACCATTATCATAAGGATTCAAAAGGTACTCTATCATGATGTACGCACAAAGACAAAGTCAACTCTGGTATCAATGAAGCAGATCAGGATTCTCAAAATTTGTATTCAAGTGAACGTATCTTAGCAAAACAACCTCTTTAGGCAGGATATCGATGGAACATTATGATAGGGGCATCTACATCAACACCACCAAGTGGTTCAGCATGAGCTTAAAATATTTCAGAAAAAAATATATATATATATCAAAAAAAAAAAAAATCAAAAAAAGAATTTAAAATTGTAAAGAAAAAAAATAACCCTCTAGTGATAACCACTTTGGTGGTGCTTTGGGAAGGTACCATGATGAAAACCTAGAAAATAGGCATCATATGTAGAATCGAGCATCTACGTGTGCTAGTTCAAGTGAAAGTATCTTATCCCACCCATAATAAATCCAACATTTCATCCATCTCATCCATAATAAATCCATTTCATCCATGAACCATTTATCCAATCCATCTACACCTATATTCCAAATTATCTTGATCTTGGTAAAAGTTTGGTGCACACTTTTACACTTGCTTATGGTAAACATCTTGACATGGGTCATTTTCATTGATCCTACCCTAACTAGCACTATCTGAGCCATGAAGCATTATCCAAATGAGCATTATTTATCTGAACACCTTATCTTATCACAAGATAATCCATATCCCTCCATCCATACACATATCCAAGCATCCACCCATGGTATTCTATACATTGCTAGACACTGGGGGGTAGATATTTACATCTTGCTTCAGGAATAAATATTGATATATATCCTCCAACTTATGTGGTGATTTGAACATTGGAAAATGTAAAATAAAACTGGTCCACCACTTGTGAGCAAAAAACCAAATCACTAGCCCAGGGCATATTTTGATGAGAAGAAATTCCTTATCAATCTTCATCTTCATCAAACATCAATCCAAACAATCACTATCAGTTGCATCTAATGTGTGCTTCAACGTCACATCAAATCATGTCCAAAACATGTTTTGTTCCAAGCCAAGCTTCATCAATCTTGATAAAATCAAATCCAATCAATCCATCATCATCTCGGGATATCCATCCTAATCAGTGTATTTCTTAAGACTATCTTTGCATTGTTGAGTATCCTCAACAATATTATCATCATCAATCCCACATCATCTTGGGATATCCATCCTAGTCCTTGTGTTGCTTAACACTATCCTTGCATTGATGTGTATCCTCGACAATGTCATCATCACCAATCCTGCATCATCTTGGGATATCCATCCTAAATCCTCATGTTGCTTAACACTATCCTTGCATTGTTGTGTACATCCTCAACAATGTTATTGTCATCAATCCATTGATACGATCAATCAACCATAGCTTGGCTTTTTAAAAAATCACAAAATAGATCACTAATATTGTCACACACATCCATATCCAAATAGTCAAAATCGTACATTTAAAAAACCAAGAAAATCCAAAAACATTCAAAACATGCAAAAAATCCAAAAACATTCATAAAAGCCAGAAAAAGTCAAAAACATGGAATCTGAACTACGTTGTCTCTGAGCTTAAATGTAGGCAAGGCTAGTCTGATCAGCCCCTAAGACACAAAATCCAAAAATAGTCATAAAATCAGAAAACCCAAAAAAATAGCCTCAAAACATTTCAAAACATCAAAAATATCGAAATATTTGAAAATTCATCCATCCCATCTCGCTTTCACTCGCAATAATCAACCACCCATAATAAATCAATCATCACACTCATACTTTGGCAAAACAAATAGAAACAACCACAACAATAGGCAAAAAGAAAACTTCAAACATAAAATCAAAGGAAAACAACAAATCTTTAAAACAAAATCAAACTCTTGATGATTTTCAAACATGTCAATCAACTTTATATCAACAACTTATCAACCCATCATCATCCTATACAATGCATGTCCTAGGATATATCGTTCTGACTATGGGCGTCATTTTGGATATCACCTTGGATTCTTATTCTATCAAAACACATCCCTTTGGCTGGCGATATGAAAAACATTGACTTGTTTGTTTACTTGATCTTTTCTTTTGAGTTATGTTATTGTGCTCATTCCAATGACCTCTCGATAATGTCTAATCAAAATGATTTAGAGAGAAAGGAATGGGAAAATGATCATTATCTTATGTTTTTTATGCTTTTTGGACATTCTTGTAATATAACCTTGGCAAATACTTGCTTTGTTAGGTGTGTGTGCAAGGTGTTTTGGGTAGCTTGTTGACTATTGCATTGATGGGTTATACCTTTCCGTGTATTGGTCTGAGATGTTTGAAACTTTGGAAGTGCATCCTAGCAAGGTTTTTGTATGTCAGGTGTGAACAAAAATTCTCCTATCTATTTGTCAAGTCAAAGTGCATTTCACTAGATACAACACCATCTTGGTCATCTATACCTTGATGCATCGTATCTATGTGTATTATCAAACAATAAGGTAATTGGCCCTTTAAAATCCCAACTCTCAGCAAGAGAACATCATCATCATCCATCATCATCTCCAATAAAGTCCCATTAGATCATAGAATTGTTGGATCCTCTCTTCCATCCATCTTATTCTTCTATGTTTACTAACATTTCTATCCAAATTTGTGTGATATCTCAATATATACATGAGGCTACCCATGGCTGATGACTATTTATACATCATCAAAATTATCTACGTCAAATATTTGATATTTCTAAAGAATTATCTTTCTTCCTCTAATCCGTAGAACCACTCCTCTCACATTTTATCATGATCTCGATTGGAAATTAACATTTCCACTTGATCTCTCAAGGGGGTAGTATACCAGCGTAATTCTTCTCGCTAGGGAAATAGTGAGGAATCCAAAAAATCAAAGAATTTTTGACTTTTGATCATGGGAAGGTTATTCTTTGAAGCAATGCAACAAGTGCATCACTTTAAAGAGGCGCCAAATGTAGACATAGAAAATATACAGATTGATATCGCACACTCGATCCTGATCTACTAACATCGCTTCATCTTGTATCATCCCTTTGTCTAACCATTTAATCGAATAGCCTTATTTGATTAAAGTTATCATAATTCCCCTTTTAATTAAATAATTCCCTCGATTTAATTAAATCATTATCTCTGTGTAATTAGCTATGTCATTTCATCTTCCTATCTTTGTTTAATTAAATAATCCACATTATTTGATTAAATCTCCAAGGTTCATCTAATTAATTAAATAAATAAAACTTTTATCTAATTTAATCTAACATCACCCCCTTTGGTTAAATAAATCAAAATATTTATTTAACTAGGTCTTAATCATTTTCATCTCTTTTTGATCTATTTCAACCCACAAATCTAAATCAAATAGTCAAATCACCTAATCTCCTTTTAAATTAATCAAACATGATTAATGCTAATCGTAATCACTCAAATCCTCTAGATTTTGCAACTTGCACATGAAAATTGATTTAATTGATTTATAAATCATCAATTTTCATTCAAAAAAGGCATCCAAGTGGGAATATTCTTCAAATTTGAAATCTCCCCCCAAATAGACATGTACATCCAACAAAGCATTTAAAATATCTTACATGTCCTTGCCTTGAGCCAAGTGGCATTTAACTCTCCTCTTTCATCCCCCCTAAACATGTCACTTCTTCAAATTCAAATTTTAAACTTGCACAATGATCAAAATGTGCTCAGCCTTCATCCTCTCACATGTTGACAAGTGGTATCATGTCATTGGCTTATCTTTTATCCCGCATTCATGTTATCTTTCAATCTTCAACTCTTTATTTCTATAAATAGAGAGCTTATCCTTCATTTCTATCATCCACAATTCATGCAAAGTTATTATACTCAAATCCATAGCAACTTATCATCAATTTCATCCAAGCATAGTTAGGCCTTTTGCAGATTTTCAAAATGGAGCTCCATTGAATTCATCACTGCAAGCATCAATCCTTCATCAAGTATCTTCATCACATCATTGAAGTTGGGAAAGGGCCAATTTTCACATTAAAATGGCACCAACTCCCTCAAGATATTAAGAGTTGTTTTTGTTTTAGAATAAGATTTGATATTTTTGTTTCAAGTTTGTTGTGTTCTTAATTTCATTCCTCTTCTTTTGCATTCAAATGAATTTCTCGAGGAATCATGGTTCTAATCTTGCATTTAATCTAATACATTGATTGTTTGTTGTGTTTGTACAAGTTGGGAATCATGGTTCACATCATCCCAAGGTGGGTCCACACAGGCACTGCATATACAATGAACCATAGTCCCATGTCTCATAGCCAATCCTGACCTCTTTCACTGAGGTCTTGCAGGTAACTGAAGATCTCCTACGATCTATGCTCCTGAGAGTAGAGCTCCCTCGCCGCATCTTGTATTAGGAAATTTCATTCCAAGCATCCAAAAAACCATCCCAGCATTGCTATCTGTGAAGGCATCATAGTTTGAAAAGTCCAAATTGCGACGTTGGAGCACTAAACTCCAAAAGAGCACCGTTGCTGTGCACTTTTCTGCTGAGCAGCAAAGTTTGGGAAGATTCTAGACCAAAAGAGAACCACCGTGTCTTACTTTAAAAATGACCCTGCTGGCAAAGGTATGAGTGTCGGAGTTTGAAGTTTGTTTCCCAACTCCAAACTCCACTGTTGTGGCGCACTCTATGATGGTAGTTCAGTTTGACCTGCTAAGTAGTGTAGTTTATTTTTTGAGCAGCGCTATATAGCACCGCTGCAGAAGAACTAAGTTTGAAAGAGTTAAATGAATGCGAAAAAATGAAAACAAAGCTCAAGTAAGGATTACTTACTGGTGCCCCAATGCTGGGTGGTCACTGGTATGTCTAGACTCAGTAAAAAATGTGCATCGGGAGCTTTTGTTATGCCATCTCGTCAGAGTGTCAGAGCTGAAATCACAGATTCATCAGAAGGCTATGTGTGAAAATGAATTGAAAGTGACACCTCAAAACCATTTTAAGCCTAAAAATTAGGGTTTTTTACCCTGTTTGGCTATCCTGCTAGGGTTTTGAACTATGGAACCTAGTTTTGTCTAGTTGAAGCCTATTTTACATCATTTTATTGCATTTAGACATGTTTTTGGCCTTTTAGAGCCTTTCTGGACCTACTGGCGCCTTGTCCTTTTTTTTCCCGAGATCACCCAAAAATCAAAATTTCTGTCCAATCTCTCGAGGGGGCAATATATTGGTATGTTTTCTCTCATCGGGCAATAGTGGGGTAAGATTTTGAAATTGATAATTTTTTGGCTTTGATCGAGACCGTTTATTCTTTGAACCAACACAATGAGTGCATTGCTTCAAAGAGGGGCAAAATGTAGACACGTAAAATGTACTGATTGACATTGGACATCTGATCCTGACCACTAACATAGTTTCATCCTAAATCATCCCTCAGTCTAACCATTTAATCAAATACCTTTATTTGATTAAATTCATCAATATTCTTCTCTTAATTAAATAAATCAGTTATCTAAATAAATCACCTTTTCTTGATAATTAAATTAACCATTTTGATCTAATTATCCTATTTAATTAAATAATCAGTTTTATTTGATTAAATCTCTAAAGTCTATCTATTAAATTAAATAAATTAAGAACTTATTGAGTTTAATCTAACATCATCTCTTCTAATTAAATAAATCAAAATTCCTTATTTAATTAATCCTTTATCAAATTCTTCTCATATTTTATTTAAATAAATCCACAAATTTAAATCAAATAGGTCACATCATTTAACCTCTTCATTAAATTAATTAACCTTAATTAAATTAATCTCTTCTCATGTCCCATCCTCCATCTTTTTCCACTTGCGCAAGAAAATAGAGTTATTTGATTTATTAAATTTCTATTTTCTTCAACAAGGCATCTTTTAAGGAATATTCTTCATGTTTGAATTCAAAATACAAGTGGACTTTGTCCTTCCAACAAGGCATTTACTCCACCTACAAAGTCCTTTTTCCTTGAGCTAAGTGGAATTCAATGCATCTTCTTTCCCTCTTACATGTCATTTAAACAATTTCAAAATTCAAATATATGCATTTATTGGCACAATCTTCAAAACTTGCACATCCTCCATACATTCACCCATTGACAAGTGGCACTTTGTCATTGGCTAATTCTTAGTCCCACATTGCTCTATTTTGTACATTATTTTATCTTCTCATTCTATAAATGAGAGGCTAATCTCCTTATTCTATCATCCACAATTTGAGTAAACTTACTATGCTCAAATTATTATCAACCTTCATCCATATTTTCAAATGTGTAGCTAGGTTACGTAGGTTTTCATCTTGGACCATTTATAACTCTTCATCAAAGTGGATCAAATTTCATCATCAAATCACCATTTTATCATTGGAGTTGGGAAAGGGCCAATTTTCACATCAAATTGGCACCAATTCCCTCAAGATGTTAGGAGTTTGCTTGCTTTAGAATAGGATTTGATATGTCTTCAAGTTTCATTGTGTTCTTCATTTCATTTTCTATCTCCTTTTCTATTCAAATGAATTTCTTGAGGAATCTAGGTTATAACTTGCATTGAATCTATTTTTTTGATTAGTTTCTTGTTCTATTGCAGGTTTTGGATTTAGTTTCGACAATATCAAAACAAAATATCAATCAAGGAAGTGATACTCTCCTATGTCTGTTCATTTCAAAGTTATGAATGAGAAATACTATTGGTATTGTCATTTGTCTTCAAATGTTTTATTTGAATGTATTATTCTATTTTTAGCTTTAATTCAAAGAATTAATTAGAATGCTTGAATAGGGTTATAAACTTTGTGAGGGATGGCTTAGGATTACTAAGAAGTAGATGTTTTAATGCACTGAGAGTTTTCGTAAATGCAAAGAAATACGAAAATAGTTTGTTTCTCTCCTAAACAAGTGATTTGTGTATTACTAATCCTCTTGCATACTTGACTCCATTTCCCCAATGGATTAAACACTGGTCATTTGATTAGAAAATCTTGCATAAGGTGAACAAATAGTCCTCCTAGCTCTAGAATTCTGAGAAGATAATATTTAAATAGAAAATCTCTCCAAGGGTAGTGGAATTATTTTCAATTCCTAGTAGATGGAAAATCCTTCATTGAAAATCTGTCAAATCTTCAATGAAATTGATTTTATTTGCAAAGAAAAGGAATTAATCTATGTATAAAATGTGTCATTGATTGATTATATTGCACAAAAACGCAATTGGGATTACCCTCCTAGGTTTCACAGAGCCAAAAGTGAAGGAGTATGAACTTAAAAATCCTATGCTTGTTGTGTTGGCCACTAACCTAATAGTTCTTCATTATAGGAGTTGGCTACTTCTTAGAGGATTATTTGGTTTTGTTGGAAAAATCACCAATAGGATGAAAATATCTCTAAAATTTGCTCATGTGTCACTGTGACCTTGGAAGATGATTCCAAAAACCAATCAAGAACATGCCCAATCATAACAGAAGGTGACAAACAAGGTACTGCTAGAAACTAATTTTGAACATTCTATAGAGACTAAGATGGGGTGACAATAGTTGTACCACAACTATCATCAAATAGGATGGATATACCCTCAAATGTGTCTTCCAAGTCAAAAATGTGAGATTCCACGAACAATGAACCAATGTTTGACAAATAAGAACCCCAATCAGGAAGACAATGAGATACTAGTTGCTATGGATCATTGTATGTGCTCAATGAATCACCAAAACAAAATGAATGGTCTTGATGAATGGAAATGATAGGAGCCTCAACCAATGAATACATAATGAATCACTGAAGGTGAAGGTACATCAACTATCCCCAATGGAGAAGGAGCATCTAAAGAACCCTTGTCATCCTCATCTGAAGACTCAAAGTATTCCAACCCTTCAAACTCCTACATAGTAGAATGATCATAGGGTATCCTATCTTAAAAAAGAAGAGGTACAAGATAAATGAAACAGGATCATCTAGGAATAGCTGAGTACCAGGATTTCCATGTATTCCCCAAATTTTAGTCTAAAGAATATAAGGACACTTAAAATGATCAATAGCATCCAAAGTGGCATCATTAGTATGCATTGCAATAACTCCTAAGACATGACCCCTTTTGCAATTCCATGCAAATTTCTTACTATCAGTACCAGGAAGGGGAACAAGATTTTACAAATGTGGCAACAAATGAAGCCATTTGATATTTTTTATGATTTCATCTCTCCATTGTTTATAGTTTCCCCCTTTCAACATAATCACAACATGATGCAATGAAAACCCCATAATCAGCTATGATAAAGCTCCAAAAATACAAAGATAATAACCTTCAACAACAGTTAGAAACTCCAAAATACTCCAAATGAAGCCTTCCCAAAATACTTTAGGAATCAATAATGAAAAAAAGGGCTAATAATCTAAAACAAATTGAGAAAAAAGATAAACACCTTACTCTATTTCCACGCCAAATCACTAAGCCAAATCCACCAAATCATCAAGACAAATCTACCAAGCATGGAAGAAAAATAACCCCTTTTGAGACTTGACCAATTCATGGAAAGAGGCTATATAAAAACACAAAAGAACTCCATTGCTGGAGAATGCAGGATATTTATATTCCAAAAAATAGCTTCAAAGAAACTCGGGCCCACTTCCTACAACTTTGGAACCCTAAATTTATAGCTTGGTAAACTTTATAATTTTTTTTTTTAAATGATGGCCAATCCAATACCATCAAAGAAAGGTAACTAGTAATGAATCGGGCCTTCCACTAAATAGATTTTATCCACCTCTAAAAAAATCATGCCAGGAAAAAGCACTCCTCTGTGAAAATAGTCTTAGCACCTTCTCTTTCACAGCAAAATAAATTGAGCCTCTTACAACCACTTTCAAACCCTCAAAAGAGATTTAGGAGCATGCTATGAGATTGGATTGGGAAAACATGGCTATAAATAGCACTTCAACAACTATAAAAGAAAATAAAATGAAATGGAATGGAATTGTGATTTAAATGATAGAGCATAACACCCTGTGAAGCTTGCTACACCTCAAAAAGAGGATTGATGTCTTCCCTAAGAATGAAAAAAATATGGTCTTTAATTAGATGACATATTCTATAATTTGTTGCTTCCGCCAACGTGGAATGTATGGTAAAATTTCTTGCATATCCTAAAAGTATGAAAGTGAAGGCTTTCTCTTTAAATATCTTCAAACTCAGGCCTGTAATGGGATAAAAGTGGTGCCAATCTCTCTGAAATGAATCTGGACCTCTTTCATAGAAAAAAAAAGCCTTCCAAATGAAATCGGCTTGTGATAGGAAAAATTGTGCCCTCTTTGACTTGCAAAAATTAAGCAAAACAAGTGGTTCTATCAACCTCTAGACATAAAAAAATATGGCTTTCTCAACAAATCGATTTTCCTCTTGAAAAACAATCATTCTACCCTACACAATAGTAAATTCAGGATCCAAACAGTGGAAATATATCCTTATTTTGAAAATTCTTGCCTCCTAGTGAAAATCATAGCCTCAAACAAAAAATGATCCCTCTTTTAAAAGAAAACCACTAGGAAGAAAATGAATGCCCTCTCTCAACAAAGAATTCAAGCCTTAGAAAAAATGTTGCATTCAAACTGGTTGCCTTGCAATGAAGAAAATCAACACAGACCTTCAATTGAAAATTCACAAGCAACAACAAAATAAAAAATGTGGTAGCTTTGAAATTTTAAAAAATTTAAAAGCCGAGCAAATAAATGATCTCAAAATTTGATGAAAACTCTCAGGAAGGAGTTGCAGATAGCAGGCTCTGATACCATGTTGGCGGAGCCCAAGATCACCAACTACAAAAATAACCTTCACGAAATAGAGAGAAGCATAGCTATTTCACCAAATAAAGAGTGACAAAATGAGATCAGATTTACTTATTGTACAATGTGCCTTATAAAGGCATAAAAGGTGGGTGAAGGGTGAGAAACTTCCCAGCACAGGAAAAACTACCCAAATTAATAAATGCATTATTATGCCTAAATTAAAACTTAAGACAGTAAATATAATTTACTCTAACATGCTCAATTTGAATAAATGCTTAAATTTTTTACTTGAGGTTAAAAATTAGGGAAATTACTATGTAGAACAATAGGAATGTGAACCATAGATTTTTGGGTAGGGCTCATAGGCAACACTTGCACTCTTAGGATGTCTCACCTAAAAGGAGAGAGATAAACCCTACTCAAAAGATCTATCTAGGTTCAATCAAATTATGCAATGTGTGATGATATTTGGACTAAATGGAATGATCTAAATGTAGTTATATGAAATAACCGATTGATTATGAATGCTAAATCTAAGATTTATGCAATGTTTGAAAACACAATGTGATATAAAAACATGAACTAAAATATGAACAAATGCAAAATAGAAAGGGAGAAGGTTGAATCAGAGTGCACCTAGGTAGAGAATGGAGAATCTAGAATATTTTGAATGTTATCTAAGATTAATGAAAATCACCAATGGGACTCATTCGACATTGATGGCGAATCAGTCTTGCTTTTGATGAAAACTGCCTAGAAGCTAGTTTCTGAGTGTTGGGATCCAAAATTTGACAAAATCTGGAGTACTAGTCTTAAGGTGGGACTCATTCATCACTGATGGAAAATAATAACTCTCCCAAAATTTTGAGAAATTAGGGGACAATTTTGCAACACTAGATCTGAGGTTGTCTGCTTGTCGAGTTGACGAAGTTAATTCTATAGAAAATGAACAAAATGTCTTCTCCAAGCTTCAAATAAGGTTGATTTGACTTTAAGCACCTTGTTGACTTGTTGACCACTCTTCAACACCTAAATTCTTGTTAAATTTTCATACAATGGTCTACAAATACACATGCAAGAGGGGGAAAATGGTTGAGGGTTAGAGAATAGGGGTTTGCCTTGGTCAAACCCCACTTTGGTAATCAAACCCTTAATGAAATAATGAGATGTAAGAGAGTGATAAATAAAGAACAAGAAAATTATATCAACTTAGCAAACCCTTGTTGAAGAAAATATGAAGTTATGGAAATGGTTGGTCCAAGATGCTTGATTGATGCTTGATTTGATGATGCAAAGTGCTTGAATGCTTGAATGAATGGATGAATTAGTGAAATTGATGAATGGGGGTTGAAATCGATGTAAAAAAACTTATTTATACATTCTTGTTCCTTATTAACCAATTAATAACTCATCACAGATTGACATCAAGTGCTTTTGAATAAAAAACGTGAAAGGAAATTTGAAATTTTTTGAATTTGGAGCTGAGGAGGACTCATTCGCCACCCATGGCGAATGGGTCCCACCTTGGGCCTAAAAGTGGCTGTCGATAATTAAGTCACATTTAATGTTATTTTTTAGGTTCACATTCAAAAATACACTTAATTAAGACTTCTAAGGGCATAAAGGGGTCAAATAAAGCATAAGAAAGGTGTAAATAGTGAGAACAAATCTAGAAAAGCATGAAAGCTTGTTACAAGACTTTACAACACTTTAGAATAAGACTTGATAAGTGATGAAAATGTGATTTTTAGGTGAATTGTACTTAATAGAGTTTAGAAAATTCTAGAAATATTTTACAACACTTCACAATACCTTCACAAGTCACCATAATTTAAATTTTAAGGAACTAATGTGAATTTTTAAGCCACATTACAACATTAAATAAAAGAAAAATGGACCAAGCATCGTGAAGAAAGACCTAAAAGGCCATGAAAATGACAAGGGGCCTTTTTTCTATGGCATGACATGTTACACATGGTACCAGAACTACAAGGTTCAACTCTACAACCTAAATTCTTGCTATTATTTTCCTTCCAACATTACGAGTCTAATGCTTGGAAAATTCTTGTGCCAAGATGGTGCATCTCAGGTTAACTGCAAGAATTTTAGTAATTAGAAATGAGTGCTACCTATAGGCCAAGAAGGAAAAAGAAGCCCTTGTTCATACCATAGAGGGAACCAACTATGCCAACACCATCTAGTTAAGTGATACTGAGATAATCAATCATGCTCTATCATGGATTAGTCAAGAGAAAAGAAGGATGAGATATGAAGCCAATTTCAATAACTTACAATCTATTTCTCCCACGGAATCAAACTCATTATCACTTTTTAAGGATATGCCCTCAGAATGTAGTGTTAGTCTAGCATTGATATTTAGAAACCCTCAAGTAGTACCTATGGCTGAAGTAATTGTTATAGCCTCTAGTGGAGAATTGGAAGGATGCATTCCCCAAAACTATGTATCAGAAGATAAATTTGAAGGTTACTATCCTTTTTAGGATAGAGAAGAGAAAATGAGAGATGATAAAAAATCTGAGGGGTATACCCTATTGAGCTATGTGACTGAGAGTGAATATGATGGATACTCTCATCTTGACTATTTGAATAGTCATTCTATGTAAAAGAAAGGATATTGAATCCTTTTGAATAAATAAAAAACTGCGTTTTCTTTATCAAAAACTTGTGTATGAAATACAATGAAACTTTGAATGTTTATTTGCTCTTTTGAAATGTTTTCCTAAGCATTTAGTAAACCATGATAGGATCTAATTTAAGATGAACCTCAAAGTATAACTAGACAATGTTTAGTACAAGAACTAATATTGGAGGGACTCAAGTAGGAAAAGGTCCAAAAAATTCCAAAGCCAAGTTGGATCAGCTTCTAGAAATCATGGATGAAACTAATGCAAGATAGGAAATCTTGAACAAGAAGTGAGGGGAAAAGAGAGAATGGAAGAAGTCCCACTCAATGAAGAAGATGAAGAAGTTACCAATAATGAGCATGAAGGGGAAGATTCTAGAAATCGCACTAAATCTAAGGGACAAGAAAGTGAAACAACTCAATCATATTTTGAGGGAAACAAGAGAAAGTGTGTAACAACTGAATTGTCTAGGAATATGAGAAAGATTACTTCTAAATTCAAAGGAAGCACTAGAAAAGAATAAGTTGAGTCATGGTTAATTAAAATGGAAAAGTATTTTGAGATAAGGAACCATTCAGAAGTTACTAAAGCTATATGGGGAGCATTTTAGTTAGTAGGAGAAGCCTCTAACTGGTGGATGAAGAAGAAGATGGAACTTGGAATTAGTTCCCTAAAACTAACTTGGAATGAGTTTGTTGAGATTTTTTGAAAGAGATGGTAAAACCCATGTGTTGTGATATATCTATCCCACGTATTGTGATATATCTATATCCTATGACACTTGTAGGAGGGAACAGGGCGGTAAAACCCACATGTTGTGATATATCTATCCCTCCATCCCTTCTTAGGCTGCGACTTCTAGTTCATGGAGCCAATAAAACTAGCTTGTGTGTGAGTGGAAACACCAGAGAAAGGCTTTGGATGCTTTGCAAGTTGCCTTGTCGAAGGAAGAAGGGGAGCTAGTAGCTCCTATTTCAGCACCTCCTACTATTCCTCCTCCTACTTTTGCTTTAGTTCCACTCACCTTAGTTCTACTGTTGGCTCCCCTAATGAATGTTGATGGTCCTTACCCTATTACACCCCACTGTGCTACTACTTATTTACTTTTACCTAGTTGGGTGAAAATGCTTGAAATGAGTGTATTGTGTTTTATGTGTTTTGGAAATATGAAGAATAAAAGTTGATTCAATTTGATGTTATTAAATGATTCTAAATGTGAAATATTTAATGCAAATGAATGTATTGTAAATTCAACTAACTACTATTACAATGTAATAAGTTGGATGTAGGAATTGATTCAAGCCTCCTACATATATGGGAAGTATCACTCATGGAGAAGAACTTGGTCTAGTAACCTTTGATAAAAGACCTTAACTAAGCTTTAACACACACACACTTCTAGTTTGGTCAAGTTATGATAAAAGTGGGAAATAGTGAGTTATCCTTAGTCTTGCTTGTGGTTTATTTGTGAATGTTCTTATTTAGAGGGTTACAATGTTGAGTCCCATTGTGATGAGTGAGTTCTTCTTTATGTGTTTCTATCTAATCAATAGGATATATACATAAATTGTATATATGTGTATGTGTCAATGATAAACTCATACATGAGTAATTACATGCATGATTACAAGAAGATAGAAGTACTAACACATGCTCATGTATAGGTTACCCATATGCATGGTAATATTGATCAAACAAGATGACATACCATGTATATATATATATATATATATACATGGTATGTATCTATATGCATGGTATATATATACCATGTATATATAATGATCAATATAGTTGTGTGTAACAATTGAATTGTCTAGGAATATGAGAAAGATTACTCCTAAATTCAAAGGAAGCACTAGCACAGAAGAAGTTGAGTCATGGTTAATTCAAATGGAAAAGTATTTTGAGATAAGGAACCATTCAGAAGTTACTAAAGCTATATGGGGAGCATTTTAGTTAGTAGGAGAAGCCTCTAACTGGTGGATGAACAAGAATATGGAACTTGGAATTAGTTCCTTAAAACTAACTTGGAATGAGTTTGTTGAGATTTTTTGAAAGAGATGGTTACCCAAACTCTATTTCGATTAAAAGCTCATTGAATTTTATAATCTTAAGCAAGGAAAATGGCAGTGAATGAATACTAGGAGAAATGCACTCATCTCTTGAGGTATGTACCAATGTACCAAAATGGACTACAATAGAATATTAGCACCAAACTCATTAACAAGAGCTTTCACACTTCTTTAGAATTCAACAATAATTTTGGTAGCATAACCATATTTCAATAAGAAAAATCAGCCTACTCGAAAATATGTGTTCTCATTATATAGGAGCAATTTTCAAAACTAAAGATACAAAATCTAGACACCCAAAATACTACACATACATTATGGTAATTTTCCACTTTTTAACACATGGAATATTGCAACTACCAAATGTCAATTAACTTGCACATGCAAAACCTGCACCTACAAAAATATAACCACACCTCCAAGATGCCCGTGTTCCTTGCTATCTCAACATGAAATAGAGAATTCCTTAATGCACAACTCCACCTATAAACGATAACATCCAACTTGATTCCTCCTTAGAAATAAAAAGTACAAGTTTTAGCTCACAATGCAACATAAGATAATTATCAAATATAATTTCAAAGTTAAAGCATTAAATAATCAATATTAGGATATTGAAGATTGAGTCCAAACCAAGAAGTTAAATCACTAAAACACAAAATATTAACAAATGAAATATGCTCAACATATTGTTGCACACAATTTCTATTGCTTGATTCCAATTGATTACAACTCTTTTTTAGATGAACTTGTCCAAATCAACAAATATTTAATACTTTTCCTCTCTTCTTCTTTATCTGATTTCTTTCTAGAATTTTAGATTTAATAATTGTGCCTGATTTAATAATTGTGGTGGTGAGAGAAGTTACATTACAACAACAATGCTCTTGGCTATGGGGGCCCTCAATCGAATGGGACAACTAAGGTAGTTACAGAAATAGTTATCTAGGCAGAACAAGCGAGAAGCATACCTTCATTTTACGTGTGTTTTCATTTTTCCTTTATTTCTCCTGCGGGGCGAGACTTTTGCTAAACCAGTTAATGCTCTTGTTTGTTGGGGCTCTCAATCGAAAGAGACAAATCTCTATCACGGTGTGATAAGTTCCAAAGGCATGCCAATACATTTAGAAAGAACACTTGTTTGAACTGTGCATCGGTTTATACATGTTACTGTCAATTTATGTGGCGCGATTTGTGGGCGATTAATATGCATCTCTTTGTGTTGTCGATGACAATTTTCGCTGTGAGTCAGTCAAAGGAAATAATTAATGGGAATTTTCAAGAATAAATGGTAGACTGAAAGAAACACATGTTGTGTCGTGCTACGTTGAAATTTGAGTTTGTGGTTTGGACTATTTTTGCGTTTGCGTAGAAACTACATCTCCGACAATTGAAATTTTTGTGGACCCCGCGTCGACTCGCTATTTTTTGTGGGCAATACAAACTTGAATCTGGTTTGTCAAAGGCAGATTCTCTTTTACTTTAAAATTGAGTCTTCTACCTAGATGAAAAGTAGATTCTTTGTGAGTTCAAACGTGGATTTTGTACGTAAAAGGCAACTTCTTCGTTAGCTCAAAAATGGATTTTTCTAATTGAAAGGCAGCTTCTCTCTTAGTTTAGGTCACGCAATGCTTAAATAATTAAGGCCACGTTGACTTGACGGTATATATAATTTGAAAATTTGGAAAGGATTTAAAAGTGCTAGATAGTCAAGCGGTATATATAAATAGTTGTGTTGGTCAAGCATTGGAAGAAATGACCTTGAAAACAACATAAACAAGTGATGCATGGCGTTGAGTATCTGCCTTTGAGAGTGGAGCATGTTGGTTGAGAGCAAAAACTGAATGGTTAGGGATAGAAATAGATTTATGATTATGTTTTGGATGATAGTTATTCTTAGGGATAGAATTGTATTTAAGATTACAATTATAGTTTAAATTATGTCTATGATTAGGGTTATCTAAATTAGGTTATAAAACTTCAAAGCAAATGGGGTTAGCATGTTTATGTAGTGTTTTAAAAGGTGAAGCATTTGGAGACTTAAGACATTATGTAAGGAAAAAATATAAAACATGACCTCAACATTATGAATTTTTCTAATTGAAAGGTAACATCTTTCTTAGGGGAGAGGGGTCAATAGTTATGTAGGGTCCAATAGTGGTGTAGTCAATTATGATTATTCATATCACTACTAGAATGAATTAATATTATCTAGAAGTAAAGAATGAATACATGAAAAAGTGTACCAATAATAATATATAAATGACTGATAAATAATAAATAAATAATTATTAGTCAAATAAAAATGAAACAATTATAAATATCAAGCCACATAAATACTCAACACAAGAGAGTATCAAGATTCCATCAAAATGATCTAAAATGGAAGTGAAATTTCATTATTCTAAACCATCTATTATGACATTTTATTCATAATTGGATATGGACACTAAATAATTGAGTTTACTTCTAATTTTCTTCCATTTGAGCTTGAAAGGAAGTAAAGTGCATAGAAGCAACTTCCTAAACTAATATATTAAAGAGTTGCAAAAATTTCTTAAACACCTTTGTAGTGTAGAAAAATGTTTCCATTTACATTTTCAAACATTTTTTGGGCTCTCCTAATTAAAATGGATTTAATAATGCCTTAATGTAGTGTTCAAAAATGTATCCCTTTACATTTCACACTTTGTTGGGGTGCTCCTAATTAAATTGGACTTAATTATGCTTTGATAAGCCTTATTTTTCATCTACAAGCCTAATAAATTACATTATCCGAAGGGGAAACCCAACAATAATTAATGCCAATACATAACACGCTACCTTGAGCACTGTGTGTTCTAGGAATAGGGACCTGGGGCCCATTCCCATGGGCGAATGGGTCCTCCATAGGCCTTTGAACCTAAATTTAAAATATGTTTTTGGTGGTATTTAAGGTCCCTGAATCCATATTTCAATGTTGGCTTCTAAAATTTGAATTTTGAGAAATTAAGGATACATACCTATAAATACAAGGTTATTTCATCAAATCCACATCTAAGAAGCTATAGTTTAAAGAGTATTTTAAAGATATTTCAAGAGCACTTTGAAGAGCAATTTCACAAGAGAAAAATTGATGGTCAAGAGCATTCAAAAGTAGATATATCAGAGATTTATTGCAACATTCAAGATTGAATCATCATGTCAAAGTCTTCTTGCAACATGCATTTTTTTGGAGCTAACATTGTGATGTAGGTTCCAAGATCAAGTTCAAGCATTCAAAGTAGTATCTCAAGCATCAAGATCCACATACATTGAAGTGGTTCCATGCAAGTTGCAGAGATTCTAAGAGCTACATTCCGAGGTTTATACGAGGGTTTGTTGAGTGGTAACATAGCATTATTCATTCACCATTCCTTATTTCATGCTTTATTTCAATTCAAGGTTAAATTACGAAAAAGAGGTTTGACCAAGGAAAACACCCATTCACCAAAAATAAATAATTTTCCCCTCTTGTGTTTTTGTTGTAGATTTAGGTTGAAGAAGCATCGAAGAACTCTTGAAGTGCAAGATTGGAAAAAATTTCAAAGTTGTCAAATCATAGAATCTCACCTACAGATCTAATTTCCAACTTTCTAACACTGAAACTTGGATAAATTAGAAGTTATAGATCAGTTTCAAAAGCTCCTGAAATTTGTTGGAAAACCCTGACAAAAGACCCATTCATCCATGGGCGAATGTGTCCTAGACAACCTCATGAAAGTGACTTTTGGTGACTGGTAAACATCATTCTGACCTTCAAAGATCTGTTGGAAGTTTTCTATTTCTGTCAATATTGAGATTTATATTGTTGTTTCAAGTTTGAAATAGCATGATTACGTTGATTTTATATTTTTATCTTTTCTCCAAAAAAGTGTTATTTAAACCTTAACCCCATCCTCAAAGCATAAGGAAATCTAAAGATTCTCACATTGAGTTGAATCACCTAAGGGTTGTTAGTCAACTCTCTGTGGGATCTTATTTCCTCATGAAATATTGAGAAATAGGTCCATCATAACCCCATTTTTCATCAATCCATTTTGGGAAAACCGTTTTTTCTATGTTTCAACCTTTATAGTTAGAAATTTAGATGTGCATTCATATCATAAATAGATAAAATAATGGAAATGATAACACATTATTCTGTGAGGGGAAAACCATTTTTAGATAAAAATCCAACACTCTAAAAGAATAGTATTTTTTATCATCAATAATCAAAATATAGTACAATACAATATCAACAACAAGATCATTAATGGGATATTTCACACATCTCCAAAATTTAGGAGTAATTTTGACAGCATAACAGTACATCAACAAGGAAAAAAAACCTACTCCAAAGTACAATTGCTCATTATATATAAGGTTACTATGTATTAATTAGACATTTCTAAAATCTAATTCCCAAGACCAAAGATAAAAATCCTATTAATAACATGAAGTTGTTGTGCATTTGATGATAATAGACTATTCAGATTTATGGATTGAAACTATGTGCAATTTTTTACATAATAGAAAAACTAGATACCAAAATCACTACACATGCATAATGATAAGTTTCCACTTGTCAACACATGAAATATTGCAACTACCAATTGTCACTTACCCTACACATGTAAAACCTACACTTGCCAAAACATAACTACACCTCCAATACACCCACATTCAATGCAACTCAACATGAAGTAGAAAATTCCTTCATACACAAATTTACTTGTAAACGGTAACTACCAACTTTAGTCCTCCTTAGAAATAGAAACTACAAGTTGTAACTCACAATATAATAGGAGATAACTATCAAATATAATTTCAACATTAAATGGTTAAATAATCAATGGTAGGATGTCAAAGGTTGAAACACCTTATTTGTAATATATGCCCACTTGTTAGACACCTTTGAGGATAAAATGAAAATAACATGATTTCAACTAATAGGGGTCATGAGACCCATTTACTCTGAACCCCATCTAAACTTATTAGTATTCACTATATTTTCAATGTATTTGTAACATTCATCAAAGTACAACCTTCTTCAACTTCACCTTTTTATCTTCCAACATATCACAAACAAATTGAAATAAAACATCAATGTTCTTTGTTCTAGCATGGAAACTAGGATTCTTTGCTAAGAAAATGACACTTTTATTATCACAAGTAATAGTAATCTATCCTACATCAAAAAAAAAATCTAATCATAAATATTTAAACCAAATGGTTTCCTTGTAAGCATGATTATCTCCCATATACTCTACATTTAGAGTCAAAAAAGTGACTATAGCTTGCCTCTTAATCATCAAACTAATAGTAACATTAAACATCTTGAACACATATCCATTAGTGGATCTTTTATTGTCAATGTCACCTAATAATTTGAATCCACATACTAATGAATATTGACTAAATATTGAGGTCTATAAGGAAAACCATGAAAACAAAGGGAATAATTGAAAGAAATCAACAAATACATGAACACTCGAGCTAGTTATGTACTCAATTTCAATAGGATATTTTTGACAATACTCCACAAAAAACTTCATTCCCTACAACACTAGAACAACTAGTTATTTACAAGTTGTCATCCTAAATCACTTCAAAATTGAGCTCACATATTTTCTCTAACTTATAAAAAGATTTATATTAACTCTATATATTTTGATCAACATCCCTATAATATACCTCATTACACCTAGATCCTTCATTTCACTCTATCCTGACAACTAAGACTTCCAAAATGAATTCATACTTTTATCATTCCCAAATAATAAAATATTATCCATTTACAATGCAATTTTGAGACTTCAACTATCATACTTTTAATACACACAATATTTAGTTTTAGATCTCTAGAATCCAAATACCACATGTAGGTGTGAAATGTATTGTACCACATCCTAGGATATTGCTTAAGACCATAGAAAGACTCTTTCAAATTGCAAAAAAAAAAAAAACTTTGAGAATAAAATGTTAAAGTTGTGTCATATATTTCTTCATTCAACTCATCATGAAGGAGTTTTATCTTACATCCATCTATTCCACTTCTATATGATATGATGCTCCAAGTGATAATAGGAATCAAATAGATGTCATCTTTACAATAGGAGAGAATATCTCACCATAGTCAATTCCATTCACTTGAGAATATCCCCTAGTGACGAACTATGGCTTATGCTTGTCAGCATTACCACCAAGACCACATTTCTTCTTAAACACCCATTTAAATCCAGTAGGCTTTTATCTTTAGGAATTATTACATTAGATCCCAAGTATCATTTTTCTTCAATGCATCCATCTTTTTATCCATGGATTACATCCAAGAAGCCACATCATTCATACCCATAGCATCTATAATAGTCCTAGGCTCATAAGTGTTAGAAATAAAATGAAATATGTAATTAGAATCCATTAACAAAGAATAACCAAACCTTTCTAGTGAATATCCAACCCTATCAATTTTCCACCTATCTCTTGTAGACCTCCTCAATTGTTGAGTTTGAGGTTCTTCTCCTCCATAAATTTTAAAGATACTAGATATCTCATCATTAGGTTGAATAGGTGAATGTGGTTCAAATTTCAATGTAGTAAGTGGAATTTGAACTACTTATTCTATTTCTCCTCTTTCTTGAGATGCAACTCAAAAACAAAATGTTTTATCTCTCAAAGAATAATACTTCTACTAAAGAGAGCTTTGTGCAATACTGAATCCCAAAACTTGTATCAATTCACAATGACACGATCACCAATGAAGATAAATTTGACTACCTTGTTCTCCAACTTAGACCTTTTTCACTCAGTACACGAGTATATGCCTCACACCAAATAATTTG
Organism: Sequoia sempervirens; assembly: GCA_007258455.2. NCBI lineage: Eukaryota > Viridiplantae > Streptophyta > Pinopsida > Cupressales > Cupressaceae > Sequoia > Sequoia sempervirens. The sequence continues at coordinate 221,928,014 of VDFB02058242.1, read as the reverse complement.
AAATTTCTCATTAAAGTAATTTTATTGGACCATGCCTCAATGGGTGTACTATCAACAAGAGCTAGTGTAGGAGGTCTATTGATAAGATAACATGCAGTGGCTACAACTTCAACCTATTTTTTTTCAAGGATAACATCACTCAACATATCCCTAGCCGTCTATATCAATGTCCTAGTCATCCTCTCTAGAACTCTATTTTTTATGGGGTGTGTAGCATAGACTTGTGTATCTCAATCCTGTGCTCTTTAAAAAAAAAAAAAATTCTACCAAAAAAAATCACCACCATTGTTTGTCCTCAAACACTTAATATTTTTATCAATCTTATTTTCAACCAAGTATTTAAACTCCTTAAATTGACCAAACACTTCATATTTACTCCTAGGGAAATAAACAAATCCCCTTCTATTATAGTCATCTATGAATGAAACAAAATATAGATATTTGAATATTGTAGGTAAATTCATAGGACCAAACACATCTACATGAACATAGTCCAAAATCCAATAATACTTAAGAGAACTAGAATAAAAATAACATGATTTTTTCCCATATATATAATATTCAGAAGAATGAAACTCAAGATTACAAGATCATCAAGGTCTTAAGACCTTTCTCACCAATGTAACCAAGTATTTCATGCCATAATGGTGTGTTCTTTGTAGGAAGCTCCATTTACAAGGAATGAGCACCTTTAGGTACCCAAAATGCACTACCATCATATGTAGCTACTAAAAATTTATTCTCTACTTGATCTAATGATGAGGACCAAGAATCGAAAGCTCTCTTCTTCAACTTATCAAAAGAACTACTTCATTGAATCATGTATGCATCCAGCTTGTACAAGGTGTCAATTAGAACACCCATAGCCATCACCATAGCTCCTCTCATCATCTTACATTGTCTACTTGAGAAAACATCTTTCACATTGATCTCATTCAACTTACTAATAAAGAGTAAGTTTCATGCCAAAATCAAGATATGTAGGACATCACCAATCCCCTTCACAATAAACCTTCCCACCATCATATTCTTCATACTATTAAAACTAACCCTTATGTGAGGTCACATGGAAAGAAGAACCCAAGTCTATTAACCACGCATCTTTCGATACATGTGTTACCAAGGCTAGGACAAAGGAATAAACATCATATTGACAAAATTTATCAAATTCAAAATAAGAGAAATTCATCTTAACTTTCTTTCATTTATCCTCCTTGCACTCTTTTTAGAAGTGGCTGATTTTTCCACAACTCTAATACTTGACATTGAGTTCTTGTTAGAAGAATTAAATCTCCTTATATATTTTTATTTATACTTGTTATCTTTTTAATTTTCTTTCTCTTTAGATCTACTATGATCAAGAAGTTCCTCCTTAGCCATTTCAAAAGATTTATTTCATATCTCTTTAGAGAGCAGTGATACAACCACCTCATCTATCTTGAACTTGGTTGTAGTACTTCCACTTGCCATGACCAAGTGATCCCTAAAGTTTGAATAAGAACATTAGCATTTAATGATCCTCCTCTTTTTTTCATCAACATAAGCCAACTGAGCTACAAGTACTGTAAGAATTGGCTATGAAGGTAGCCACCCAAGATCTAGAGACTTAATAGAAAGCACAAAAGAGAGAGATAGAATATGACAAGAATAAACTGTATTCCTATCAATGATATAAGATAATGGTCCAATAATTACATAGGAGACTCCTTGGTTATATAGCCAAGGTGAGAACATAGGAGGGCATAAGATTATGACAAGTGTCGTAATCTTATGACATGAGACAACAATGAAAAGTTATCACTCCACCTAAAGTGGAAAGGTGATAATGTGATAATCACCACAAAAGGTGGATCACCCACAAAAGGTGGAGAGATAATCACATGATGTGTCCACAAAAGGTGGAAGTGATGTGGTAATGACATGTCAAGTCCACCAAAAGTGGAAAATCTCCAACAACCTCCTATGTGGTCCCTAAGTAAACTTAACTAAGGTGTAATCATGACCTAGGACAAGGTACAAGACATATAATTACACCAACACCCTCCCTTAAGTGCAACTTAGGGAGAATGTACACAAAAGAAAACAATGCAAGATGGGTCCCGGCTACTAGGCCATGTTAGGTACCCATGTACAAATGCAATGCAATCTCTCATAAAGCGGAGAAAGGGAGAAAACCCGTGGGAAAAAACTCCCCCCCAAAAGAGAGATGAAACAAAAACTGAAAAAGGATGAGAAGGCAAAACCTCGAGTGAGGAAAAAGCCCCCCCATAAGAGAGAATGAAGAAGTCAAGTGACCTCCTCAGAAGAAACATCCCGCACCCCCAAGAGAGCTCGCAAATGATGGTAGATACTCTCAGTGAAGGGTTTGGTGAAGATATTTGCAACCTGCTCTACTGTAGGACAATACTGCAAATTGATGACCTGCTCATTATCAATTCCCGAATGTGGTGCATATGAATCTCGATGTGTTTGGTCCTCTGATGGTGAACCAGATTCTTCGAGATTTGGATGGCACTTTGATTGTCACAATGAATGACTGTAGGATGAGGAATAGTGAATCCAAACTCAGTGAGAATATTCTGAAGCCAAATAGCCTCAGTAGAGGCATTAACAGCCCCTCGATACTCAGGCTCAGTTGAAGAAAGAGCAATAGCATGCTGCTTCTTACTCTGCCAACAAATGGGGCCAGAACCAAGATGAAAACTGTAGCCAGAAGTGGACTTACGATCATCAATATCGCCAGCCCAATCAGAATCTGTATATCCCACCAAGGTAAGTCTTGTACCTGCTACATAATGAATCCCATGATGATGTGTACCCTGGATGTAATGCAAGATGCATTTGGCAACTTTCCAATGAAGCTCATGTGGTTCCTGCATAAAGCGTGAGACCATGCCAACTGCAAAGGAGATATCAGGGTGTGTGTGAGTCAAGTAGATGAGACTCCCAACAAGCTGACGATACAAAGTGGCATCAACAAGTGGAGTAGAACACTTAGCCTCAAGATTGACTCCTGAAAGAAAGGGAGTCGATGCAGGCTTACAATCAGCCATGTGAAACTGAGCTAGAAGATCAAGAGCATACTTGGGCTAAGAAAGAGAAATCCCAGAAGCTGACTATGTGATCTCAATCCCAAGAAAATAGTGCAAAAGGCTCAAGTCAGTCATAGCAAATCTATCTTGCAAAGCAGATTGGACACTGCCAATGATGGATGAGGTACTCCCTGTAATGATCAAATCATCAACATAGAGCACAAGTAGCAAGTGAGAATCATCCTGTCACAAAATGTAGACATTCGGATCTGAATGACACCTTGTGAATTTCGCTGAGAGAAGAAAGGAATCCATCTAGGCATACCAAGCCCTAGGGGCCTGTTTGAGGCCATAGATAGACTTCCTCAATCTGCAAACCAATGAAGAATCTTGTATGAATCCCTGTGGCTACTCCATGTAAATCTCCTCATGAAGATCCCCATGAAGAAATGCACTCTTCACATCCATCTGATGTACAACCCAACCATGAGCTGTAGCAATAGTGAGTGTCAAGCAAATGGAGTTCATCTTAGCAACGGGTGCAAAGGTCTCAGTATAGTCAACACCTGGAACCTGTGAGAAACCTTTTGCCACAAGCTGAGCTTTGTATTTATCCACACTTCCATCCGCTGCATACTTAGTCTGATAGATCCACTTACATTGAACCATCTTTCTTCCCTTAGGAAGAGGAACTAAATCCCATGTGTTGTTCCTCATCAAGGAACTATACTCTTCCTCCATTGCTGAATCCCATTCAGGAATGCCTAAAGCTTCCTTAAAGGATTGTGGATCTGAAGCACTAGCAATATAAGCATGTGGAAAATTCTGATGTTGTGATCGAGTCCTTCGAGTATCTAAAGGATCCCCAACAAGAGAACCTACGGACTCAAGAGTCTATCGAGCCCAACGAGGTCTAGTAGGAGATGAAGGATGAGGTGCCTCAACTATAAGTGGACCCTGCGAAGGTGTGATCTTGCAAGTCAAAGTTGAGGAAGAATCATCATCGGAGTTACTATCATCACTTTCCATTATGGAGGAAGGAAGAGGAGGATTAGAGGTCAAGCTAGGAGAGCTTTCCTCAAAGTGAACACTCCTCTCAATGAATAACTCATGTGTCTCTGGATCCAAAAGTCTATATGCCTTAACACCTTTAAGATATCCAACAAAGATGCAAGGCCTACTCTGAGGTTCCAATGCCTTGTGCTTCTTTGGAGATATTCGTGCCCAAGCTGGACAACCAAAAACTCAGAAGTGTCTCACAACTAGTTTTCTACCACACCAAGCCTCAAAAGGAGTCATACCCTTCAAAGCTTTATGGGGAACCCGATTTTGGATGTGAGTGGCACAACTGATAGCTTCTACCCAAAATTGAGGACCAAGAGATCGAGCATGAATCATGCAGCTAGCCATCTCCTTAAGGGTTCTATTCTTCCTTTCAGCTACACCATTCTACTGTGGAGTGTATGCAACTGAATGTTGAAGATCAATCCCCTCAAGAGTACAAAATTCCTCAAGTCTATTGTTCACATATTCCCTTCCATTGTCTATGTGAAGAATCTTGACTTGCTTCCTTGATTGCTTCTCAACATGAGCCTTGAAGGCAAGGAATCTGTCAAACACTTCACTCTTGTGAACAAGAAAGTAGACCCATGTGAAGCGAGAGTAGTCATCAATGAAGGTGAGGACATAGCGAGCCTTGTTGAATGATGGCACTGGAAATGGACCTGCTACATCACTGTGAACCAACTGAAGAACTTCTAAAGCTCTCCAAGACTTCCCTTTCTCAAACTTCTCCTTTAGATGCTTACCCATGGAACAACCTGAACATAAACCTTCTGAAAAGCTGATTTGAGGTAGTCCTGTAACCATAGCCTTGGAGCTAAGCTGCTGAAGATAGCAGTAATTGATATGTCCAAACCGCTCATGACATAGCTTACTTTCTGAATTTGAATGAGTGAGAAAAGTTGTAGAAGGAGACTTAGGTACAAAGTGGGAGAATGAGTAAAGCTGTGTGTTGTGATTGGCTTGTCCCACTACAACCAAGGCATCATCCTTAAGTTCTTTGACCACAACTGAATCTGGTAGAAACTCAACTTTCTTGCCATCTCCAAAGTGAGTGATTTGGTAGATTGAGAGAAGATTGGCACTCAAGTTAGGAACATAGAGAACATTCTCAAATGTTCCATTATCCATGGCAACTGAACCTTCTCCTTCAACTTCCACTTGAGTATCATCTCCTATGAAGATGTGAGGTACCTTAGATTGCTCCAAAGAAGAAAACTGTTCCATTGAAGAACCCATATGATGAGTGGCACCCGAGTCAAGTATCCATTGCTGTGAAGAACCTGAAGTAGCCACAAATGCTTGCCCTTTTCCTTTTGATTGTGAGGAAGTGGAAGGAGATGAATCCTTCTTCTTGTAGGCAGATGGCAAATTGATGTTATTCTTCTTGATGATGTTTGTCAACTCATCAATTTGCTTAGTGTGGCAATGATGCTCATCATGACCAACCCTCTTGCAATATGAACAAGTTGGTCTCTCCTTCTTGCTTGAATTTCCCTTCTTGGGAGAAGATGTAGAATTCCCTTGTGATGAAGAATTCCCTTGTTTTGGAGAGGATGATTGTGCTTTATCTTGTTGGTTCTTTGGATTAGATTGCTTTTGCTTCTTATTGGAACCCTTTCCTTGAGTCCCTTGATTCCCTTGATTAGCCACCAAAGCTTTGGACTTTGAAGACTTGAGAATCCCCATGCTTACCAACTTTGCTTGTTCTAACATCAACATTTCTGTAAAAGCATCAAATGTAGGCATAGTGAAAGAACTACCTACTGTCAAGCGATGGGTTTGGAAGCTAGAAACAAATGCTGCATATTCTGATGGAAGTTTTCCCAACAAATTGTAGACCAACTGTGCATCCTTCTTATCAATGCCACAATCCTTAAGTTGTGCTCTTAGCTCATTTGCCTTAGTGACATAGTCTTGGATTGTATCAAAATTCTTGGGATCTAACATTGTGAGATCATTGTCAAGCTGATAACCTCTAATCTCATCAACTTGGCCATACAATTGACCAAACTTGTCCCAAGCTTCTTTAATTGTTTTACACTTATCAATTTGAAAGATTAGATCTTTTGATACATATTTCCTTAATGTTCCAAGAGCCATAGTATTTTTAGTGAGCCAATCCAAATGAGCAACAGGATTAGCTTGAGGATCAGATGGTGCAACAACAGTTCCATCAATATAATGAGTTAATCCTTTTTCCATTAACTTACTCCATGCATCAATTTTCCAAGAAGCATAATTATGTGGAGTTAACAAGGGAAACTTAGGAGAACCCATAGCAGCAAAATGAAAGAGAACAAGATAGAGAGAGAGGCACAATCACTCAAGACACCCCCCCAAATTCACTCAATCAAAGAACCCCCCCCAAAAAGATGATTTGGCACTTTATAATTAGTGCGTGTACAATGGCCACTTGCAAGCCAAGCAAAGTGGGCTTCTGATTTTCAATGTTTTACAACAGCCTTAAGTAGGCTACAATAGACTCAAATGACTGATACAAAAGACCAAACTGAGATCTTATCTTTACAAATGCCAAAATAGGCCAAAAATGACCAAGTGTTGAAAGTACAATTTATGATCACAATCACTACAAACTGATAGCACCACTGTGAATTTCAGAAAAAATCATGCACTTTCAAAAAAAATGGCACCTAAAAAGGAGTTCATATGAGCCTGAATGGAGCCCCGAAAGTTGCAAAAATGGTGACAATCGAGCAAGACCTGAGACAAATCCAATTTTCTGGAAACTCCGTGCACCAAAATCAGAAAATAACTTCACCACTGTGATGTACATGAAAAATTAGCCCAGATAAAAAAAAAATTGCACCAAAAAAGGCCTCAAAACGACCAAGATATGAGCCTTTGAAAATGAACTGCAAAATCAGAAAGCTCAACGGAGAGGGGTCTAAAAGTTTCAAAAGGTTGCTGACGTAGTGCTGATGTCAGCAGTTCACAGCATTAAATTTGACGGCTATTTGACCGTCGTCGTCGCTGTCAGTTTTTGCCGTGGAAAACTGACGGAATATTCTTTATTCACCGGAATATGCTCACGCCTGCCGGTAGGGAGAGGTGGCGGAGTGGGGGCCGCGGCCGATTTGGAGTGAGGGGGCCACGCGGGTGAATGCCTGCCTGCCACATGGCCAGGTCCTTAGGGCGGCGGTACCCTGCAAGTCCACGGATTTTGCAGGGTACGACCCTGTTTTATGACTTTTATTTTTATTTTTTTAAAAAACTTTTTACAGACAAAAAAACTACGAATAAAATTTTTAATAATATATATATATATATATTTAACAAAATAAATTTCACAGAAAATAATTTTTTTTTTTTGTTTGAAAAATATTTTCGTACCTGACGCAATAATGGCTGGGTCGTACGGTTCGGCCAACAATTTTTTTTTCCTTGACGGACAACTTGCTCTGATTTGGATGAATTGGTAGTCGATTTATAGGTTCTTGGCCCTTTTGAGCATGATGGAAAAGTTCTTTTCGGCTGAAAATGCTCCAAAGTGGTAGCTACCTCCTTGATCTAGCAACCACCTCTAATCTTCAACCCTTCATAGATGTGGCCTCCAATGTCCAACTGAGATGAAACAAAAGGCAAATCTAACTATCACAGACACTCTGGATGCAATGGCGAGCTCAGATCTGATGCAATAAGCTCCCAAAATGCACCTGCCACACAAGGCCAAAAATGGAACCCTCCAAAAATCTCTCCAAAAGACTAACTAAAGGCACTCCAAAAGCTCTCATACCATGTAAGAATTGGCTATGAAGGTAGCCACCCAAGATCTAGAGGCTTAATAGAAAGCACAAAAGAGAGAGATAGAATATGACAAGAATAAACTGTATTCCTATCAATGATATAAGATAATGGTCCAATAATTACATAGGAGACCCCTTGGTTATATAGCCAAGGTGAGAACATAGGAGGGCATAAGATTATGACAAGTGTTGTAATCTTATGACATGAGATAACAATGAAAAGTTATCACTCCACCTAAAGTGGAAAGGTGATAATGTGATAATCACCACAAAAGGTGGATCACCCACAAAAGGTGGAGAGATAATCACATGATGTGTCCACAAAAGGTGGAAGTGATGTGGTAATGACATGTCAAGTCCACCAAAAGTGGAAAATCTCCAACAACCTCCTATGTGGTCCCTAAGTAAACTTAACTAAGTTGTAATCATGACCTAGGACAAGGTACAAGACATATAATTACACCAACAAGTACATTAAATTCATTTAGGTGATCCGTTAAGGATCGTCTATCTTCCATCTTCAGAGAATACAATTTATCCCATATGAATAACTTGTTCTACATGGATTTAGCTTGATAAACATCTCAAGTTTCTTCTAAATATTTGTCATAGTCATCTCTTCATGGACTCTTAAGAGTATTAAATTAGCTAAACAAAGTCTCACCAAACCCTTGGATTTATGATCCATTAGGTCCCAATTTTTTAGCACATGATAACAAGTTTTGTATTGGATATTGTGTCTAATAGATCTTTATCCAAGAGCATAAACCCCATTTTTGATGCAGGAGCATCCAGTGGTGTAAGGGCAATCTTGCATCACCCAAAAATAGTTAAATTTCAAGTTTCTCAGTTTTTAGATGTTTTAACATTTTTGGATACCCTTTTCGTTATAATGAAATTTTCAATTTACGGTTTTTATTTTCTGTTCCTGGGTTGAAAGATATTGCAGTTTTAGTTTCCCAGATTTGCACCTGAAAATCTTCCGAGTGGGATTTGAGGCACTTAGAGCTCCCGGATCAGCCCCGAAACTTGCCAAAATTGGCATAGCAATTTCAAGCGCGTTGTCGACTTCGAGACCTTTCCAACAGTTCAAATGGTTTGCGAATCGGAGTCCCAGATCAAAAGTTATGGCCTCAGGAAGTTGGCACACTTTCTAGAAGATACCATTGCAAATGCTCTTTTGAAATTTGAACTTCATGTTGTAAATTTTTAGTGCCAAACCGCCTAAACTCAATTTGAATGTTGTTTTGGCTCCAAACTAATGAGGAGCTCTATTTATGGGTGGGTTTTCTAATTTTTGGGTAACTTTTTGGGGAAAAGCTCGCATATTGCGAAAGGGTTATTCTATAGCTTTCTATAGCTTGCATGTGTTGTAGAACTTGGGGATTGGAGATCCTCTGCATGTAAGAAGCTCAATTTTCTGAATAATAAAATCATTCTCTTGTTTGTGGGTTATTTTCTGTGTCTCGGGTTGTGCCCTCATCAAGTGGTATTATAGCGGGTTTTTCTTGAGTGTGGACAAATCGTCGATCGTGAGGCAGTTCGCACTAGGACCGTGGCTGTGGGTCGAGGTCAAGAAAGATGCCTCCAAGAGTGATGTTTGGTAGGTATGGTGGTGCCAGAGGTGGTCGAGGCAACAAAGATGCTTGTGGAAGAGATGCACTAGTAGCCCTCTAGAGACAGGTTAATGAGTTACAAGAGCAGTTGAGAAGAGGGTTAAACCTGAGGGAGGAAAGTGAGGATGAAGGAGAGGAAGAAGGTTTAGATGTAGAAGAGGAAGAAGAAGCAATTGATCAAGACCAAATGCGGCTAATAAGGGCCATTTCAAAGATCTGGAAAAGACCCAGAGCAGAAGTCCCCAGTTATTCAGGAAGTCTGAACCAGGAAGAGTTGATTGATTGGATCAACGAGCTAGAAGAATATTTTGAGTATGAGGAAATAGAGGACCCAGATCAGGTTAAGTTTGCAAAAATGAAGCTAAAGGGCCATGCCAGTATTTGGTGGAAAGAGGTCTAGTTGGAAAGAAATCGAAGAGGAAAAGTCAAGATCACCAGATGGGATCGTATGGTAGAGAAACTGAAGAAGTAGTTCATACCAGTGGACTACGAGTTAGATCTATTGAAGAAATTACAAGTGTTGAAGCAAGGAAGCAGATCTGTGAAAGAATATACTAAATATTTTCACAAGATAATCATCAGAACGGGCCACACAGAGGCCAATAAGGAGAAGGTAGCCCGATATCTCAATGGGTTACGACCGAGCATTCAAGAGGAGTTAAGCCTAGTCAGAATGACCACCATTGAGGATGCGTATCAGTTTGCTCTGAAGGTGGAAGAGAAGTTGAACAAAAGATTTGATGGCAAGCAAAAAGGACGAGGAGGTCAAAGCGGAAGGGGAAATGGAAGATCTTCAGGAAGCCAAAATGATGATGAAAAGAAAAGTGAAGACGTGGGTACTAGCCGAAGCCAAAGAAATGACAACTTCTACTACCCTCATGATCAAAACAGTGGTGATCAAAGAGGTAGAGGATGAGGAGATATGGACAAGGATCTTGAAGAGGTGGTTTCAGAAGAATGTTTTCCAGTGTGGTGAAGAAGGGCATCGAGCCTATGAATGTCCACAACACCAAGGAAGGGCAGACAAAAGGCCAGAAGGTCGTGGAAGGGTTGTGCATGCAGATGAGGAGGCCCAATCTGAATATTCAGATGATGCTGAAAGGGGAGAAGACCTAGTGGTTAGGAGAGCCCTAGTGACTGAGGAAAAGGAACCAGAACAGAGGAAGAATCTGTTTCGCACAAAGTACAAGTGTGAAGAAAAATATTGTGATGTCATTATTGATGGTGGGGGCACTGATAATCTGCATCGTAAGAGATGGTCACAAAGTTGAAGCTAAAGAGGGAAAGGCACCCACATCTGTATCGGATTGCCTGGTTGCAGAAAGACCACAAAATTTTGGTCAATGAGTAGTGCCTAGTAAAGTTCAAGATCGAGAGCTACCATGATGAGGTACTCTGATATCATCCCCATGGATGCTTGTCACATGTTGTTGGGGAGGCCATGGCAATTCGATTGGCGAGCTATACATGATGGCCATGCAAACACTTATTCCTTGACAAAGGATGGGGTTCGTCACAAGTTGAAACCCTTGAAGGAAACTGAAGAAAAGGTATGCAGTAGTGCTAAAATTTGTTATGTAGATGGAATAAATTTTTTAGAAGGTATGAAGCATGAGCATGTGTGTTATGCATTGATTCCTAGAGTGAGTAAGGAGGATAGTGAGAAGGTTCCAGAAGAAGTTTCTAGGATATTGGATGAGTTTCAGGATATTGTTTCTAATAATGTACCTGAGGGTTTACCACCAATAAGGAAGATCAGTCATCAGATTGATTTGATTCCTAGAGCCAGTTTTCCAAATAAGGCAACTCATAGAATGACTCTAGCGAGAGAAAATGAGAGTTGAATGAACAAGTTTCAAGATTTGTTAAGAAAAGAGGTTTAGTAGAAAGTTTGGAATCCATGCAGCAGTACACCATTACTAGCACCAAAAAGGATGGGGGTGGAGGGGATGTGTCTGGATTCAGGAGCCATAAACAGAATAACAATCAAGTCTGATTCCCCACTTGGGATGGATGACTGATGAATTTGTTTGGAGTGGGACCCAGTGCTTCTAAAGATTGATCGAAATTTGGATATCACAGTTGATTGAGGGAGATGAATGGAACCGCCTTCAAGACCAAAGAGGGCTGTCTGAGTGGTTAGTCATGCCTTTTGGCCCTAGCCAATGCGAGAGCACATTCATGGCTCATGAGCGAGGTACTAAGAGAGAGATTTCTAGGAAGTTTTGTTATTGTGTGTTAGATGATATTTTGATTTTAGGTAAGATGTTGGAAAAGGCATCGTGCATATTCGGAGAGCCTTTGAGAAGTTAAGAGAAGAGAAACTGTTGATTAATCTAAAGAAGTGCAGTTTTGTGAAGAGGGAGTTAGTGTACTTAGGGTTTGTTGTCTCAGCAGAAGGTCTCAAGATGGACCCAGAGAAGGTGAAGGCTATTCTGGAATGGCCTACCCCAAGAACTGCTACCGAGGTGAGATCTTTCCATGGTTTGGCTAGTTTTTATAGAAAGTTCATTAGAAACTTTAGTAGTATTTGTGGACCACTGACTAAAACAATGAGGGGATAGAAAAGAATTCAAGTGGAGCACTGGAGTGGCAAAGAGTTTTCAACTGTTAAAGCAGAAGGTAATAGAGCAACCTGTTCTAGCCCTCCCAAATTTCAACAAGGTGTTTTAGGTGGATTGTGATGCCAGTAGTTGTGCCATTGGAGCAGTATTGAGCCAAGAAGGTAAGCCCATTGCCTATTTCAGTGAAAAGTTAAATGATGCCAGAGAAAGTATTCTGTATATGATCAAGAATTTTATGCAATAGTTCAAGCATTAAAGAAATAGAGACATTATTTGTTGCCGAAGGAATTTGTTCTATATACTGATCATTAGGCCTTGCAGTACTTAAATAGTCAGGGAAAATTAAATCAGAGGCATATGAAATGGGTAGAGTTTTTGCAGAGTTACACCTTTGTTTTGAAACATAGGAGTGGGAAGTCAAATAGGGTTGCAGATGCCTTAAGTAGGAGACATACATTGATGACAAAGATGCAGATTGAAGTGGTTGGGTTCAATGAACTCAAGACACTGTATGCAGAAGATCCTGATTTTGCAGAGGCTTGGAAAACTTGCAAGAACCTGTTACAGTGGACAGGACAAGGTGGCTAGATTTCATAATCCAGGATGGCATGTTATTTAAGGGAAGTCAATTGTGTATCCCGAGGAGTTCCATGAGGGAGAACCTGGTAAAGGAGAAGCATAGTGGAGGAATGGCAGGACATTTTGGTCGGGATAAGACCATCGCCATTATCAGTGAACATTATTATTGGCCTCAATTGTCACAGGATGTGAAGAAGTTTGTACAAAGTTGCAAGGTATGTCAGATGGCTAAGGGAGTGAGCCAAAATACAGGCTTATATCAGCCCTTACTTGTACCAGAGAGGCCATGGGAGGATATAAGTATGGACTTTGTTCTTGGTTTGCCAAGGACATAACGAGGGAATGATTCAGTTTTGTGGTGGTTGATAGGTTTTCGAAGATGACACATTTTATTCCATGTTAGAAGACCCATGATGCAGTCCACATTGCTGACTTTTTCTTCAAAGAGGTGGTGAGGCTACATGGTCTGCCAAAGAGTATTGTTTTAGATCGTGACACCAAATTTGTGGGGTACTTTTGGAGGACCTTGTGGAAGAAGCTGAAGACAGAGTTGAAGTTCAGTTCTGCACACCATCCACAAATAGATGGGCATACAGAGGTTGTTAATAGGAGTCTAGGTAACCTACTGAGATGTTTGGTAGGAGATAAACCCAAGGGATGGGATTTGATCTTACCCCAGGCAGAATTTTCCTACAACAATTCTGTCAATAGAAGCACTGGTAGATCACCGTTCCATATTGTGTATGGAGGTAGCCCTAGAACAACTCTAGAATTGAGGAAGATGGACCAAGAGAAGAAAATAAGTGTTGAAGCCAAATATTTTGTAGAACACATCAAGAATATATATGAGAAGGTAAGAGAACATATTAACAAGATGAATATGCAGTATAAGGCTAAGGCAGATCAGAAGAGGAGGTATAAGGAGTTTCAGATTGGTGATGAAGTGATGGTCCACTTGAGGAAAGAAAGGTTTCTAGTGGGGACATATAACAAATTGAAGATGAAGAAGTTCGGTCCCTGTAAAATTTTGAAGAAGCATGATTCAGGGAATGCATATGAGGTAGAGTTGTCGGATGGATTCAACATTTCCCTTGTGTTCAACATTTTAGATTTGACAGAGTATCATGAAGGTGGCGCAGAGGAAGTATCAATGATGGAATAGTGTGGGATTCCAGCACCTACTCTAGAAAAGGAAGAGATTGAAGAAATCTTAGATAGTTGTGTGAGAAGGAGTACCAGGAATAGGCAGTATGAAGAATATCTGGTGAAATGGAAAGGAAGGCCTGTTGAAGATTCATCCTGGTTGCCTAAGGCTGAGGTTGACCATTTGGGTTTTCCTCCACCATTTGAGATGTGACAGGGTCACTTCTCAAATTACCCTGGGTGTCTGATGTAGGAGCATCCAGTGGTGTAAGGGCAATCTTGCATCACCCAAAAATAGTTAAATTTCAAATTTCTTAGTTTTTTAGATGTTTTTACATTTTTGGATACCCTTTTCATCATAATGAAATTCCCAATTTACGGTTTTTATTTTCTGTTCCTGGGTTGAAAGATATTGCAGTTTTAGTTTCCCAGATTTGCACCTGAAAATTTTCTTTGTGGGATTTGAGGCACTTAGAGCTCCCAGATCAGCCCCAAAACTTGCCAAAATTGGCGTATCAAATTTTAAGCGCGTTGTTGACTTCGAGACCTTTCCAACGGTTCAAACGATTCGCGAATCGGAGTCCCGGATCAAAAGTTATGGCCTCGGGAAGTTGGCGCACTTTCTAGAAGATACCATTACAAATGCTCTTTTGAAATTTGAACTTCATGTTGTAAATTTTCGGCGCCAAACCACCTAAACTCAATTTGAATGTTGTTTTGGCTCCAAACTAATGAGGAGCTCTATTTATATGTGGGTTTTCTAATTTTTGGGTAACTTTTTGGGGACAAGCTCGCATATTGCAAAAGGGTTATTATGTAGCTTTCTGTAGCTTGCATGTGTTATAGAACTTGGGGATTTGAGATCCTCTGCATGTAAGAAGCTCCATTTTCTGAATAATAAAATTATTCTCTTGTTTTTGGGTTATTTTCTGTGTCTCGGGTTGTGCCCTCATCAATTTTCAACTTCCATAATTCAATGTTTCCATCATTAAACTTCTCCATTTTAATTTTATCGGATGTGCTTATGTTATTTTTCTTCTAACAAGGTTAGGATATATCATTTTGTAAAAATTCCACTAAAATTGAGACTAGGACAAGAAACCATTCAATCCAACAATGGAAAAAATGTTATCAAAGATTTGATAACAACTAAAAGGAAGTTGAGTATATGAAAGGAACTTCCTACAAAAATCTAATAAAGAGAGAGTTACAAAAATAATTAAACAATATTATAGTTATATATTTAGATGCACATTCATATATATTTAATAGATAAAATAATGCACTTTCTAAACAGATAGATTGTAGTTGTTTTTAATTTTTAGAATATTTTCAACAAGATTATCTTGAATATTTTATAGTATGAATTTGTTAACTTATTGTAAGAGTAATTTTAAGATTCTAACATTTATTAGTTGGTCCTTTATTGTTAATTTTACCTGATAATTTCAATCTACATACTAATGAATATTGATTGAATATTAAGGTCTACAAGGATAACCATGAAAAAAAGGGAATAATCAAAAGCAAGCCACAAATACTTGAACACTCTGTTCACTTCATCACAATGTACCTATAGACACTAAAAATTGTCCTAGGCCTGTGAACTCTAATTATCCATTATTTCCTCTTTTCATCCCTAATAATTAAATGATGTAGATTATTTAATTGTTTCTTAATGCCATAAATCCTTTATTAATTAAATAATTTCAATTATTTAATTAATTCATTTATACCTTTATTTCTTATTTGATTAGTTAAATAAACTTTATTTATTTATTTAATTGTTTATCCATCTTTCAACTATAATTAAATAATTATTTTAATTATTTAATTATTCATTATCCTTTTCTATGATTAAATTAAACGAATTTTATTTATTTAATTGCTTACTAATTTTTCATTTTATTTCCCCTTTTTGAATTAAATTGTTATTTATGAAAAAGTCAACCCGTCACATGTCCTCTATAACTGAATAATACTATTTTTTATTTAATTATTCATTTAAATTTCTCCTACAACCTCTTTTTATGTGCCAATCTTATCTTTCACATCAAATCTTATCTTTCGACATCTTATTGAATTTTAGCCCTTGATTAAGTTATCTTATAATTCAATCCTAGCTATTCATTCTTATCAATTGCCCTAATTTTTCCCTAACCCTATTTCTTACTACAAATTTCAATATTATCCATTGATTGACACATCTTATTGACACCCATTCTCAACCTTTAATTAAAATTTGTCTTTTCTATACAAGACCCTTGTCCTTTTCATTTTGGCATCATATGCTATCTAGTTCATATGCAGGTACATGCTGCTTGTGTGAGACAACAATCTTCAATATTTTTCTAGTCATTGTCATAAGCTACTATTGCACACTCAAATTTGAGGGAATTGAGTACATTCAAGCAAGATGGAGAAGACCAATGGAGGTGAATCAATTATGGCATGAAGTCTTTATGGTGATATTGCTTTGTATTTCATGTTTTTATCCTTATTTGTGCTCCATTGTTGGTTTAGGGTTAGTTTTTATTCTAATTTATATTCATCTAAATTTTTACCCTAGATTACAATACCCATCTAGGATTATCCATAAAATGATAATGACTCTCACTACTTGGGAAATTTCTAGCCTTGTATAGAACATAAAATATATAATATCTCCAACATTACTAGCATGGGTATGTGCAAGATCATCATGGAAAATGCAGGCCCTTAAGTGGCAATGAAAATTTAGAAAAATCAGAGTTAGGCAACTTGACATAAAAAAATTGAATAAGTTATCTATATTATTTCAAAAATATGTAAGAATAGAATATGTGGAAAACTGAATGTAGTTTCTAAACTACTAGGTTTATTTTTTTTAAAAGTCTATTTGTTAATTTTTTAAAATTTCAATATAGTAGTACTTAAATTTCAAGGAAAACATAAATAGGTGTCTGTCTAACCACCCTAACCACAATAAAATGATAATATTTTTTTATAATATTTTAGATATAAGTAGAGGACTCATGTCCAAATGTGATGCATATTTTTTTAATTTTTTTTCAAGTAAATAATTAATTATGATTTTTTTTTTACAACTTTTAAAAAATATAAAAACTTGTATTTTTGACCACCTTAACCTGGTCAAAACTAAATGAAATTCAATTTTTTTTTTAAAATCCTATAGTATGCGAAGCATAGAATGTGACACATGTTCTAGATTCGAAAAATATGATACCATTTGAAAGTTATAGATATTTTTCAATCAACCTATCACTCAGGACTTTAGTTGTAATTCTAATAGAAAATGAATAATAATAATTTATTAAATTCAAAGTAAATCATAATTTATATTGGTGGAAATATTATAATCTCCTCTACAAACCCTTTTCTTTTAATCAATTTTGGCTAAAAGAAAGTCGTCAACCACATGGGCGAAGTCTAGAAAAACAAGGTAAGTTGTTAAACATGTTTTTTTTGTTGACTTCTTAGGATTAGCATGTCCTAGCTAAATTCCAAAGAAAGCCTAAGGCTAATCCCTAGGAAATAAATTTTGTGTCAAAAATATTGGATATGTGATTCAAATTGCATATCCAATTTGAATGGGATATTTGATTCAAATCGAATATCTGTTTTGAATCGGATATCTGATTCAAAATCGAATATTCATTTTGAATCGAATATCTAATTCAAATTAGATATCCGTTTTGAATCGGATATCCAATTTGGTTTATATATGATTTAAAAAAAATTTATACACTTTATAATATATGATTTAGAAAATGCAATAAATAGTTTATAGTTTATTTTAATATATCTAGTTTAGAATATACAATATAGTTTATAATTTAATATATAATATACAATTTATGATAAAGCTCTTACAAAATTATATATAATATATAATATATTATATTATTATGTATAATATTTAAATATTATTTCTATATTTTAGTTAATGTGTGTGTATATATATATATTTATTATTAATATAAAAAATATTTAAATATTCTCTTTCCCTCTCTCTCCCCCCTCTCCCTCTCTCTCCCATTCTTCCTCTCTCCCTTCCCCCTCCTAATTCTCTCTCCCTCTCTCCCCTTCTTCCCCACTTCCCCTCTCCCTTCCCCCTCCTAACTCCCCCCCACTCTCTCTCTCTCTCTCAAGTCTCTCCCTCCTACCCCCTCTCCCTCTCTCAAGTTTCTCTCTCTCTTACTCACTCTTATGTCTCTCCACTCTACCCTTAGTCCTCTACCATTAACACTTAAATCCTTAAACCCTTTAACACTCTACCTCTATCTCTCTCCCACTCCTTCCCTCTCTCTCTCTCTCTCTCTCTCTCTCTCTCTCTCTCTCTCCCCTACCCCCTCCTTCTCTCACTCATTCCATCTATCTCTCTCCCCTCTACCCTTAACCCTTAACCATAAACCCTCTACCTCTGATCTACTCTCTCTCTTAAGTATCTCCCTCTACCCCTCTCCCTCTCTTAGTCTCTCTATCTCTCCTCCTCCCCTCTATGTATCTCTCCTCTACCCTTTAACCCTAAACCCTAAACCGCCAACGCCAAACCTAAACATTTCGCCTCTACCTCTACCTTAACCCTTTCTCCCCTCTATCTATCTCCCACTCCTCCTCTCTCTCTCTCAAGTCTTCATCCTAGCACCACTCCCTCTCTCAGGTATCTCTCTCTCTATCTCTCTCTCAAGTCTTCCCCTCCTACCCCCTCTCCCTCTCTCAAGTCTCTCTCTCACTCACTCACTCCTAAGTCTCTCCAATCTACCCTTAGCCCTTTACCCTCTATCTCTCTCCACTCCCTCCATCTCTCTCTCTGAAGACTCTCCCTCCACCACCCCCCTCCCCTCTCTCAGTGCATCACTCCTCACTCCCACTCCCTCTCTCTCCCCTCTACCTTCCCCACAAGCCCTAAACCATTAACCCCTTAAACCCCTCTACCCTCTAGGTTTAACCCTCTACCCTATATCTCTCTCACTCCTCCTCCCTCCTCCCTCTCTCCCACAGGTCACCCTCCTACCCCTCTCCCTCTTGGGTCTCTCTATCTCTCTCACTCCTCCCTACTCCTCCCTCCCTCTACATAACCCCTCTGCCTACCCTCAGCCCTTAACCCTCCCTCTCCTCTCCCCTCCCTCTCTCTCATTGAATCCCTGTCTCTCTCCTCTCTACTCATAACCCTAAACCCTAAACCCTTAACCCTTATAGCCCAAACCCTTAAACCCTCTACTCTCTCTCTCTCTTAAGTCTCTCCTTCCTACCCCCTCTCCCTCTCTAAGACCTCTCTCACTCCTCCTCATCTCTCTCCCTCTACGTTTTAACCCTAAACCCTAAACCTTCACCCTTAAACAAACCTTAAACCCTCTACCATCTATCTCTCTCCCACTCCCTCCCTCTCTCTCTCAAGTCTCACCCTCCTACCCCCTCTCCCTCTCTCAAGTCTCTCTCTCTCTCTCCTATCTCCCTCCCCTCTACCCTTAACCCTATACCTTCCTCCCTTTACCCTTAACCTCTACCCTCTATCTCTCTCTCACTCCCTCCCCCTCTCTCTCACTGAATCCCTCTACCCATAACCCTAAACCCTTAACCCTTAAACCCAAAATCCTTAAACCCTCTATCCTCCTACCCCCTCTCCCTCTCCCAGGTATCTCTCACTCAATCATTCACTCACTCACTCTATCTCAAATCTCTCCCTCCTACCCCATCTCCCTCTTAGGTCTTTCTCTCCTCCTCCTCCATCTCTCCTCTGCCTTAATCCCTAAGCCAGCAAACCATCTACCATCTACCCTTAACCTCCTCCCTCTATCTCTCTCCCCTCCCTCCTCTCTCTCAAGTCTCTTCATCCTACCCCTTCTCCTCTCATGGGTCTCTCTCTCACTCACTCACTCCCTCTATCTCTCTCCCCTTAACCTAACCCTGACCCTTAACCGCTGGCATCTACCACCTCTACCCTTAACCCTCCCTTCCTTTATCTCTCAACTCCCTCCCTCTCTCTTTATCAAGTCTCCCTACCCCCTCATCCCTAACCCTCAACCATAAACACTTAAACCTTCTATCCTCTACCCTCAACACTCTTCCCCTCTCCCTTCCCCCTCCTAATTCTCTCTCTCTCTAACTCTCCCCTTCTTCCCCTCTTCCCATCTCCCTTACCCATCCTAATTATCTCTCTCCCTCCCTTTACCTCTCTCTCTCTCATTTTCTCTCTCCCTTTCCCTCTCTATTTATCTCTCTCTCTCCCTTCCCCCTCCTAATTCTCTCTCTCCCCATCTCTTTGTCTCTTGCTCTCTCCCTCTCTCTCTCTATCTCTCTCTCTCTCCCTCCCTCTTTCCATCTCTCTCTCTCTATCTATCCCTTTCCCTCTCTCTCCCTCTCCTTCTCCCTCTCTCTTTCCCACCCTCCACCTCCTAATTACTCTTGGGTCTATGTATGCAAAAATCAGAAATCCAATTTAAATTGGATATTCTATTTAGATCAGATATCTGATTTAGATTGGATATCTAATTTATTGCACCAAAATATTGCATTTTAAAATGTTTTTCAAATTAGATATTAGACATGAATCAGATATCCGATTTGAATCGGATATGATCTGATTTGTTTTACTTTGGCTTGGGCATTGTTATGAAGCAATGTATTGACACCCAACCCAAAAAAAATTCAACTCAGGATTTTCACATTTTTTGGCGAGTGAAAAACGCTACTTTTTTCTTGTTGCCACTTTTTGGCCCATCATGATCCTACACATACCCGCATATGGTACTCTAGTTATGTACTTGATTTTAGTAGGATACTTTGGATAATCCTCCACAAAAAATTTGTTCCCAACAACACTAGAACAACTAGTTATTTGCACATTGTCATCCTAAATCACTCCAAAATTGATTTCACATATTTTCTCTAACTAAAAAAAAAAATTATGCTAACTCTATATATTTTGATCTCTATCCCTATAATATAATTCACTACACCTAGATCCTTCATTTCAATCTATCGTAAAAAATAAGACTTCAAAACTAAAGTCATACTTTTCTCATTCCCAAATAATAAAATATTATCTATTTACAATGCAATTCTGAGACTACAACAACCATTATACTTTTAATACACACAATATTTATTTTTAGATCTCTAGAATCCAAATACCACATGTAGGTGTGAAATTTCTTGTACCACATCCTAGGAGATTGCTTAATGCCATACAAAGAAACTTTCAAATTGCAAAAAAAAAAGATCTTTAAGAATGAAATGTTAAAGTTGTGCCATATATATTTCTTCGTTTAAGTCAAGTCATGAAGGAATTTTATCTTACATCGATCTATTGCACTTCTATATGATATGATGCTCCAAGTGATAATTCAAATCAAATAGATTTCATCTTTACAATAGGAGAGAATATCTCACCATAGTCAATTCCATCCACTTGAGAATGCCCACTAGTGACAAACTGTTACTTATGCTTGTCAACATTACCACCAAGACCATATTTCTTCTTGAACACCCATTTAAATCCAAGAGGCTTCTATCTTTAGGAACTAGTATTATATCCCAAGTATCATTTTTCTTCAATGTGGCCATCTCTTCATCCATGGATCTCATCCAAGAAGCCACATCATTCATACCCATAGCCTCTCTAATAGTCCTAGGCTCACCAGTGTTAGAAATCAAATGAAATGTGTAATTAGAATCCAACAAATAATAACCAAACCTTTCTAGTGAATATCCAAACCTATCAATTTTCCACCTGTCTCTTGTAGACCTTCTCAATTGTTGAGGTTGAGGTTCTCCTCCATAAATTTTAGAGCTACTAGATATCAGCCCATCATTAGGTTAAATAGGTGAATATGGTTCACCTTTCAATGTAGTAAGTGGAATTTGAACTACTTCGATTTCACCTCTTTCTCTAGCTACAACTCAAAAACAAAATGTTTCATCTCTCAAAGAATAGTTCTTCTACTATAGAGAGACTTGTGCACTAGTTAATCCAAAAACTTGTATCACTTCAAAATGACATGATCATCAATGGGGTATGTACAGGATCATGATGGGCCAAAATGTGGCAATATATAACTAATATGATGGCCCATGTGGCTGATGTCTTTTTTTTTTACCCAAAATTGATGAAACGAAAAGGGTTTTTAAAGGAGATTCTCAACTTTCGACTAATATAAATTTTGCTTTACTTTGAATTTAATAAATAATTATTATTCATTTTGCATTTGAATTATGACTAAAGTCCTAATTGATAGGCTAATTGAAAAACATATATATCTTTCAAATGGTATCACATTTTTTGAATCCAAAACATGTATCACATTCTATGCTTTACATACTATAGGATTAAAAAAAAATGAATTTTATGAAGTTTTGACAAAGTTAAGGTGGTTAGACATACAAGTTTTTATATTTTTTTAAATTTGTAATAAAAAATTCATAATTAATTATTTACATAGAAAAAAATTATAAAAAAAAATGCATCACATCGGGACATGAGTCCTCTATTTATATCTAAAATATTATAAAAAAATACTATAATTTTATTGTGGTTAGGGTGGTCAGACAGACACCTACTTCTTATTTTTTCCCTAAAATTTAAGTACTACTGCATTGAAATTTCAAATTTGCACCAAATAGATTTATTTAGTTCTAAAATAAACCTAGTATTTTAAAAACTACATTCAATTTGATATAGATTCTATTCTTACATATTTTTGAAATAATATAGATAACTTATTCAATTTTTTACGTCAAGTTTCCTAACTCTAATTTTTTTGAATTTTTTGCCACTTAAGGGCCTCTTTTTTCCATGATGATCCTGCACATACCCAATGAAGGTAAATTTGACTACCTTGTTCTCCAACTTAGTTGTTTTTTCAATCATTACATGAGCATATGCCTCACAACCAAATACTTTGAAATATCTCAATAAATTATTTTTACTACACCAGGCCTCAATTGATGCACATTTTAGAAATATGAAATAGATTGAATAACCCAAGAACTTTATAAGATAAAATCAAAGCTACATAAATTTGAAAAGCATAAAGAATGCACACCAGGAATCCGAGAGATTATGCAATTTGAATATGATAAAATAGCATTAAGATATTCCAAGTTGAAAAGATACATTGCAAATATGCATGAATGGATGCAAATACAAGCTAGGTAGTGAGTTTATATAGAACTTAGGAGAGGAGGTAGGTGGAAAATCCAGCCAATAGGAATTAACCATAAAAAGTGGAGATGGACCACAAAACCTATGTAGGATTCCACCAAAAGTGGAATGTAGTTCCACCCTTTAAGGAAGGGAACACCTCATCACTTATCTCCTACTTATTGAATAATAAACTCAGTTTATTAACCTAAGCAAGATTAATTAAGTGTAGGAAAAACCTAGGACTAAGGGAAAATAAATTAACCTACTAGGAAAATAAAAACCTACACCAACACCCCCCTTAAGCACAACTTAGGAGGATGTAAAAGATAATGAAACCCAATGAATGAAGCCATGTTAGATACCCATGGACATATAAAATTCCCCCCCAAAGGAGAAGAAGCCCCATCCCGCAAAAAGGAAGTACACCCCCCATAATAGAGAGAGAAATGAAGTGGAAGGAAAAAGAATCCCCCAAAAGAGATCCAATGGTAGATGCTTGAAACTGAATATATTATATGGTCAATGATCATCGAACAAAATTCCTCCCCTTAGGAAGTAATAAAATCAAAGGTGTATGCAAGCTATCTCCCCACTCCTGAAAGGAATATGTAGGAAGAAAACTCAAGATGTATCATGGAGTCTCTGAACTCGGCTTAAGTATCTCCATGTCGATGCTGAAAGTAGTCACAATAAAATAAAGTGTTCTAGGCCATACTGCTAAATCAAAATCTTCTAGAGACTAATGTAGAGTATAAGCTAAAGACTCAAATATCTCCTCTAAAGAAGGCTTCTCCAAATGTTGATCCAAAGTATCCACACTCTTGTCAAAATGTGATGAATGATCAAGAGAATGAAAAAGAGGGTAAAAATGTTCCCTTATTGAAGAAGAATTATCAAAGAGAAGATGAATACACTCAATAGTGTCTCTTAAATCTGTAATATGTGTCTCCATATACATGTCTGAAATACCTATCAAGAGATCATCCCAAGCTGAATCAGGAAGACTATGGATGTCCTACTGCAAGAAGTCATTGGAAGCTTTTGAAGAAGCAACTATAAACTCTAACTTTACAATAGTAGATGGAGGAGATGGCATACAAGGTTCAAGAACTGGATCACTTGTGAGAATACCCAAGTTAAAATATCCAAAATTCTCCTCAAAATCAAAATCCACACTAGAAGTGTGATCATCATACAAAGGATCAAAGCCATCATTAGGAACAAAATATGAAAAGGAACACAACTAAGATGCATGAAACCACCCTAGTAGAAATTATCTCTCTGCTCTCCAAATCTCTGATAAGAACTGAATCAAGAGTAAATTCCATAGTCTTTCCTACTACACTATGAGTAACTTGAGAAATGGAAAGAAGATTATTAAAAAAATGAGGTACACACAATATATCATTGAAAGCACCATACCCTATATCAATTGATCCCTTCCCAATTACATTCATATATGTATTGTTGTAACCCATCAAAATAGGTGGCATAACAAAAGGCTCAAAAGAAGAGAACATGGACTATGAAGAAGCCATATGATGAGAAGCTCTTGAATCTAGAAGTCATCTCCTTGATCCAATACACGTAGAAGCACAAAGAGCTTTTCCTTTATGTTTTTCTGATGTAAAAGCATAACTAGCATGGACTTTTTCCTTTTTCTTTGTAGATTCTTGGTTTGATGAAGATGGAGATTCATTTACCTCTTTATTACTCTTCTCAAGAAGATGTGTGAGATGATCAATCTATTTCTTCATACATTTGTGTTCATCATGACAAAGTTTCTTGTAATAAGCACATTTTACCTTCTCCTTCTTAGATTTTCCTTGATTTGAAGAAGGTTTAGTGTCTACATTAGAAGTAAATGAAGATATATTTGAAGCATTCTCTTCTTGATTCTTTTGCTTCTTATTTTTCTTGCCATTATCTTTTTGATCTTTAATGCCTTGACTTGCAACCAAAGTGTGAGATTTAGAAGATTCGATAGTGCCCATTTGAACCAACTTGTCTTGTTCTTTTGTGAATTCATTAGAAAACACATCAAGAGAAGGCCTTGTGTAGGAAGCTCCTAAGGCACTTTTAGTGGCATAGAATTTAGAAATAGAGACTGAATAATCTAGACCAAGTTTTGAGAGAATACTTAAGATCAATTATTTATCATCTTTCTCAATTCCACACTGTTTCAATTGCAATCTTATGTCCTTTGGTTTGGTGAAGAAGTCTTTTATTGTATCAAAAATTGAAGGAATTAAACCTATTAGCTCATTCTCCAATTGATGACCTCTTAATTCATCTTGTGCACCAAAGAGTTTTTGCAATGTTGGACAAACTTCATTTAGTGTAGACAAAGATTCAACATGAAAGAGAAAATTTGGAGATACAAACATACATAAGGTTCCAAATGCTTCATCACACTTATTAAACCATTTTTTCTTTTATGCATCAATTGTTGGTTCAACTTCTAGTCCCATTTTTACCCTATACAATCCATACTTTTTCAAGTAGAGGGAAATTTTACTATTCCAATCAAAATAGTTGTAGGGTTTTAACATAGGAACTATTGATTGATCCACTTAAGGCATAAAAGAAGATTGTTTGTGAGTTCCCAAAAAGAGAAAGAAAGCTATAAAAGAGACACTAAGAGACACTCCCTCTTTTCACTACTCTTAGAAATTACCCTCCCAAGATATTACAATGTTGGCACTTTATGATTAGTGCATTTACAAATCTTTTTCCAAGATCCAATGCTCAATAGGTCCATAATGACCAAAATTATAAACTTGATACAAAATGAATTTGAGATCAAATATAGAAAAATTAGCTCTATAGCTATGTATTTCTCTTCAATACCTTTCCAACTCCTATTTGTTTCAAAAATTTGGAGCATTGGGGAAAAAGTTATGGCTTATTGAAGAAAAATAAGCAACAGCTTCAACTTACAATATCTAACAAAAAATGGAAAATTTTAGTTTCAAAACCTTTGTAGATAGAAATTTCTTGTCTGCATCTTTTCAAAAATATCTTGTTTGCAGAAAACGTATACCATGGAAAAAAGTTATGAATCTTTTAAAAACTATCTTGAATTTTGCTTGCAATGACGACCCCCTAGAAACTTTTTTTTGCCAAAAATCAAATTTGTCTAAAATAAACAAATTTTATATAAGAATAGGTGTTTCTAGGCCTTTTGAATGTAATGGGAATTTTTGTTTGGCCCAAAAATGCTCCAATAAAAATTTGTTTGAAGATCTCAACTTCAAACCCCTGCCTACAACTATGTCAAATGATCTCCAATTTGGATGAAACGAAAGCCAAATCTAACTTTCTTGAGCCTTCTGGACATGTTGGAATAGTCAAAAAATGTTGCCAACATAACCAAAAATGTTGCAATCACCTAGATCTCACAAAACACATATGCAAAATAAAGAGGTAATAAAATATTTGCAAATCATTTTTTATTCTCCATATCGTTGATGAACACAAGAGAAATGCATATGGGAATTTACAATATTTTTACAAGAAACTCAATCTCTCAATCAAGAATCTAAGAACTTAGATTTCTCAAAATAAAAGCTCTAATACCATGTTAGAAATCTGAAATAGATTGATTAACCCAAATACTTTATAAGATAAAATCAAAGCTACATAAACTAGAAAAGCATAAAGAATGCACACCAGTACTCCAAGAGATTATGCAATTTCAATATGACAAAATTGCATTAAGAGCTTCCAAGCTAAAAAGATACAATGCAAATCTATATGAATGGATGCAAATACAAGTTAGGTAGTGAGTTGATATAGAACTTAGGATAGGAGGTAGGTGGTAAATCCAACCAATAGTAATTAACCACAAAAAGTGGAGATGCACCACTAAAAGTGGAGATTCCCATGAAAGGTGGAAAGTATGGACCACCAAAAGTGGAGGATGCCACCAAAAGTGGAAAGTGGTTCCACCCTTTAAGGAAGGGAACAACTCATCACTTATCTCCTAGTTATTAAATAATAAAGTTGCTTTATTATCCTAACCAAGCTTAATTAAGTGTAGGAAAAATCTAGGACAAAGGGAAAATAAATTAACCCACTAGGAAAATAAAAACCCACACCAACAAAACTATCAACACGAGCTAGTGTAGGAGGTCTATTGATAAGATAACATGTAGTGGCTACAACTTCAACCTAAAAAAAATTCAAAGCTAACATCACTCAATATACCCCTAGCCTTCTATATCAATGTCCTAGTCATCCTCTCTATAACTCTATTTTCTATGGGGTGTATAGAGTGATATTTTGTATTTCAATCCCATGCTCTTTACAAAACTTTTGAATTCTACCAAAAAAAATCACCACCATTTTTTTTCCTTAAACACTTAATATTTCTATTAGTCTTATTTTCAACCAAGTATTTAAACTCCTTAAATTGACCAAACACTTCATATTTACTCCTAAGGAAATAAACAAATCCCCTTCTACTATAGTCATCTATGAATGAAACAAAATATAGATATTTGGATAATGTAGGTAAATTCATACGACCAAACACATCTACATAAACATAGTCCAAAATGCCATAATACATAATAGAACTAGAATATAAATAAACATGATTTGTTTCCATATATACAATATTCCCAAGAATCAAACTCAAAATTACAATCATCAAGTTCGTAAGACCATTCTTACCAATGTAACCAATTATTTGGTGCTCTAATGTTGTCTTCTTTGTAGGAAGTTGCATTTACAAGGAATGAGCACCTTTAGATATCCAAAATGCACTAGGTCATCGCATGTAGCTACTAAAAATTTATTCTCTACTTGATATAATGGTGAGGATAAAGAATCTAAAGATCTCTTCTTCAACTTATCAAAAGAACTATTTCATTGAATTGTGTACGCATTCAACTTGTATAGGGTGTTGATAAGAACAACCATAACCATCACCATAGCTCATCTTGTCATCTTACATCCTCCACTTGAGAAAACATCTTTCACATTGATATCATTTTCTCTAATAATAAAAAGGAAGTTTCATGCAAAATTTGAGATATGTAGGACATCATCAATCCCCTTCACTCTACCATCAAGTAATCTAATAGTGAATATTCAAAGGTCATTAAACTTTAAATTCGAGTCACCACCCAAATACAACTTCCCACCATCATATTCTTTATACTATTAAAACTAACCCTTGTGTGAGGTCATGTGGAAAGAAGAACCTGAGCCTATTTACCACCCATATTCTAATACATGTGTTACCAAGGTTGTGACAAAGGAATATTCATCATATTAAGAGTATTTATCAAATTCAAAATCAGATAAATTCATCATAACTTTCTTTCCTTTCTCCTCTTTGTGCTCTTTTTAGAAGTGGCTAATTTTTCCACAACTCTAATACTTGACATTGGACTTGTTAGAAGACTTAAATCTTCTTAGATATTTTTATTTATACTTCTTTTCCTTTTTATTTCCTTTCTCTTTCTAGATCTATTATGATCAACAAGCGCCTCCTTAGTCATTTTGAAAGATTTCTTCCTTGTCTCTTTAGAGAACCGTGATAGAACCACCTCATCCATCTTGAACTTGGTTGTAGTGCCTCCAATAGCCATCACCAAGTGATCCGTAAAGTTTGGATAAGAGCATAACATAAGCATGCAATGATCCTCCTCCTTTGTTTTGTCATCAACATAACCCAACCAAGCTACAAGTATATTAAATTTATTTAGGTGATATGCTATGGTCCCTCTATCTTCCATCTTTAGAGAATATAATTTGTCCCATATGAATAACTTTTTCTCCATGGATTTAGCTTGATAAACATCTCCAAGTTTCTTCTAAATATCTTTCATAGTCATCTCTTCATGGACTCTTAACAGTATTAAATTAGCCAAACAAAGTCTCATCAATCCCTTGGATTTTTGATCCATTAGATCCCAATTTTTAGAACATGTTGGCAAGTTTTGTATTGGATATTGCATCTAATAGATCATCTATATCCAAGAGCATATCCTCCATTTTCAACTTCCATAACTCAATGTTTCCATCATTAAACTTCTCCATAATGATTTTATTAAATGTGCTTACATTATTTTTCTTACAACAAGGTTAGGAAATATCATTTTACAAAACTTCCCCTAAAATTGAGATTAGCACAAGATACCCTTTAACCCAACAATGTAAACAACGCTATTCAAACTTTGATACCAACTAAAAGAAAGTTGAATGTACGAAAGCATCTTCCTACACCAATCTAAGAAAGAGGGAGTTACAAAAAATAATTAAACACCATTATAATTATATATTTAGATGCACATTCATATATCATTAATAGATAACATAATGCAAATCATAACACACAATTTTTCATGGGGAATATCATTTTGGGAGAAAAACCTCACTCTCCAAAAGCACAATACTTTATATTATTAGTAATCAAAATAGTGTACAATATAATATTAGCACCAGAACTCATTAAAATGAGCTTTCACACTTCTTTAGAATTCAAGAGTAATTTTGGCTTTACTTCATTCTTGCATGGTACCACATTTCATAAACCAATTAATGCTTCAAGATGGTGGGTGGAGATAAACAACATAATAAAAACACAAAATATTAACACATGAAATATGCTGTTA
The DNA here is from genome assembly GCA_007258455.2 of Sequoia sempervirens. Lineage (NCBI taxonomy): Eukaryota > Viridiplantae > Streptophyta > Pinopsida > Cupressales > Cupressaceae > Sequoia > Sequoia sempervirens. The sequence goes on along the minus strand of VDFB02058242.1, from coordinate 221,898,477 downwards.
CACACATGTTTTATTGCTTGATTCAAATTGATTACAATGACGTCTAGAACTTTAGATTTAATAATTGTGCCTTATTTAATAATTGAGGTGGTGGGAGAAATTACATTACACCAACAATGCTGTTGGCTATGGGGGACCTCAATCGAATGGGACAACTAAGGTAGTTACAGAAATAGTTATCTAGGCAGAAAAAAGTGTAAAATGTCGCATCCATTTTACGTGTGGTTTCATTTTTCCTTCACTTCATTCCTGCAGGGCGAAACTTTTGCTAAACCAGTTAATGGGATCTCAATCAAATGGGACAAACCTCCATCACCGTGTGATAAGTTCCAAAAGCACGCCAGTACATTTAGAAAGAACACTTGTTTCATTTGTACATCCGTTTATACATGTTACTGTCAATTTATGTGGAAACTATTTTTGTGTTTGTGTAGAAACTACACCTCTGAGAATTGAAATTTGTGTGGACCCCGTGTCAACTCGCTAATTATTTCTGGACAATACAAACTTGAATCTGGTTTGTCAAAGGTACGTAGCTTCTCTTTTACTTCAATGTTCACTCTTCTAGATGAAAAGTAGATTCTTTGTGAGTTCAAACGTGGATTTTGTACATGAAACGCAACTTCTTCGTTACTTCAAAAATGGATTTTTCTAATTAATAGGCAGCTTCTCTCTTAGTTCAGGTCGCACAATGTTTAAAATAATTAAGGCCATGTTGAGCTCTCGCACGAAGAGCATGAAAGATTTCAAAAATAATTATCTAGATATAAAGTTTCGAGTGAATGAATCCAAAGAGAATATTCTCACACTCATACTATTAAGTGTCAATTTATGTCTCTCTTAGGTTAGTTACAAGGAACTTCTTTTATAAAGTTTCTAATTGGGGAGGGAATACACAAGGTGACAATCTTAGTGTTTTCCACTTTTCAGATTGTTAGTCCTTGTCTTTTAAGGAGGAAGATTAATGTTTTTGGTGCACTCATGTCTATTAATGCATTTGTCGGAAATCATGTTGTTAAAGTATATTAGTCCCTATGTTAATGTTTTGGGGATTATTTTATTAATAGGGAATTTTGGCATTTTTTTTACAATTTTCTCATTGGCTATTAGTATTTTCCTCGTGGTTTTGTATTTTTTAATTAATTTAATCATTGTAATCAATTTAACAAATTCCTAATATTTTGTTACTATTGGAAATATTTCATGACTTTGTAATATTTTTGATATAGTCGTGTCTTCTCACCTAGTGTTTCTGTTGATGAGTGGCGTTTTAACGAGGACATTTGCACTTACTATTTTCTAATTTTCATTTATTGTGAATAAACTGAAGTGCAAACATCATTAATGGCTTATGGTGTGAAGTTTTAAGTTTGTCGAGCAAAGTATTATTTATGTTGTTTATTCATTTACTCAAATTGTTTGATGAGGGTGAAATCTATGTCTGTTGAGAGGGTTTATCTCTATCATATTGGAAGCGACAAAGGAGGCATTTGTAAGTTCTTATATCTTTTACATTGTCATTTTTGCATTGTTTATTCAATTGCTCAGATTGTTTAATGAGGGTGAAATTTGTGCCTATTGAGAGGGTTTATTTCTATCTTATTGGAAGTGAAAAATGAGGTGTTTGTAAGTTCCTATATCTTTTACGTAGTGTCATTTTATAACTTTTTACTTTTCTACATTTTATGGGTTAATGCCTACTCTTACCTATCTTTGAGTGCTTTTATGGGTTATTCTTTCTTGTTGAGTTAAAGACTTAACACCATAATTCATTAATGTTGACTTCTATGTTGGCCATGATTAAGAATGAAACTAATCTTTTCTTTGCACGCATGCATGCCAACTGCGCTTGACTCAATTAAATGAAAATGAAAATTAGGTATAAATAAGTGTAAAATGTCTTGATATAAAGTCATTTCATAAATTAGTAATGTTTTGTTCATATTGGAAATATTAGATTGAAGTGTTTGTGTCATTAATGGCTTATGGTGTGAAGTTTAAGTTTCTCGAGCAACAGATTATTTGTGTTGTTTATTCATTTTCTCTTATTGTTTGATGTGGGTGAAATTTTTGTTTATTGAGAGGGTTTATGTCTATCATATTGGAAGCGAAAAATGAGATGTTTGTAAGTTCCTATATCTTTTATAGCATCATTTTATATTTTTTTACATCTCTACACTTTATGGGTTAATATGTATTGTTTGTTGTTCTTTGAATTTTATGGGTTAATGTCTATTCTTCCCTATATTTGAGTGCTTTTATGGGTTAGTCTTTGTTGTTGAGTTAAAGACTTAACACCATAATTCATTAATGTCAACTTCTCTATTGGCCATGATTAAGAATGGAACTAATCTTTTCTCTGCATGCATGCATGGAAAATGCACTTCAATCTATTAAATAGAAATGAAAATTAGGTCTAAATAAGTGCAAAATATCTTAGTATAAAACCATTACATCAATTGGTAATGTTATGTTCTTATTGGAAATATTAGAATGAAGTGTAGACATCATTAATGGCTTATGGTGTGAATTTTTAAGTTTGTCGAGCAAAAGATTATTTGCATTATTTATTTATACATTTGCTCAGATTGTTTTATGAGGGTGAAATCTGTGTCTATTGAGAGGGTTTACATTTATCGTATTGGAAGTGACAAAGGAGTTGTTTATAAATTCCTATATCTTTTACATTGTCATTTTTTTATTCTTATCTATGTATGTTGAGAGGGTTTATGTCTATTGTATTAGAAGCAAAAAATGAGGCATTTGTAAGTTCCTATATCTTTTCAGTGTCATTCTATAGTTTTTCACATCTGTGCATTTTATGGGTTAATGTCTATTGTTTGTTGTTTCCTGCATTTTATGGGTTAATGTCCACTCTTCGGTATCTTTGAATGCTTTTATTGGTTAGTCTTTGTTGTTGAGTTAAAGACTTAACACCATAATTCATTAATGTTGAGTTCTTTGCTAGCCATGATTAAGAATGGAACTAATATTTTCTTTGCATGCATATATGCCAGCAGCACTTCAATCTATTAAATGAAAATGAAATTAGGTCTAAATAAGTGAAAAATGTCTCAATATAAAATCATTTTGTTGATTGACATTTTTTTGTTTGTATTGGAAATATTTCATGGGCTTGTAATTTTCTTTGATGTCTTTGCACTGAGTGTTTCTATCAACACATGGCATTTTAAGGACATTTAGCATTTATTAGTCCCTACTTTTCATTGATTAATGGATTGTGGTGTCAAGTTTTAAGGTTGTTGACAAGCACAGATTTGACCCTCATCAAACAATTTGTCAAAAAAGGATGCATTTGAAAGTTCTTACATCTTTTACATTATCATTTCATTTTTTATGTCCCTCTAATGGGTTAATATTTGTTGTTCCTTTTCATTGAGTGATTTTATGGGTTTATGTTTGTTGTTCAGTTAAAGACCTAACACAATAATTCATAAATGTTGAGTTCTTTGTTGGCCACCAGTAACAATGCAACTAATCTTTTGTCTATCACACATGCATGCCAATAGCACTTCAATCTATTTAATGAAATTTAGGTAGCTAGATAAGTGCAAAATTTGTTGGTTTAAATTCTATGGCTATTGGGAGGGTTTATAACTACACTGTTGGTATGCATGTTGTAACAAATATCTTTGCATTGTTTAAAAGCTCTTATGCAGTTAGTCCCTAGCTTTTAAGGCAGGGGACTAATTTTTTAGGTGTGCTCATGCCTAGTAACGTATTCATTGGAAATCATGGTGCTAATTTATATTTGTCCCTATTCTAATGCTTTTAGGATTATTTTATCAATGGGGAATTTTGGCATTTTTTTTTCAATTTTCTCATTGGCTATTGGCATTTTCCTCGTGGTTTTGTATTTTTCTAATTAATTTAATTATTGTAATTAATTTAACCAATTCCTAATGTTTTGTTGCTATTTGAAATATTTCATGACTTTGTAATGTTCTTCAATATAGTTGTCTTCTCACCCAGTGTATCTATCAACACATGGCATTTTAATGAGAACATTTGCATTTACTATTTGCTAATTTTCATTTATTGTGAATAGACGAAAGTGTAGCAATCATTAATGGATTATGGTATAAATGTTTAAGTTTGTCGAGCAATTTGTTCATTTGATTAGATTGTTTGATAAAGATGAAATATGTGTGTGTTGAGAGGGTTTACATTTATGGTATTGAAAGTGGACAAGGAGGTGTTTGTAAGTTCCTATATCTTTTACATTGTGATTTGATAGTTTTTTACACTTTTGCAAGGGTTCAATCTCTGTTGTTCCTTATCGGTGAGTTTTTTTATGGGTTAGTCTCTATTTTTGTAATTTTCTCATTGGATTTTGATATTTCGGTCATGGTTTTGTGTATTTTCAATGCAAATTAATTGTGCGTTGATGAAATAGTAATAGACATTGAAAGATGTGTTTTATGCATGCACATCATGCATTTCTTGAACATATAAGACTTTTGTTGAAGATGTGTATTTGGATGTGTTAAATTGAAGTTTGTACTATATTTTTGCAATTTTTATTTTTTCAATCAAAATTAATTGTGTGTTCATGAAACAGTGATAGACATTGAAAGATGTTTATCTGTTTATGATATATCTGATGTACCATTGATGTTTTGATGCATGTACATCATGGATATCTTGAATAGATAAGACTTCTTTCAAAGATTTCTATTTAGAACTGTTAAAATGAAGTTTCTAATGTTTTTTGCAATTTTCTCATTGAAAGTTGGTATTTTGCTCCTAGTTTTATATTTTTCCAATTGCAATTTATTTTTGGGAGCAATGGAGGAAAAAAATTTATCAACTCCTAATGATTTTTTGTTATACACGTGTCCTTTTTACAAGTGTTTCTATGGACACATGGCATTGTTGATAGTAGTCCACATGCCTTGTGTGTATGACCATATTTTGCATTCATTTGGACCTAATTTTCACTTATTGTAAATAGATTCAAGTGCAGTCACCATTAATGGATTACAGTGTTAAGTTTTATGGATGTTAAGAAAAAGGTTCTTCTGTGTACGACCATAGTTTGCATTTATTTAGATTTGATTTTCATTTATTGTGAATAGATTCAAGTGTAGTCACCATAAATGGATTATAGTGTTGAGTTTTGAGTCTATCAAGGAAAGGATTATTTGCCTTGTTTACTCATTTGGTCAGTCTACATGTATACGTATATAGATATGTATGTATGCATACATATATGTATATATGAATGTATATATAGATTATTACAATGTTGAGTTTTAAGTCTATCAAGCAAAGGATTATTTGTGTTGTTTACTCATTTTCTTAGTCCACATGTATATGTATATAGATATATATGTATACATAAATATATTTATATACATATATATGTATATATATGAATGCATAGATAAATAAAAGTATATATACATGCATATATATATATATATATATATATGTATTTATATGTATGTATATATACTTATTTATATGTATGTATATATATGTATATATGTGTGTGAGTATATACGTGTGTGTGTGTATATAGTGCAACCATTCTTAATGGATTATGGTGTTAAGTTTTATGGTTGTCAAGCAAAAGGTTCTTGTGTGTGCAACTGCATTTTCCATTTATTTAGATCTGATTTTTATTTATTATGAATAAATTCAATTGTAGTCATCATTAATGGATTATGGTGTTGAGTTTTGAGTCTATTAAGAAAAGGATTATTTATGTTGTTTATTCATTTACTTAGAATATTGAATCAAGGTAAAATTTGTGTCTCTTGAGATGGTTTATAGCTATTGTATTGGAACCACAAAAAAAAGACTTTTGTAAGTTCCTATATCCATTGTTCCCTATCATTGAGTGCTTTTATGGGTTAATCTTTGTTGTTCAGTTAAAGAATTAACATCATAATTCATCAATGTCGACTTGTGTGTTAGCCACCATTAACAATGCAATTAATGTTTTCTTTGCCCTGCATGGATGTCATTTGCACTTCAATCTATTAAAACAAAATCACAAGTTCATGTCTACACTAGCTAATATTCCATGTATATATGTATACATATAGGTATATAGATATATATATGTACCTATATATATACATGTCTACATGTGTATGTATACATATATGTATGTATATGTACATATATGTATACATACATATATATATATATATATGAATGTATATATATATATATATATAAGTATATTTACATACATATATATATGTATGATAAATATATAAGAGTATATATACATACATATATGTATGCATATATATGTATGTATATATATTTATATGTACATATATATATATGTATGTATGTATACATATGTATCCATATATATGTATGTGTGTATGTATCTATGTATGTATGTATGTATGTATGTATGTATGTATGTATGTATATGTAAGTATGTGTATATATGTGTATATATGGGTGAAGGCATGTACCTATTATTTATGCATACCTGCATGAAGCAAATACTGAATAGTATTAGTACTTGAAACAAAGAAACTATATGGAAGGTAGTTTCAGAAGTTGTTAGATAAAATTAGTGCAGAAATGTATATATATGTATGTATGTATGTATGTGTATATATGTGTATATATGGTTTAAGGTATGTACCTATTATTTATGCACACCTGCGTGAAGCAAATACTAAATAGTATTATTCCTTGAAACAAATAAACTATATGGAAGGTAGTTTTAGAAGTTGTTAGATAAAATTGGTGCACAAATGTATATTGTCTATAAACACATGTCACATACACACGTGATGTTCAAGACCCATTTATTTAGAAGTATGACACAGTGTGTTTTATAGCGATCTTTGGTTTTGCAGGGGTCTATGCCATTTTTTTATTATTTGGCATCTTACCTCCATTAAAGACATGGATCTATTGCTACAAGAATGTGGAAAGGTATGTTATGAACCAATTTATGCATTTATGGATACTATGACATGAGATTTGAAAGGAAGAGAACATAATATTTACTGCACAGTGGTTGTTCTAATAGCTTTAGCAATTACATCCACACTAATTATGTAGGATACTTCATTTAAAAACTTTCAAATCAATTGTATGTGATTGAAGCTTAGCTTTTGCTACAGTGTCATTCCCTTCATAGGTTTTTGGAATTTTGTTGCACATTTCTTTCTCCAATATATGATGCATCACATTTACATAGTCTAGGTTATTTTTTCTTTGGTTTATGTTTTGTTTTTCTTCTAGTCTTAGTGTTGCACCAAACACATTGCCACAGTTTCTATCATTCATATTTTTGTGTGTTAAAGACAATGTGTCTATTGGGTCTCTATTCTATTTTTGTGTCAATCTATGTTCACATGAATCATAGTCATCATGGTCTCTTGTATCATGGAGCATAGCACTAAGTGATACAACAAAATAAAGTTGGCTACTTACACATGAAGTTACTATGACAACATTTCTTACTTATTGATTCCATTTTTTACCTCACCATTTATCCATCATCATGTGTCATTTAGTTGCATTTTCATCTTTGGGAGATTTCATCATGTCCTACATGTGCATTCATGCGAATTAAATCTAATCATCCTAGCAATATGAATCAACATGATCAATCGTTAATAAATAAATTAGTTGTATATTTATGGAATGCATATCATCTAAATTTCATTTCTCCCATGTCATATTTCATCCTTTATGACACATTTTATCACCCTTTGTCTTTTCAATATACCAATTACATTCCATTTCACTCAACAATTCTTGGCATGGCTTGCCACTTAAGCTTCATTCTAGTCCATCCTAATTTTAATTCTTCTCTCACACAACACCACTTAGTTGCATTGTATCAAAGAGGGAGAAAATATAGAGAACTAAAATATTCCCTAGGACTATTCATTACTTAATCCCCAATCGATCAACTTCATCATCTATAGCTAAATGCATCAACTAGCCCTAATTAATATAGGACATATCCCTTTCACCTAAATTCCATAACTTAATTAAATGTTTAATTAACCAACCTTTTCAATTTTACATTTATAGTTATAGGGATTTTTCATTGATAGATAACTGATTGGTCTCAATTTAATCTATACAAAGAATCAATTATGTAATAGTTCAACTATGATGTAGTGAGATGTATATGGAATTTTTTTTTTAATCTACCTTGGTTGTACTATCTACATGTAAATTAAATCATGGATAAAGCCATCAAATGGAAATAATTTAAAATATTTTAAAATTGAAAAGGAGAATTTGAAATTGATAGAGATTAGTGTAGACTAATTCAAAAGCATGTATACACATAAGCATATGTCAACTTTTTCTGTTTAAGTGGCAATGGATGTATACAGATAGATCCAAAAAACTATACAACTATCATGGATAGAAATAAATGTGAATGGTAGCATTGATTTTTAGTTTCATTCAATAATAACTTCCAACTTGATATGAATTTATAATTTCTTAATTTTAGAATAAAAAATAAGTATTGATAGTTAAATATATTGATCTAAAACCTAACTATTATTTTCTCTATATGGTTGACTAGCTTGATAAATTGTCCTCCAGGTAAATTGCAATGTCATTTCCTTTTGTAGGATTAACACTTCTACTTAATGCATTATAGCATATGTTTGTAACCTCATCTTTGAATAAGTTTTGTAGCTGATCACAGACAAGGAAACTAGAATTGCACAAGGATTTGCATATGTGACAATGCCCAATAATGAGGAAGTAGAGATAAGCATTGAAAATTTCAACTAATATGTGAGTAACATTTTAATTATTTCATCTTATATATTATTTTTTAAATGTTTCCTGAATCATGTGAAGTATGGAGAGTAAGATTAAAGATAAAATGAACAATGTAGTATCTTTTTCCCATTTTTTCTCATTTACTCTTCTGATGCTTTTTATAAGGTTATGGATATAGTATTGCAAATCTACAATCTATCTACTGAACAACTTGATGACTAGACATTTGTCGATAGCTAAGCAGTGTGTTGTGAAGCTTCCACATAAATTGCACCTTCCCATCATAAGTAGTAGTGCATTGTTGCCACAATTTCTAAAATGCAAGATATAATGTTCTATCATGTTTCATCATATATGAGCTATAGTTAGATGCAACAACATATGCATCTAAAATAAATTGTGTATCTATACCATATTTTGGCCACTTTCTTTGCAAGGGAATTTATCCAAATCTTAGATGGGTCTCTTTTCAACATGACAATTTTGCATGAGAATGTTGATTGAAGCATTGTAATGTAGTAGTTTTCATCCATTTCCAATTCATGCAAGAAACATTGAAATTAAAGTTCCTTTGTGTAATTTTTATTTTCCAATTGCTTAAATAAAGTTTTTTCTTTGTCCTTGATTGTAGCATCAAGCACTAGAAGTGGTTCTAAAATTATTTTTTTGCTCATTGGAGGTAAGGGGAAACTAAATCTACAACTTGAGTTTTAGTATTTCTTTCAACTCTTTGTACGATGATGTGTTTTCATTTTGGAAATGTTCGTATCAAGTAGCAATGAGTCACATGAAATATACTTTTGCAAAAATATTTCTATTTCAGTATTTGAACAATTGCCATATACATGTGTGTCTTTTATCCATAGCAAAAAATGAACATTCTCATTGCCTCAGTTTTGGAATGTTATAATGAAAGAATAGTCTACATACTTGGCCAAAGAGTTCATGATTTTTTAGCATCATTTTTTGAAATGTGTTAACCCTATGGTCGAAATAACAACTGCAAAGCACTAGATTTTTTTATTATTTGAAAATCCAAGTCCCTATCTTTTCTAGTTTCATTACACCTGGATTGTTGCAAACTACATATTTGGTGCAAAGCTTGAAAAATGGCTCCTAGAAATGCTTAGCACTTGTTAATGTTACAAAAAAAAATTGGAGGTCCCAATTGTCTTATCATTGCAAATATGTTCTTTTTAGTGTTTTTTAGATAATCTAGTGAGGTCCAAATGCTTTTTAATGTTCTGTAGGCCAATGGAGATATTAGTATTATTTCAAGCTCTGTTGGATTGTGCACATCTTTTGCAAGCAATTTTTCATCTTTCAATTCATTTTTTTTGTATGAAAATCCATGATAATAAGGATACTTGGTGAATAATAATTTTAACAACTTTAAAAAATATGTTTTTTAAGTTTGTTGCAAAGTCATTGTCTGTATCCATCAACTCCCATATTGCTCTTTTTTGGTATGCCAAATTTTTAGTAATGTCACTTGGTCAAGCCAAACCATAAAACAAAATCAGGAAGTTCATCTCCTCTACATACATGTCCTAGAAAAAACCAAGAGGTTTAAACCCTTTTGATGGTGTGATTTCAATGATTGTTGTGTCAAGGTCTTTGATTGATTGTGTTTCATTAAACCAATGTATAACTGATTTAGATATCATTTCATCATCTTCAAACATGTCATCTTGCATACTCAGTTTTGTTTCAAAATCTATTTGCATTTGAGTTGTCTTATTTTCCAAAACATCATGCCACTCTCTATTTATAGAGATGTTATCTTTTATCTATAATGGGGGTTTGGATAGTGAAATTAAAGCATTCATGACTATAGAAGGTCTAACATTTACTTGTGCATATGAATTATCATCCTCTATATCTCACTTTAATCTAACTACTATTGTTGTGGATTCAACTAGTTTCCTAGGAAATGCTTGTTGCACTTTATCAAAATCTATAGAAACATTGATGATTGTCTCAAGAAAGCCATATTGTGCTCATTTATATCCTAATTTCCTGATCTATGCAAAAGCTATGTGCAAAGACACAAGCCTTTCCTCTAGAGTAGTCAAAGAGTGAACAACATCTACTCATGCATTTTGTCTTATTCTTCAAGGCATGGAAAAATATGGGATCTTACCATCTAATGTGGCTTTTATACATTGTTTGCAAATTGATTGCCCTATAGCTATATTTTTTTCATTCATCTAATTACAAAGCAAGAAAAAGCTTTTACAAGTGCACCATCAACTTTACAAATGTTGTGATGGAAATGAATCATGTTGCAAAGAGAGCATGGTTGAGTGGGTATGTCATTTATCATTTGCAAGTATGTGTTAATAGATTTTTGGACTGTATTATTTTTTGTGCATATGTGAATTTCTTTTGTTGGTTCATAAGTAGTGTTTTTCTTCTCAACCATAGAATATATACATGGCCTATGTTTCAATTTTAGTAAATGTAAAGCATAAGACTTTTGTCCATGCCACATTTGTTTTTCAAAGAGCGTAATGATTGTTGCTACATTGGATTTTGGCTAGGATCGCACAATTGAATTTTACTTTACATATAAAAATTGTAATGTGTTTGTGCACTGCAAATTTTATTTTTTTAAAGAATGTAATGATTGTTGACACATTAGCTTTGGGGTAGCCTTGTATGACTAAATTATTCTTGTGGGATTGGTAGTGGGTAGGATAGAACTAGATGTTGTAGTTTGTGGGACATTTGCACGGGATGCTTTCATATTGCGAACTTTTGGTTTTAGAGAGTGTAATGTCTCATGCGATTTTAACTTTGTTTCATTTGGTGTATGTATTGTTGTAACTATTTTTTTTTTATGAGAACTAATTATATTGTTTATTATTTCTGATTTAAAAGTGCTTGATATATGTTGAACATAAAGTGAATTCTTGATATGGATGTTGTGAGTCAATTTTTCTTTTTGTTGAAGTGGTTCATAATGACAATGCCCCGAGCTACTTGCAAAGCAAATTAAGTTCATATTTTTTTCTGCCTTCATGCAACTAGAGTATGTTTTATCCTTGGGATATGGAGATGCTTTCCATATGTGTATTGTTTCATCAAACATATGGTATAACCATAGTGCACAAAATTCATACCCTTCAAGGCCACTTTGCACATATGGCATTCCAATTCTAGAAACCAATGATGGTAACTACAATAGACAATTGTTGCTTCCTGTGCTATATTGATCAAAAGTGCCAAAAAAGACAATGCGTAATTGTTTTCAATTGTCAATGCATTGTCTAATGAATGTGCCATAAATAATCGCAAAGCAACAGGATCAAATTGTTTAGCAAGAAAAAAAGTTATAGCAACAAACATGCTTTTGCCACATGTAGTAGTAAATGTACCTACTATACAAAGTCCAAGTGTATCAAACACATTTTCTATTATGTTCCAAGTGTTGTCCAAATTGCAATATGTGATTTTCAAGTGTGGTTGGATGTTTTAGATGAAATTGTATGTATTTAGTCATGAAGACACAGGCTCATAGTGTCCAACAGTAGAAATTGTATCATGAAAAAGAATTGATATTAAAAGATTGCATGCATCCTTGTTGAAATGTAAGTAAATTATTTTTCATGTTAAATACCAAATGCATATTGGTACATGTTTAGCCAATATGCTAGCCATTTTAGATAGAATGTGTCTCCCCAAAGCCCAGTTTCACTACTATCATTGATCTTTGTGGTTGAAAGCATCATTCTCTATAGATAGGTGTTTTTGTCATGTATATTATGCAAATCCATTTGGATTGTTGGGTGAAAATTAGTTTCATAGAAACCCAAAGCTATAGTACAATGATTGTGAAGAAAATCTAGGAAATGATCCACAAGGCCATTGTGCAGCTATTTTGATGTATAACAAAAATGAAGAAAAACATGTACTGTGTCAAATAGGAAATAACCAACTTTTTAATTGAATGATTCAATTCAAAAACAATTTGCATATTGGAGAGCTTCATCAATTGATGTGAAAGGTGCACTCACACTTGGTTTTTAGGTTTCTACTACAATTGGCTAATGTGATAGTTTTTATCTTTTAAGACGATTGTCTATAAGCATATTGCTAGATTTCATGTTGAAGGAAGAAAGATACAAATTGTATTAACACTACTTAGTACAGTAATTACTGTAAAATAATGTGTCCAACTTCAAATGTTGAATAAATAGAAAGAATAATTGAATAGGAAATTACTCACTGTGATTAGCAATAATGCACAATTTCTAACTATAGCCTTTGGTTCATTATTGTGCACTAAAAAGCCTACAATGCAAGAAAAATAAATTGATCAATTTTGGTATTAATGTTGTTATACTCTTGAATTCTATGTATGGTTTGAGCTTAGGTACATATATGTGTACACACAGACATATGATTATATATATATAGACATGTGCATACATATATATATATAGACATGTACATACATATATATATAGACATGTACATACATATATATATGCATATGTATATACATACATATTGTTGATGGGTGTTTTTTCATTTCTCAACACACACAACACAAAAGTATACTATCTCTCTTGAAAGGTAATTTATGCAACTAAGTTTTAGAAATCACCCCAAGGTCTCTCGAGTGTTAGGTCATGACAATGCTTCAAATAGTTCAATTGCCTGATGTGATTTGTTGGTAATCACAAAGGGAATTTATGGTTATCAAGAATGGAGGGAATTGGGTCTGCAAAAGGAGTTTTGTAAATTCTGGAAATGAAGGATCTAGCTACTGCAAGTTTAGGATAACAAACTAAAACTCCTGCTTACTCATCAAATTTGGATTTTTTATGATGCTCAAACTTTGTTTTAACTTCAAATTTCAAAGAAATGTCAAAACGGTGAAAGGGTTAGAAGTCTCCTAGACCCATAACTAATGTTGAATAGTAACAATGGAGGATGCTATAGTGGACAAACTTCCTAAAACTAAGTTCAACTTAACCAAGGACAACCTACAGTCTCATGAAACTAGTGCAATCTTCTAAGATCTATGGATTTTAAAACCATTCATTCACCATTAATGTTTGAATAATTGTTGAACTTAAGTGTAGGAATATGAAAAAATATCAAACTAACTTTACAAAACATTTATCATCAATAAATAGCAAAAAGTATGAGCTAAGAAGATATCAAACCCAATGTTCAACATACATCCACCATTAAAGCATAGCATAAAATAAAGAATGAAAGTAACTTAAATATTAGAACAACAAAGCTAAAATATAATATTTGGACATAGAAGATTTCATGCCCACATGGAGATGAAAACACAAGAAACCATCAAAAAATTTCATTTCTCATTAATTTTTTGTAGCATGCCTTTACACAACAACTCATCTCTCTATTTGAAAATGAGAGGATGCCCCTATTTATAGTTTTCCAAAAGAAAAATAAATGGAAAAGATTCATTTACATTGTGTGGCTCAGATTCATTTTACATTAGGATTTCACCTACCCCCAAATATATGATAATATAAAATAGGCTTTTATCTTTTCCCTATTTTGTCTTCTAGTCTATTTTGTCTTGTAGTTGATTTTCTCTTTTAGCTACTTCTAGCTTTTATGGCTATATTGTCAAATAATCATCATCAATAACTAGATTTCTAGTATTCTTTTAGAGAGTAGCATACTCCACAAACTTCCCAATCGTAGCAGCCCATATTTCTTGCTCTGCAATCAGTTCAGCATCGGATGCCTCCACAAGTTGGTCCCAAGTGATTCCAGTGCCCGGGTATTTGAAAGGAACCCCCTCATATTTGCAAATGGAAGCATATACACACAGAGTACCAATGCTGTTCACCAAGCTACAAGGAGAGAAGCCAAATATGGCTGAAGGGCGGTGAATGGACCAAGTTAACCCCTTTTTCTTATTGGCAGCATCAAACAGTATATCTTCAAGTGTGTAGTAGAAATTAGGCCCAGGTAGCCTAGGAAGCTCTTCATGAAAGGGTGGCTCATGGGGCTGAATATTTTCAAATGGACCTAGGTAGTGTTTCAAACCAGTCTGAAGACAGATGTGCTCAAGATTTTTAGCATTAGGCAGCAGTGCATCTAAGACATTATTGAACATTCTGCCATTGTCTTCACAGTTCTGTTCCTCTGTCTCTCTACTAACCCAACAAACCCAAAAAAGATGAGTTACATCCTTTAAACTAGAAATCTTTTCTGAAGTTTCTCCTCTGTTTAACACATCACATTGGATGTAATCAACTGGAGTATCTGGAGACCAATCAGGCTTAGGCCTCCTTGCAACACCGTAAACCAGGTTCGAGTTCACCAAAATGTAAGAGAGGGGGACCACCACGTGCAAGACCCCAAGTCATAGAGGGTCAAGATGTGAGAGGCTGCCCTAACTTACCTTAGCTAAGTGCAATGTTTAGGGTTATGAGATGAGAATGATGAGGACTATGATGTCCTACAATGACTTTGCAATCCAAGTTTCAATGTAGGGCTAGGTGAGCCTTTTTAGGTTCAACTCTATGTCTTAGGGAGCTCTGTATCCAAAGATAGAAGCACAACCTTTGGATGACAACGTGGCACTGTCGTCTCTAAAGTCGCGTCAATATGGCTAGACAATAGTAGAGACAAGGTCAAACCTACTAAAATGACTAACGGCCTAGTGACTAACTAAAGGGCCAAAATGACACTAACAAATAAACAAAGTATTCTCTAATGTTGTAAAGTAGAAATGCAAGAGTGACAAAGGCAAGGAGGATCTCACTAAGAATTTCATTTGCCATTTGATCCTTCGAAGAGAACATACTCCTACACACAGAAAGAGGGAAAATGTTGGGTGGCTGTATAGGGGCCTACCTTAGTCAGACCCCCATTTAGGTCTTTCCACCTCCATGTACAGCCAAGGAAACAAGATAAAGAAGAAATAAATTAAAGAGAATACAAACACTATAAAATAGTACTATGCTACTCAACCAAGTGATAGAGGAGAGGAGAGGGAAGCTTACCACCTCCACCAAGAGCACTCAAGGCTGCTTGGGGGAGAAATGAGAGGAACTCAAGCCTCTTCTACAATGGTGCGGTCCCAAACATGCTATACTGAAGTGACAGAGTGAAGCTTTGGCTGCAATGGAATGATTGAATTCTTGAAGTGAGTGAGAAAGTGAGCTTGTGAAGTGCAAGAATGAGAGCTTGACTTTCTAAAGAGTTGTGAAGAGTTGGATTGAATGTTGAAGGGGTAAATTTGAAGAGACAATGATGAAAAATGGCCTTATTTGGGTTAGTTAATCGAAGGAGGCATTACAACTTCACTTCCAATGAGAAGAGTAACGCCTCTGCTAGCTCAACAATAGGAATCTGCCAGGGACATAAGCACACTAAGTGAACATCTGTGCACCGCACAAGCATCTCCAATAGAAACACCTCCATCGACACTCAAAATAGACGCTAAGTGTGATGCCAATAGCGGGCTTAGGTGGAATTAAGCCTCCAAACTTGGTTTTCTAAGGTGGACAAAGGAAAAAAGGGGAATCGCACATAGGGTGCAAATTCGCTCTAATACACAAACACTATTTTAAACAATGAAAAATGGCCATAACTGGCATTGTTCAAAGACCATAAAGTGTTGGCTAACTATATCCAAAAATTTGAGTGATTAAACCATTCAACTTGCCCAAACCCTAAATGATTGATCAAGGTCTACAAAATGAGTAATTTACACCCTAAATTAACACTAGCAAAATTTATAACTACCCATTTGATTATCTTCAAAACAAAGTGATCATGACCACTTTCTTACTAACATCACAAAACATTACATTCCCTCTTGTCATTACAGTGCACACAACTAATATTGTAACTACTCAACATTACATTTAAACAACTACTATCAGAACTACCTGAATAATTTCAGAAACCTTAGCTTTTCTGTCTAGCAGAGACTCCGCCTCTTTCATTCTGAGCTCTTGTTTCTTAAATCAATCATGTATATTTATTTAAAAAATGAAAAAATGACTATACTTCAAAATATAAATAGAAAAAAAATAATAATATTGTTAAATTTTCTTAAATACCACAAATGCAAGATGATTTTAGTGTTTCATAAAATTTCTTGCTTTTAATAACTAATAAATTGATAAAGTTCCTAAGAATATATTGGACAAGTGTTATTACTATTAATAATAAAGTTAATAATTAGAATTAATAGTTAACAATAACTAACTTATAATAAATTATTATTATAAATAAATAATATAATATACTAATAATTAATAATTTAAAATATAAAAAGTTAATTTTATTAATATTAATTATTTAAAGTTAATTTTATTAATACTAAATTTGATTTATTAATAGAAATTACTAATACTTATAATAATAATATTAGATTATAATAATATTTGATAATAAATTTAATTAAATTATAATTAGGATTAATGTGTTACTAATACATTTAAATTATTAGAATAATAATTAACTATAAATAATTATAGTTGGGATTAGGGTTATCTTCTTATTATTAAGTATAATCATAAATTATTATAATTATTAAAATTTAACTATAAATCTAAATTTTATTATAATTGTTATCAATCTGAAGTTGCACCCTTATTGAACTTGACGTTCAACACCTCAGTGTAACATGGGAAGACCTCTAAAGCTCTGGGTCACTTGTATACATAGGTCAACCTCTGGAGAAATCTAACTTCCTTTGGTATCACCTAACTACTGATCTTGTAAGGAAAAAAGGAGAAGGAATACATAAATTGAAAGCTAAATCCTATGGTGATACACCAAAATGACAAGAGAAATGAGACACTTAGGTTACACTTGAATACTAATGATGGACATGGGACTGCACAACAAGATTATGTAGATTATGCATACAAATAGGATTGACACGCACACACTTTCAAGAAGGAAAAAGGTAGATTCTCACAAATTAAAAGCTTATGTGTAATTAAGTAAACACAGTTTGCAACCTACATGATACTACTTTTGCAAAGAAAGGCATGCTAACATGAAACAAAGCTATAAGGAAAAAAAATATTTCACTAAGTAGCTTGATGAATCACTTAAAAATGCACAATGCTTCACAAGAACTAGAAGATAAAAAATGAACCATCAATGATAACCAAGGTAGGTTTTATATAACATGCTCCAAAATGAGTTACAGAAGTTTGCTAATCTGAGAGAGGACTGCAAAAAGTCACAAAATTCAGAAAAACATAAGGAGAACCCCACGAACTCCTTACAAAGAGGCAAAAAATGCCTCATATACAAAAGTGCGTTGGCCCCTTAGGGCTTACAAAAATATCTGCCTCAGAAAGATCTGTCCTTAGGTATATTTCGAATCGAGTTACTTCTGCATTCAATGTGTATCCTCACTGTCCATTCTTGAATATCGTTTATCAGCTAACATCCCAGCTATCCCTATGACTCATGGCCTCTCTACACTCCTCTTGTTTCAGATCTTTCTTCAAGTTGATCCCCCGCCAGTGTTCACCAAGCTGCTCCATCACTTTTGACTTCAGAGCAGATCCATGTCAGTTTACATTCTATTGATCTTCCTCTCACTAGTCAAACTAGCACGACTCACCTGTAGCTTCCTTTGATTGGTTTAACAAATGCCACACAAGCTTCTTCGGGAGGTCAAAATCTCTTCATCAAAATTGCATGTCGGTGAGACACTAGACGTGTCTCCCCGATGCGATTATGCCCCTTGGTAGTTATCGGCATAGCTCACAACCGTCGGCAAGAGCTCATAGCAAGCCCAAAAGTTATATCGATATCATAGAGTAGCATCAATGAGATAATTGTTTTCGACCAGACATCATGGCGAGCCCTCAGGAGTCACCGATGTTGCCATTTCATTTCCTAGTCATTCGCATTTGGCAAGAGTTCCTTTAGTCAGCAAGACTTCTCAGCGAGGCCCTTCTTTTCCTCGCAATGACATCTCACTTCACTGAGACCTTCATTAGTCATTGAGACCTCACACTGAGTTCAACATCTCGCCGAGGGCTCCATTCTTTTGGCAGGACTTTGCCCATTTGGCCAAACTTCATGCCGAGGCCTTCATCTTCTGGCGAGCTTGGACCTTCATTTGGGGAGACCACCAACGGTCGGCAAGACCTCTTGCCAAGCTCCTCTCCACTTTGGTGAGACCACTACTTGTCAGCAACACCTCTCGCCGAGCTTGTTTACTTCACCGAGACCCTCGCCTATCAGTAAGACATCTCCCCGAGATCACTATCCTATGCCAAAGGCATTCCATTTCGGTGAGACTTCCTGTGGTCGGCAAGACTTCACGCTGAAAATACCTCCCTTCGCCAAGACGTCCATTCTATCAGCCAGACCCTACACCAGAGCTATCATCTCTCGATGATGGCTCATATCAGTCGGGAAGACTTTTCTTGATCGACCAGACATCATGGCAAACTTAAATCTCTCAGTAAGACTCCCCGCATCGATATGACTTCTTCCGGAAGGCACAACCTTATGTCAAGAGAAAAAACTTCAGCAAGACCATTAGTAGTTGGCCAGACCTTTTAGCAAGACATCTTGTCGATAACACCTCCTTTCGTTGAGACCCCACCTCCCTGTCAGCTAGACCTTTTGCCAAAGTCATAGCCTTATGCCAAGAGCTCCTCGGTGAACAACTATCGGGATGACCCTTTTCAAGCAGAGAGATACATGAAGACTCATGGAAACTCGAAAGTCCTGGCGACTGGTTTATTCAACTGCATAGAATGCATTGCTACTCGGCAAGACAACAGGAATGTCTTGCCGACTTCCTTCTCTAGTGAGTTTTGTGCCAAAAATGTTTAAGACAGACTTTTCAATAGACTTCCCTATGAAATAGCATCAGATGAAGACCTTCCCAATGATGCAAATGTCCCCATTGGCCTTCATGAAAACCTAAAACATAATCTGTCTTGCCTGATTGAGCCCATAGGTGAAAAGTGGGTAACATTTTTGTTGACCTTTGCTGGATGTTTTCCTGCTAAACATGGAAACCAATAGCCTAGGCCTACCATTGGGCATGAAGTCATTGGGAAAACTGAGGAATGGGCTTGGAGTAGCCTTGCACATGGCTATAGTGCATTTGTAACTCAAGAAACAGATCACTTAGAAATTTATTGAAAATAGGAAACTACAGAAGGGAAAACTCTCTAATTGTGCTGAAACAACACTTAGGGAATGTAAATTGCATCTAAACCTACCCTACACTAACCAGTAAGAAATTGGTCAAACAAAACCATTCATGAGATGATTGAAATAGCTTCCCTTTCTCCTCAATATGCAACGACTCTTAAGGTTAATGGCAGCTGAATGTAGATGGTACACTGAAAAATGTTTAAAATTGTAATGCATTTCCTCATGAAAGAGGGAAACATGTTCACTTACATTACTAAACAGATCATATGTATTGTCAACAAAAGGAGGATAAGTGAATTGAACATATTCTTGCTTGGTTGCCAGTGCATCCTGGATAACATCTTCCATTGTGTATTCATGTATGGGTGCAAGATTGATCATTGGTGTTGTATTGAACTCCATCTGAGCTAGGTATCTGATTGGACAACCTTTGGTAAGGGTAAAGATTGAACTTTTCTTGCTGATTTCTTGCTCATGAGCTACCACTTTATCACCTTGTTGGCTGGAAAGATCAAATCCTTGTCGCTGACTTGGTGGCAAAATAGAAACCTCGTCAGCATGCTCATGCTTTCCAAAATGAACATTCGTTCATTCAATGGAGAAAAATGAGATGGATTCCTCCAACACATTTTCAATCAATTCATCAATCTTTGGCTCTTTCATACTCTAGAAAGGAAGCTGCTTATAATTCTTATCATTACTGGAAGAATTACATTCCGATTCAGGCTTGCTTTCCTCAATAAAGGAAGGAAACAATTCTAATGGTGATGAAATATCAAGTTCTTCTGCACAATAGAATGGAAGCTCCTCTAACTAGATATATTCTTGAAAAATAGGTTCACCAGGCTTCTCATGTTGCTTCGGCAATTCTGCAAGTTGTTGCTCAAGATCATCATAACCCTCAACTTCTTCTGGTTCTTTGCTATCCAAAGTTGAGCAAAACTATTCAATAATACATGTGGACAACTCTTCAAAAAGCTCAACATTGGCTTCCTCATCCAGAACATGCCCAAAAACATCAAAACTCTCACCTTGGAGGATAGAATCAGGTTCAATTTCAGGCTTTTCTTCCTAAATTAAGCCTCCATTGTCTCGTTGGTTGCCATCTATCATTTGTTGTTGTTGCTTTCTATATTCCTCCATAGCCAAATGTAACGGATTTGGAATTCTAGTCTCTTCCATGGTGAATGAACTAACTTGATCACTAGGCTGCTCTTCTTCTGCAACAACTCTCTTTTCATTGGAACTCCCCTCAAGCTGCCTCTTTTGAAACTCCTCCATTAGTTGGTGTTGATAATCTAAGTAAGCTTGAGTTTCCTGCACCTGAGTAGACAAGAACTTCATTTTTCCTTCCTTAGCATCTATTTCCTGTTCAAGGCCTTCCTCGAACTAGTTTCTTTTTGCCACTCTCTCTTGATCATAAAAGTAGACTTGTTCAACCATTTCTTGTTGCTGCAATTGATGATAATTAATGGCTAGATGTAAAGGATTTACCTTTGTAATCCTTTCCCATAGGAGTAAGTTGTCTAGATCAATGGGCTGCTCTTCCTCTTTTTTCTTTTCAACAAAAAACCCATTCTGTTTGAAACTTGGAACACTAAACTGTGAAAAGTGAAGCCCTTCCTCAAAGAAAGGATTTGGAAAGGTAGCAGCTGACTGGGGCATTTGAGAAAGTTGTTCTTCAGGAGAGTTAGACTGACTTCATTCAAATTCTTATACTAAATAGGATCCTCTTTGTGTCTCATCCTCCTGCTGATGAATATAAGCTTGATAAGCAAGCTCCTCCTGCTGCCTATTGACCTCCTACTGATTTTCAATCTCCAACATTTTTCTTTGAAAATCAGTGATTATGTCATCGATGCACATGTTGTTAACTCTTTGAGATTGGGCATGTGAACATACATGTTGGTTGGCATTATGATGGTTTTTTTGAGACTGTTGTTGGACATATATAGGCTGATGCACAAACTGAGCAGGGGTGGGAGGGTAGCAAACTTGTGGGGAATATTGATAATCTCCTGCAGTTGGACTAAAAATAGTTGCATACTCATTTTGATATGGTTGATAATTGGGTATATGAGCAGAATTTTCATGAAATGAGGGATGATTAGCAGTTTCATGACAAACTAGATGATAGAACATGCCTTCATAAAATGAAGACATTTTGGGGCATTCATAGAAGCTGGAAATGCATTAAAATTTCTTGTAAAACAAGAAAACTAGATCTGATTTTTTGGAAATAAGAACATACTAGCACTTAATCTGCTTGAAACTAGTTATTATTCTCCCAGAGTCACCAGGTATGTAAAGAAAATGCCTCCTAAACATTGAGACTATTACTGCACACACCAAACAACAACAATAAAATACACTATCCCACCAGGCGTGCCAAAATTGTTATCAACCTAAAGTTGTACCCATGTTGAACCTGATGTTCAACACCTCAGTGTAACATGGGAAGACCTCTAAAGCTATGGGCCACTTGTAGATAGAGGTCAATCTCTGGAGAAGGCCAACTTCCTTTGGCATCACCTAACTACTTATCTTGTAAGGAAAAAAGGAGAAGGAATACATAAATTGAAAGCTAAATCCTATGGTGATACACCAAAATGACAAGAGCAATGAGACAATCAGGTTACACTTGAATACTAATGATGGACATGGGACTGCACAACAAGATTCTATAGATTATGCATACAAATAGGTTTGACATGCACACACTTTCAAGAAGGAAAAAGGTAGATTCTCACAAATTAAAAGCTCATGTGCAATTGAGTAAACACAGTTTGTAACCTACATGATACTACTTTTGCAAAGAAAGGCATGCTAACATGAAACAAAGCTATAAGGAAAAGAAAGATTTCACTAAGTAGCTTGATGAATCACTTAAAAATGCACAATGCTTCACAAGAACTAGAAGACAAAAAATGAACCATCAATGATAACCAAGGTAAGTTTTATATAACATGCTCCAAAATTAGTTACAGAAGTTTGCTAATCTGAGAGAGGACTGTAAAAAGTCACAGACTTTAGAAAAATGTAAAGAGAACCCCCCGAACTCCTTAGAAAGAGGCAAAAAATGCCTTATATACAAAAGTGCATCAGCCCCTTAGGGCTTACAAAAATATCCACCTCAGAAAGATCTATCCTTAGATCTTTTTTGAATCGAGTTACTTTTGCATTCAATGTGTATCCTTGCTATCCACTCTTGAATATCCTTTATCAGCCGACATCACAGCTGTCCCTGTGACTCATGGCCTCTCTACACTCCTCTTGTTTCAGATCTTTCTTCAATTTGATCGCTTGCCAGTGTTCACTGAGCTGCTCCATCGCTTTTGACTTCAGAGCAGATCCATGTCGGTTTACATTCTATTGATCTTCCTCTCACCGGTCAAACTACCATGACTCACCTATAGCTTCCTTCGATTGGTCGAACAGATACCACACAAGCTTCTTCAGGTGGTCAAAAGCTCTTCATCAGAATCACATGTTGGTGAGACACTAGACGTGTCTCCCCAATGCAATTATTGCCCTTGGTAGTTATCGACATAGCTCACAACTGTCGGCAAGAGCTCATAGCGAGCCCAAAAGTTATATTGATATCACAGAGCAACATCGGCGAGACAATCATTTTTTGGCCAGACATCATGGCGAGCCCTCAGGAGTCACCAATGTTGCCATTTCATTGCCTAGTCATTCGTATTCGACAAGAGTTCCTTTAGTTAACAAGACTTCTCAGCGAGGCCGTTCTTTTCCTCGCGATGACATCTCACTTTGCCGAGACCTTCATTAGTTGCCAAGACCTCACCCCGAGTTCAACATCCCATCAAGGGCTCCATTCTTTCGGTAGGACTTTGCCCATTCAGCTAGACTTCATGCCGAGGCTTTCATCTTCTCGCGAGCTCAGACCTTCACTAGGGGAGACCACCAATAGTCAGCGAGACCTCTCGCCGAGCTCCTCTCCGCTTCGGTGAGACTACCACTTATCGGTGACACCTCTCGCTGAGCTTGTTTCCTTTGCCGAGACCCTAGCCTGTTAGTAGGACATCTCCCCAAGATCACTATCCTATGCCGAAGGCATTCCATTTCGGTGAGACCACCCGTGGTCAGCAAGACTTCACGGTGACAATACCTCCCTTCGCCAAGACATCCTTCCTATTAGTCAGACCTTACGTCGAAGCTATCATCTCTCAACGAGCACTCATATTAGTTGGGAAGACTTCGCTTGATTGACCAAACATCATGGTGAACCTAAATCTCTCGGCAAGACTCCCCGCATCGGTAGGACTTCTCCTCGAAGGAACAACCTTATGCCGAGAGAAAAAATTTTAGCAAGACCATTTGTAGTTGGACATACCTTTTGGCGAGACATCTTGTCAATAGCACCTCCTTTCGCTGAGACCCCACCTCCCTATCGGCCAGACCTTTCGCCGAAGTCATAGCCTTATGCCGAGAGCTCCCTGGTGAACAACTATCGACATGACCCTTTTCAAGCAAAGAGATACATGAAGACTCATGGCGACCCAAAAGTCCTAGCGACTGGTTTATTCAACCACATAGAACGCACTGCTAGTCGGCAAGACAACAAGAAGGTCTTACCAACTTCCTTCTCTGGTGAGTTTTGTGCCAAAAATGATTGAGGTAGACTTTTTAATAGACTTCCCTATGAAATAGCATCAGATGAAGACCTTCCCAATGATGCAAATGTCCTCATTGGCCTTCATGAAAACCTGAAACATAATTTGTCTTGCCTAATTAAGCCCATAGGTGAAAAATGGGTAACAATAATAAGGATTAGGGTTAGAGGTAAGGATATGATTAGGATTAGGATTAAGATTACTCTTAGACTAAGGGTTAAGGTTAGATTTACAGTATAGGTTTGGGTTAGGGTTAGGATTAATATTAGAGGTATATTTAGGGTTACGATGAGAGATAAAATTAGGCTTCGTGATAGGATTATGGTTAATATTAAGATTAGGGATAAAACTAGGATTATGTATGCTAGTTAAGAGCTTTAGTGTTAGTTACTTTATCCCCAAAAAATAATAAATCTAAAATATATTTCAAATAGAAAAATATTATAATATTACTTTCCATAGATGAAGAGTCCCCACTAAGATGCTCTTACTTCCATTACTTCCTAACTTTGGTGAATATAGAAAAGAATTTGTGTTAATTATAGTGTAACCCAGTCGTACAACTCCCCTAATTTAAAAATAAAACAAGTATCACATAGTGGCTAGTACTTGTCTTAATAGTATTGTAATTATTGTTATTTAGATTTAATAAAAATTAAATTTAAATTTTACTAATGTGAATAAAAATAAATGTAAGTTTTGTTAATTATAGTATTTTAGTATTGTTAATTAGTTATTTTAATGACCTAACCCTAACCTTAACTCTTATCCTAACTCTAATTCTATCCCTAACCCTAAACCTAAGCCTATCCCTAACAATAAATTTTAAACCATTATCTTAATCCTAGACCTATCTCTAACCCTAACCATGATTGTAACACTATCCATAACTATGAACCTAATTTTCATCACTAACTTTTAAATAAATAACATATTTAATAAATGTTATACTATGAATTATTATTATTAAATAAATTTTATATATAAAATAAATATAATATATACTAAAAATCATTAAAAGTTAGATATTACACGTTAGCAATGTTTCTTCTCTTATTACTAATATAAAATTGTCATATATTAAAATGATTATTTATTACAAGTTGTTTATTTTTAATTTATATATATATTAAAAAATAAATTATATTATATTAAATTATTAGATTTGATTCGTAGTAGACACAAGTGCAACTATATCTCTTCATTCTAATCAATAATTGTTGGTTAGATATTAATGAATCAATGATTATAGATGGTATGATTTTTTTAAAGTCCATGAATGATAGAGTAAACACTTCTAGATTAAACTATGTATGCTATTTTGAATTGACATTTCAAACCACACTAAATGATTCATCGTAAGAAGAGGATAATGAAGAATATGATTGTGTAAATTACCTTAAGAAGAGTTAAGTGGTGGGAGATGGTAGGGTGTGAGGAGATTGAAAAATGAAGTAAAAGTGAAAATAGGCAAAAATTTGATGAACACATAATAGAAGAATAAATAATATAGTAATATGATATAACACAATTACATGGATCAAAAAAGGTTAAAGTTAAATATCTCAAACAATGAATAAATAACTCTAATGACCTTACCCTAACTCTAACTCAATGATTCATCAGGATAATGAACAATATAATAATATGATATAACACAAATAAATAGATCAAAAAAGGTTAAAGGTTAAATGTTTCAAACAATAAATAAATAAGTCTAAGAGAATTATAAAGATGAATTATATAACAAAATGATTGAGAAAAAAATACCAAAATTATTAAAAGAAATAAAGGAAAATATACTAAAACTTAAAACAATAATAATTTAACAAAAAAAAGAAAAAAGATGAGATTATATATAAAATATAAATTGAAAAATTAAATAAATGATTCAATTAAAATAAAAAATAGATGGTTAAAATACAATAGATTATAATATATACAACTTAAATATATATTAATATAAATAGATAAAATTATAATAGTTTATATATAATATATATTAATATATATAAATATAGATTAAAGGAGAACCTACAAAATAAAATAAAATAATGTATCATATATATTAATATAAATGTATAATATAAATTAATATATTACCTACAGAGTGTAGATTAACTTATTTACCTACAAAATATTACCTTCAATAACATAAGATATAAATAGAAATAATATATATAAATTCTACAAATTAGTATAGATTATATATATAAATTAATATTATCAATAGATTGTATATTATATATAATAAAGACCTAATATAGGTTATAGTTTTTTTGGAGAACCTATATATATATAAATTAATATAAAAATATACATCATAAAAATATATATTAATAAAAATAATGAGAGCATATAATAATTAAATTATACAATAAAATATTAAAAACATAGATAACAAAGATATTAGTGTAATGGAAAGAATAATATAATTTTTATTTGATTTTATTATTTTATTAGTGTGAATCCAAATCTCTATAAAATAGTGAATTGATTTTTGTGAGATTTTCTTTAATAAAAATAACAATTATATTCTTAAAAAAATCAAAATAAATAACATTTAATTTATTTATTTTAGAAAGATTTAATGAAAAATCATTCTTTAAAAAAATGTTTATCTTGTTTTCCAAAACTTTTTAACCAATCATATGCACAAGAAATAACACACATAATTTTTTAACACAATAAATAATTTTTATAATTTGTAAAATTAACTTTACAAATTAACTTTACAAAATTGAATTTTATTTCAATTTTTTTAAAATCTTATTTTTGATTAATTGAAAACTAAATTATTAATAACTAATTAATTAAAAAAAAATCCAAACTTATTACAATAATACTATACCAATGACAAGTACTAATAATAAAAAAACATTTGTGAACCTATTGTGCACGTGTTTCTTCTTAATGGAATGGTGTTTCTTTGGGAGTTTCATTCACCATGCTAGAAAGGCGCGACTGTCTCAATCCGCTTTCACACCAACCACATTTTTCACTTTTGATAAAAGAGAGATTGACTAAATACAAGGACGACACAGCCATTTTACAGTCCATTTAATCTCAGAAAGACAGATCCAACATTATCCCACCGACATGTACGACCATCTTGGCAATACAATACTGTACTGGTTTGACATGTTCATGTTTGGTGGCGGTGGTGGTAGAGGTGGATTTGGAATGGTGCTTGTTGTGGTGATGAGAGGCACCATCGTGTTGATGATTAGGGTTTGAATGGTGGATGGTGCGATTGATATGCTTGGTCTTTACGAAACCATGTTTTGAGGAATAGTTGATGTTGTGGCTTGTGTTATCAGGATGGTTGTCATCTGTTGTTGTGAAGTTGATGACAAGATGGAAAGATTTTGTATGGTATTTTGATTAACGATTGAAGGGTTGATTTGATTTTTTTGATTGATATTTGGTAAACGGGGAAGCCCTAAACCGAGAGGTGATGTGGATATTGATGTCAAGGGGGGAGTGGTGGATGAAGGTTTGATTTTGGTTTGATGTTTGAAGATGGATGAAGATTTGATTTTGATCCTAGGTTTTCCTAAAAAGACACTTGCTTACTAGACCTCAGTTTTGAAGAAAAAGCTTTTCTCTAAACAAGATGCTCAAACTTCCTAAAAATATTTGGGTTTTGATAGTAATAGAACGAATACAAACTAGGGTTGTTTCTTGAAGCCTTTTTGTAAAAGTTTAAAAGCAGTCTTCGTTTGAATTCGTATAGCGTTGAGAGACGCTTTTGGTGATCTTTTGGACTGAGAGCTTTTACCTTTGGTTTCTTGATGTTGATCTTGCGTGAAATCATTTGGAACACATGTGTGGGATTCAATTGTTTTTAGTCTTTTCTTAATGATTTTGTTTTACCACAAACATTTCTTGATTAAGTTTTCAAACTAGATGTCCAATGTTTTAACTTCTTCTCATCCACAAGGTATATCATGTGGAACTTTGATGAAATCAAGGCAAGGGTTACCTATTGTTAAATTTTATAAGAAAATTGAGATATAAATCCAAGTGTTTTGAAACCTCTAAGGATAAAATCCCAAGGGAAAGCAATAAAACATGAATTTGGGCAATTGTATTTGCTTCCTAAAGGGTTTGAGGTTTTGATGACAATGGTAAATGTTTGTTTACAAATGTTTTCAAACAAGCAATGTTTTTTGTAACCAAGAACAAGCACAATCCTATGGATATGAAAGACTATATTTGTTGAGTCCCCACTTGGACAAGTCTAGCTACGCTTATTTTTAGCGAATGGTTAGATGCTTGACCCCACTGGCTCCCCTCCATGGCTCAACACTTCTTTCGGGGCAGCCAAGGATCAGTGCCCATGAATCTCTCATGGCATACTTTCCATATCTACTAAAAACCGTGAAAGTTTGGGGTGGCTTCAGAATGACTATTCTTGCAACAACAAATAGATAGGGATTTTGGCCTTTCTAAACAAGGGTTTTAATTCAAACTTTCCATTCATGGAGATTGACCCATATGACAAGAGACTATTGCTACCATTCTCGTCGGGACCAACCACATGATACTGGCCTTTGTTCTAGTACCCACTTTTATATCCTGGCTGGAAATACTCTTGGCTTTAGAGTGTTACTGGTTGGGTCGTTCCCTTGGGTGAGTACTTTTTCCCCAAGGTATTCCCTTTAGGATAAATAATAGTGGGTAAACAATATTCGTAGTTCGATCAACCTTTGTTTAGAAACAAAGGGATAACACATGCAATACATTCCACCCACATTCATAAGTTTGTATTCAATTTTAATCCCAAAATGAAATGTGGAGGTAATTACTTTACCCAACTTAAGACCACCAAAAATCCTTTTGATTATCAAGATCGCCATGAGGCGCGAGAGAAGCACATACGTCTTTTCAATAGTATTACTTTAAGTAAGTAATTACAAGAAAAAGTAGCACATGTTCATTTTAAAACCCACAAAGCAATAATCACTTCTTTTTTAAGCACCAAAGGAAATGTGAAGATTTCCTTGTTCAATTGTTAAATCCGAAAACCAACTCTAGTAAGTTTGTCCTAAAGTTCTTTTTAAACTCATTGTTGTGAAAATTGAAATGTTCTATTTAGAGCCCCAAAAAGATGTGAGTTGATTTAAAACATAAAACTAAAGCATAGAATGGAAGCCTTAAGCATTTAAAAATGCTTTGTTGATTTCAAGTTTTAATGTCCAATTGCTTTTCAACTCCAATCTCGCTTTGATTTCACTTGATTTCAACGCTTGATTCCGATGTCAACCTTCACCTATGAAAATTACAAAGTTATCACAGATTAGAAATATAATATTTCAAAAAAAAATGATAACTTAACATAATGTTCATGTAATTTTAAACATAATGAACCTTTCACAAGGAAACAATCCTTGGAAACAAGCCTTGGTTTTAGATTTAATGAACAAAGTAGAGACAACTTGTATCTGGATGAAGAAACTGCACACTAGTTTTCTATGTGGAATTTTCGATACAATGCATATAGTCTATAGATATAGGTAAATAATCAAAGCCTTTTTCACAAACCCGACTTGCACTTCGTTATTCTAATCATAATATGTAGTTAGAATCATTCGTACATCTAATCCCCAAATATGCACAAGAAATAAGTTTCCAAATTTAATGCATACTCCAATATTCAATGTGTCGACCAAGAAATAAACACAAGTAGAACCAAATTTAAGTTTGTGAAAATTTGCAAACTCACACAAGCAACATATGTGTAGGGTGTTTTTAAATGCAGTCGATGTTAGAGATCAAATGTATTAACTATGAGCAGTAAAGTCAGATCCCATTTGTTTGTATGCATTAGATTTTCATTAAATCAATATTAAAGAGATATTTAAAGAGTCAAACCTGCACACACAAACCCGTCCTTTGCACCATAAAAACAAATGGCATAAAACTTGACCTCAGAAAGGTTCCTTAGGGATAGGCCAAAACTAATCACTTTAACCAACAATTCTATGAATATAAAATTTTGACCTAAGAAACAAATCAATTTCAAAGAATAACAAAATGATTCAAATGAATCAAGTATGGGACAATAGACAACAATTTAGCCAATTCCACGGGTATTCAAAGAAACAAATACGTGTCAGAGTTCTATGAGGAGGTCATCTTATGCTTTTTATTCCTTCAGTTGGTGAGGTATTTGGTTTCTGATTGTCTTGCGTTGAGTGCCTAAGAATAATCACTATTATATCAAAATCAATAAATGACAATCTAACATCACCATCTTTGAAATTTTCAATTAGTACGGTTTTCCTATTCACATTGCAGCCATTCAACATAACTAAATAAGCTTCCCATCAATCCCCTAGAAGTGTCATTTCTAACAAGTCCAATCAAAGTGAAAATTTGTATAATATTTAA
>VDFB02058242.1:221738021-221867430 GCA_007258455.2 Sequoia sempervirens | reverse complement strand
TTACATCTTTTACATTATCATTTCATTTTTTATGTCCCTCTAATGGGTTAATATTTGTTGTTCCTTTTCATTGAGTGATTTTATGGGTTTATGTTTGTTGTTCAGTTAAAGACCTAACACAATAATTCATAAATGTTGAGTTCTTTGTTGGCCACCAGTAACAATGCAACTAATCTTTTGTCTATCACACATGCATGCCAATAGCACTTCAATCTATTTAATGAAATTTAGGTAGCTAGATAAGTGCAAAATTTGTTGGTTTAAATTCTATGGCTATTGGGAGGGTTTATAACTACACTGTTGGTATGCATGTTGTAACAAATATCTTTGCATTGTTTAAAAGCTCTTATGCAGTTAGTCCCTAGCTTTTAAGGCAGGGGACTAATTTTTTAGGTGTGCTCATGCCTAGTAACGTATTCATTGGAAATCATGGTGCTAATTTATATTTGTCCCTATTCTAATGCTTTTAGGATTATTTTATCAATGGGGAATTTTGGCATTTTTTTTTCAATTTTCTCATTGGCTATTGGCATTTTCCTCGTGGTTTTGTATTTTTCTAATTAATTTAATTATTGTAATTAATTTAACCAATTCCTAATGTTTTGTTGCTATTTGAAATATTTCATGACTTTGTAATGTTCTTCAATATAGTTGTCTTCTCACCCAGTGTATCTATCAACACATGGCATTTTAATGAGAACATTTGCATTTACTATTTGCTAATTTTCATTTATTGTGAATAGACGAAAGTGTAGCAATCATTAATGGATTATGGTATAAATGTTTAAGTTTGTCGAGCAATTTGTTCATTTGATTAGATTGTTTGATAAAGATGAAATATGTGTGTGTTGAGAGGGTTTACATTTATGGTATTGAAAGTGGACAAGGAGGTGTTTGTAAGTTCCTATATCTTTTACATTGTGATTTGATAGTTTTTTACACTTTTGCAAGGGTTCAATCTCTGTTGTTCCTTATCGGTGAGTTTTTTTATGGGTTAGTCTCTATTTTTGTAATTTTCTCATTGGATTTTGATATTTCGGTCATGGTTTTGTGTATTTTCAATGCAAATTAATTGTGCGTTGATGAAATAGTAATAGACATTGAAAGATGTGTTTTATGCATGCACATCATGCATTTCTTGAACATATAAGACTTTTGTTGAAGATGTGTATTTGGATGTGTTAAATTGAAGTTTGTACTATATTTTTGCAATTTTTATTTTTTCAATCAAAATTAATTGTGTGTTCATGAAACAGTGATAGACATTGAAAGATGTTTATCTGTTTATGATATATCTGATGTACCATTGATGTTTTGATGCATGTACATCATGGATATCTTGAATAGATAAGACTTCTTTCAAAGATTTCTATTTAGAACTGTTAAAATGAAGTTTCTAATGTTTTTTGCAATTTTCTCATTGAAAGTTGGTATTTTGCTCCTAGTTTTATATTTTTCCAATTGCAATTTATTTTTGGGAGCAATGGAGGAAAAAAATTTATCAACTCCTAATGATTTTTTGTTATACACGTGTCCTTTTTACAAGTGTTTCTATGGACACATGGCATTGTTGATAGTAGTCCACATGCCTTGTGTGTATGACCATATTTTGCATTCATTTGGACCTAATTTTCACTTATTGTAAATAGATTCAAGTGCAGTCACCATTAATGGATTACAGTGTTAAGTTTTATGGATGTTAAGAAAAAGGTTCTTCTGTGTACGACCATAGTTTGCATTTATTTAGATTTGATTTTCATTTATTGTGAATAGATTCAAGTGTAGTCACCATAAATGGATTATAGTGTTGAGTTTTGAGTCTATCAAGGAAAGGATTATTTGCCTTGTTTACTCATTTGGTCAGTCTACATGTATACGTATATAGATATGTATGTATGCATACATATATGTATATATGAATGTATATATAGATTATTACAATGTTGAGTTTTAAGTCTATCAAGCAAAGGATTATTTGTGTTGTTTACTCATTTTCTTAGTCCACATGTATATGTATATAGATATATATGTATACATAAATATATTTATATACATATATATGTATATATATGAATGCATAGATAAATAAAAGTATATATACATGCATATATATATATATATATATATATGTATTTATATGTATGTATATATACTTATTTATATGTATGTATATATATGTATATATGTGTGTGAGTATATACGTGTGTGTGTGTATATAGTGCAACCATTCTTAATGGATTATGGTGTTAAGTTTTATGGTTGTCAAGCAAAAGGTTCTTGTGTGTGCAACTGCATTTTCCATTTATTTAGATCTGATTTTTATTTATTATGAATAAATTCAATTGTAGTCATCATTAATGGATTATGGTGTTGAGTTTTGAGTCTATTAAGAAAAGGATTATTTATGTTGTTTATTCATTTACTTAGAATATTGAATCAAGGTAAAATTTGTGTCTCTTGAGATGGTTTATAGCTATTGTATTGGAACCACAAAAAAAAGACTTTTGTAAGTTCCTATATCCATTGTTCCCTATCATTGAGTGCTTTTATGGGTTAATCTTTGTTGTTCAGTTAAAGAATTAACATCATAATTCATCAATGTCGACTTGTGTGTTAGCCACCATTAACAATGCAATTAATGTTTTCTTTGCCCTGCATGGATGTCATTTGCACTTCAATCTATTAAAACAAAATCACAAGTTCATGTCTACACTAGCTAATATTCCATGTATATATGTATACATATAGGTATATAGATATATATATGTACCTATATATATACATGTCTACATGTGTATGTATACATATATGTATGTATATGTACATATATGTATACATACATATATATATATATATATGAATGTATATATATATATATATATAAGTATATTTACATACATATATATATGTATGATAAATATATAAGAGTATATATACATACATATATGTATGCATATATATGTATGTATATATATTTATATGTACATATATATATATGTATGTATGTATACATATGTATCCATATATATGTATGTGTGTATGTATCTATGTATGTATGTATGTATGTATGTATGTATGTATGTATGTATATGTAAGTATGTGTATATATGTGTATATATGGGTGAAGGCATGTACCTATTATTTATGCATACCTGCATGAAGCAAATACTGAATAGTATTAGTACTTGAAACAAAGAAACTATATGGAAGGTAGTTTCAGAAGTTGTTAGATAAAATTAGTGCAGAAATGTATATATATGTATGTATGTATGTATGTGTATATATGTGTATATATGGTTTAAGGTATGTACCTATTATTTATGCACACCTGCGTGAAGCAAATACTAAATAGTATTATTCCTTGAAACAAATAAACTATATGGAAGGTAGTTTTAGAAGTTGTTAGATAAAATTGGTGCACAAATGTATATTGTCTATAAACACATGTCACATACACACGTGATGTTCAAGACCCATTTATTTAGAAGTATGACACAGTGTGTTTTATAGCGATCTTTGGTTTTGCAGGGGTCTATGCCATTTTTTTATTATTTGGCATCTTACCTCCATTAAAGACATGGATCTATTGCTACAAGAATGTGGAAAGGTATGTTATGAACCAATTTATGCATTTATGGATACTATGACATGAGATTTGAAAGGAAGAGAACATAATATTTACTGCACAGTGGTTGTTCTAATAGCTTTAGCAATTACATCCACACTAATTATGTAGGATACTTCATTTAAAAACTTTCAAATCAATTGTATGTGATTGAAGCTTAGCTTTTGCTACAGTGTCATTCCCTTCATAGGTTTTTGGAATTTTGTTGCACATTTCTTTCTCCAATATATGATGCATCACATTTACATAGTCTAGGTTATTTTTTCTTTGGTTTATGTTTTGTTTTTCTTCTAGTCTTAGTGTTGCACCAAACACATTGCCACAGTTTCTATCATTCATATTTTTGTGTGTTAAAGACAATGTGTCTATTGGGTCTCTATTCTATTTTTGTGTCAATCTATGTTCACATGAATCATAGTCATCATGGTCTCTTGTATCATGGAGCATAGCACTAAGTGATACAACAAAATAAAGTTGGCTACTTACACATGAAGTTACTATGACAACATTTCTTACTTATTGATTCCATTTTTTACCTCACCATTTATCCATCATCATGTGTCATTTAGTTGCATTTTCATCTTTGGGAGATTTCATCATGTCCTACATGTGCATTCATGCGAATTAAATCTAATCATCCTAGCAATATGAATCAACATGATCAATCGTTAATAAATAAATTAGTTGTATATTTATGGAATGCATATCATCTAAATTTCATTTCTCCCATGTCATATTTCATCCTTTATGACACATTTTATCACCCTTTGTCTTTTCAATATACCAATTACATTCCATTTCACTCAACAATTCTTGGCATGGCTTGCCACTTAAGCTTCATTCTAGTCCATCCTAATTTTAATTCTTCTCTCACACAACACCACTTAGTTGCATTGTATCAAAGAGGGAGAAAATATAGAGAACTAAAATATTCCCTAGGACTATTCATTACTTAATCCCCAATCGATCAACTTCATCATCTATAGCTAAATGCATCAACTAGCCCTAATTAATATAGGACATATCCCTTTCACCTAAATTCCATAACTTAATTAAATGTTTAATTAACCAACCTTTTCAATTTTACATTTATAGTTATAGGGATTTTTCATTGATAGATAACTGATTGGTCTCAATTTAATCTATACAAAGAATCAATTATGTAATAGTTCAACTATGATGTAGTGAGATGTATATGGAATTTTTTTTTTAATCTACCTTGGTTGTACTATCTACATGTAAATTAAATCATGGATAAAGCCATCAAATGGAAATAATTTAAAATATTTTAAAATTGAAAAGGAGAATTTGAAATTGATAGAGATTAGTGTAGACTAATTCAAAAGCATGTATACACATAAGCATATGTCAACTTTTTCTGTTTAAGTGGCAATGGATGTATACAGATAGATCCAAAAAACTATACAACTATCATGGATAGAAATAAATGTGAATGGTAGCATTGATTTTTAGTTTCATTCAATAATAACTTCCAACTTGATATGAATTTATAATTTCTTAATTTTAGAATAAAAAATAAGTATTGATAGTTAAATATATTGATCTAAAACCTAACTATTATTTTCTCTATATGGTTGACTAGCTTGATAAATTGTCCTCCAGGTAAATTGCAATGTCATTTCCTTTTGTAGGATTAACACTTCTACTTAATGCATTATAGCATATGTTTGTAACCTCATCTTTGAATAAGTTTTGTAGCTGATCACAGACAAGGAAACTAGAATTGCACAAGGATTTGCATATGTGACAATGCCCAATAATGAGGAAGTAGAGATAAGCATTGAAAATTTCAACTAATATGTGAGTAACATTTTAATTATTTCATCTTATATATTATTTTTTAAATGTTTCCTGAATCATGTGAAGTATGGAGAGTAAGATTAAAGATAAAATGAACAATGTAGTATCTTTTTCCCATTTTTTCTCATTTACTCTTCTGATGCTTTTTATAAGGTTATGGATATAGTATTGCAAATCTACAATCTATCTACTGAACAACTTGATGACTAGACATTTGTCGATAGCTAAGCAGTGTGTTGTGAAGCTTCCACATAAATTGCACCTTCCCATCATAAGTAGTAGTGCATTGTTGCCACAATTTCTAAAATGCAAGATATAATGTTCTATCATGTTTCATCATATATGAGCTATAGTTAGATGCAACAACATATGCATCTAAAATAAATTGTGTATCTATACCATATTTTGGCCACTTTCTTTGCAAGGGAATTTATCCAAATCTTAGATGGGTCTCTTTTCAACATGACAATTTTGCATGAGAATGTTGATTGAAGCATTGTAATGTAGTAGTTTTCATCCATTTCCAATTCATGCAAGAAACATTGAAATTAAAGTTCCTTTGTGTAATTTTTATTTTCCAATTGCTTAAATAAAGTTTTTTCTTTGTCCTTGATTGTAGCATCAAGCACTAGAAGTGGTTCTAAAATTATTTTTTTGCTCATTGGAGGTAAGGGGAAACTAAATCTACAACTTGAGTTTTAGTATTTCTTTCAACTCTTTGTACGATGATGTGTTTTCATTTTGGAAATGTTCGTATCAAGTAGCAATGAGTCACATGAAATATACTTTTGCAAAAATATTTCTATTTCAGTATTTGAACAATTGCCATATACATGTGTGTCTTTTATCCATAGCAAAAAATGAACATTCTCATTGCCTCAGTTTTGGAATGTTATAATGAAAGAATAGTCTACATACTTGGCCAAAGAGTTCATGATTTTTTAGCATCATTTTTTGAAATGTGTTAACCCTATGGTCGAAATAACAACTGCAAAGCACTAGATTTTTTTATTATTTGAAAATCCAAGTCCCTATCTTTTCTAGTTTCATTACACCTGGATTGTTGCAAACTACATATTTGGTGCAAAGCTTGAAAAATGGCTCCTAGAAATGCTTAGCACTTGTTAATGTTACAAAAAAAAATTGGAGGTCCCAATTGTCTTATCATTGCAAATATGTTCTTTTTAGTGTTTTTTAGATAATCTAGTGAGGTCCAAATGCTTTTTAATGTTCTGTAGGCCAATGGAGATATTAGTATTATTTCAAGCTCTGTTGGATTGTGCACATCTTTTGCAAGCAATTTTTCATCTTTCAATTCATTTTTTTTGTATGAAAATCCATGATAATAAGGATACTTGGTGAATAATAATTTTAACAACTTTAAAAAATATGTTTTTTAAGTTTGTTGCAAAGTCATTGTCTGTATCCATCAACTCCCATATTGCTCTTTTTTGGTATGCCAAATTTTTAGTAATGTCACTTGGTCAAGCCAAACCATAAAACAAAATCAGGAAGTTCATCTCCTCTACATACATGTCCTAGAAAAAACCAAGAGGTTTAAACCCTTTTGATGGTGTGATTTCAATGATTGTTGTGTCAAGGTCTTTGATTGATTGTGTTTCATTAAACCAATGTATAACTGATTTAGATATCATTTCATCATCTTCAAACATGTCATCTTGCATACTCAGTTTTGTTTCAAAATCTATTTGCATTTGAGTTGTCTTATTTTCCAAAACATCATGCCACTCTCTATTTATAGAGATGTTATCTTTTATCTATAATGGGGGTTTGGATAGTGAAATTAAAGCATTCATGACTATAGAAGGTCTAACATTTACTTGTGCATATGAATTATCATCCTCTATATCTCACTTTAATCTAACTACTATTGTTGTGGATTCAACTAGTTTCCTAGGAAATGCTTGTTGCACTTTATCAAAATCTATAGAAACATTGATGATTGTCTCAAGAAAGCCATATTGTGCTCATTTATATCCTAATTTCCTGATCTATGCAAAAGCTATGTGCAAAGACACAAGCCTTTCCTCTAGAGTAGTCAAAGAGTGAACAACATCTACTCATGCATTTTGTCTTATTCTTCAAGGCATGGAAAAATATGGGATCTTACCATCTAATGTGGCTTTTATACATTGTTTGCAAATTGATTGCCCTATAGCTATATTTTTTTCATTCATCTAATTACAAAGCAAGAAAAAGCTTTTACAAGTGCACCATCAACTTTACAAATGTTGTGATGGAAATGAATCATGTTGCAAAGAGAGCATGGTTGAGTGGGTATGTCATTTATCATTTGCAAGTATGTGTTAATAGATTTTTGGACTGTATTATTTTTTGTGCATATGTGAATTTCTTTTGTTGGTTCATAAGTAGTGTTTTTCTTCTCAACCATAGAATATATACATGGCCTATGTTTCAATTTTAGTAAATGTAAAGCATAAGACTTTTGTCCATGCCACATTTGTTTTTCAAAGAGCGTAATGATTGTTGCTACATTGGATTTTGGCTAGGATCGCACAATTGAATTTTACTTTACATATAAAAATTGTAATGTGTTTGTGCACTGCAAATTTTATTTTTTTAAAGAATGTAATGATTGTTGACACATTAGCTTTGGGGTAGCCTTGTATGACTAAATTATTCTTGTGGGATTGGTAGTGGGTAGGATAGAACTAGATGTTGTAGTTTGTGGGACATTTGCACGGGATGCTTTCATATTGCGAACTTTTGGTTTTAGAGAGTGTAATGTCTCATGCGATTTTAACTTTGTTTCATTTGGTGTATGTATTGTTGTAACTATTTTTTTTTTATGAGAACTAATTATATTGTTTATTATTTCTGATTTAAAA
Source organism: Sequoia sempervirens (assembly GCA_007258455.2). NCBI lineage: Eukaryota > Viridiplantae > Streptophyta > Pinopsida > Cupressales > Cupressaceae > Sequoia > Sequoia sempervirens. The sequence goes on along the minus strand of VDFB02058242.1, from coordinate 221,859,114 downwards.
GTGCTTGATATATGTTGAACATAAAGTGAATTCTTGATATGGATGTTGTGAGTCAATTTTTCTTTTTGTTGAAGTGGTTCATAATGACAATGCCCCGAGCTACTTGCAAAGCAAATTAAGTTCATATTTTTTTCTGCCTTCATGCAACTAGAGTATGTTTTATCCTTGGGATATGGAGATGCTTTCCATATGTGTATTGTTTCATCAAACATATGGTATAACCATAGTGCACAAAATTCATACCCTTCAAGGCCACTTTGCACATATGGCATTCCAATTCTAGAAACCAATGATGGTAACTACAATAGACAATTGTTGCTTCCTGTGCTATATTGATCAAAAGTGCCAAAAAAGACAATGCGTAATTGTTTTCAATTGTCAATGCATTGTCTAATGAATGTGCCATAAATAATCGCAAAGCAACAGGATCAAATTGTTTAGCAAGAAAAAAAGTTATAGCAACAAACATGCTTTTGCCACATGTAGTAGTAAATGTACCTACTATACAAAGTCCAAGTGTATCAAACACATTTTCTATTATGTTCCAAGTGTTGTCCAAATTGCAATATGTGATTTTCAAGTGTGGTTGGATGTTTTAGATGAAATTGTATGTATTTAGTCATGAAGACACAGGCTCATAGTGTCCAACAGTAGAAATTGTATCATGAAAAAGAATTGATATTAAAAGATTGCATGCATCCTTGTTGAAATGTAAGTAAATTATTTTTCATGTTAAATACCAAATGCATATTGGTACATGTTTAGCCAATATGCTAGCCATTTTAGATAGAATGTGTCTCCCCAAAGCCCAGTTTCACTACTATCATTGATCTTTGTGGTTGAAAGCATCATTCTCTATAGATAGGTGTTTTTGTCATGTATATTATGCAAATCCATTTGGATTGTTGGGTGAAAATTAGTTTCATAGAAACCCAAAGCTATAGTACAATGATTGTGAAGAAAATCTAGGAAATGATCCACAAGGCCATTGTGCAGCTATTTTGATGTATAACAAAAATGAAGAAAAACATGTACTGTGTCAAATAGGAAATAACCAACTTTTTAATTGAATGATTCAATTCAAAAACAATTTGCATATTGGAGAGCTTCATCAATTGATGTGAAAGGTGCACTCACACTTGGTTTTTAGGTTTCTACTACAATTGGCTAATGTGATAGTTTTTATCTTTTAAGACGATTGTCTATAAGCATATTGCTAGATTTCATGTTGAAGGAAGAAAGATACAAATTGTATTAACACTACTTAGTACAGTAATTACTGTAAAATAATGTGTCCAACTTCAAATGTTGAATAAATAGAAAGAATAATTGAATAGGAAATTACTCACTGTGATTAGCAATAATGCACAATTTCTAACTATAGCCTTTGGTTCATTATTGTGCACTAAAAAGCCTACAATGCAAGAAAAATAAATTGATCAATTTTGGTATTAATGTTGTTATACTCTTGAATTCTATGTATGGTTTGAGCTTAGGTACATATATGTGTACACACAGACATATGATTATATATATATAGACATGTGCATACATATATATATATAGACATGTACATACATATATATATAGACATGTACATACATATATATATGCATATGTATATACATACATATTGTTGATGGGTGTTTTTTCATTTCTCAACACACACAACACAAAAGTATACTATCTCTCTTGAAAGGTAATTTATGCAACTAAGTTTTAGAAATCACCCCAAGGTCTCTCGAGTGTTAGGTCATGACAATGCTTCAAATAGTTCAATTGCCTGATGTGATTTGTTGGTAATCACAAAGGGAATTTATGGTTATCAAGAATGGAGGGAATTGGGTCTGCAAAAGGAGTTTTGTAAATTCTGGAAATGAAGGATCTAGCTACTGCAAGTTTAGGATAACAAACTAAAACTCCTGCTTACTCATCAAATTTGGATTTTTTATGATGCTCAAACTTTGTTTTAACTTCAAATTTCAAAGAAATGTCAAAACGGTGAAAGGGTTAGAAGTCTCCTAGACCCATAACTAATGTTGAATAGTAACAATGGAGGATGCTATAGTGGACAAACTTCCTAAAACTAAGTTCAACTTAACCAAGGACAACCTACAGTCTCATGAAACTAGTGCAATCTTCTAAGATCTATGGATTTTAAAACCATTCATTCACCATTAATGTTTGAATAATTGTTGAACTTAAGTGTAGGAATATGAAAAAATATCAAACTAACTTTACAAAACATTTATCATCAATAAATAGCAAAAAGTATGAGCTAAGAAGATATCAAACCCAATGTTCAACATACATCCACCATTAAAGCATAGCATAAAATAAAGAATGAAAGTAACTTAAATATTAGAACAACAAAGCTAAAATATAATATTTGGACATAGAAGATTTCATGCCCACATGGAGATGAAAACACAAGAAACCATCAAAAAATTTCATTTCTCATTAATTTTTTGTAGCATGCCTTTACACAACAACTCATCTCTCTATTTGAAAATGAGAGGATGCCCCTATTTATAGTTTTCCAAAAGAAAAATAAATGGAAAAGATTCATTTACATTGTGTGGCTCAGATTCATTTTACATTAGGATTTCACCTACCCCCAAATATATGATAATATAAAATAGGCTTTTATCTTTTCCCTATTTTGTCTTCTAGTCTATTTTGTCTTGTAGTTGATTTTCTCTTTTAGCTACTTCTAGCTTTTATGGCTATATTGTCAAATAATCATCATCAATAACTAGATTTCTAGTATTCTTTTAGAGAGTAGCATACTCCACAAACTTCCCAATCATAGCCCAAAGCTTGTCCCATTCCATGAGTTCATATTCTAGAGGATCTAAAAGGTTATCTTCTTAGATCTCTTCGTGATTTACTCCCAGTGCTTGGTGAATTTTGGGGCTGCTTTGATAACTTGCTCAGACTAAGTGAAAGCCCTTGCAACAAAATCCATAAAATTAGGTGACAGTGTGTCCGCAGCCCTTTGCTCCATCTTCTTATGAAAGAATGGATTATTTTCTCTGGATCTAACTCTAAAGAAGGCATCTCATAGTTCGTCATCATCTTCAAATAATCTTAACTGTCAGTCTAGTGCTCTGCAACCCACTTAAGACCAAGTGCTAGTTCATGCAAGACCTTTTCTAGGATCTCTTTTTGTAATCTAGGCCCATCTGCCATGTTTCCACCAACCAATGATTATCCTTTGGCAGTTCAAGTTCCTTTTCCCATATTCCCTAGGAAAGCTTAAGGATGCTCTCGACCTTAGGATAGGTGATCCTATACAACTCAAAGAAACTATTGCAGTTCTTTATCATCTCCTCCAACTACTTTTGTAAACTTTGAAACTTATTAAACATCCTAACAGTGTGGCGGATGACCATGTCACCATTGTATATCACCTGGATGAACCAATCTAGAGTGGACTTTGTCCATTTTTTCATTTTTTCCATTTTTTGTAGCTCCTCCTTGGATAGGATGGCTGGCGGAGATGATTCTACTAGGGACTCTTCTTTTGTGGTCATCCACTGTTGAGTATAAGCAATGAGATCTGCCACTTGTGCTTTCAATTCTTCGTTGGTGGACTAATTCTTGTTCATATGTTGTATGATGGTAGATACTAACCCTTGCACATCACCTATCTTCTAATCACGAGTTGCTGAGCCTAGATTAATTATATATTTTGTAATCTTTCCCTTGTACTATTCTTGCATCCTTTCCTACTATTGGGACCATGGAAACTTGTAAATTTTAGGACCAAAAAGCATCAACCGTAATGTGCGATATGATTTTGTGCTTCTTCTCCCTTCTGGTCCTTGTATGCACTCTGGCTAGAATTGCCTCTAGACTCACTTTTGGGTCAGTGACTATTGAAGATTTCTTCTTCAATTATTGTTCCAACTAGTTAGGAACCTCTTTTTGATACTTCAGTGATTCATGAACACCTTCCTCTTCTTGTTCATTTTGAGGTTGAACCTATTCATCACCAAGAGCTTTCTCATCATTCTTTTCCTCTTCACTTGGCTCTTTTTCAAGTGTAGTTCTACCTATATTCGGCTTGGTGGTAGTGACATTATCTTCAATAGTGTTTTCTTCTTGGGGTGCCCTTTCTTCTTCATGTTCAATCTCAACATGGTGTTTAGGATCAGAGCTCTTTTCTTGGACATCCTTCTCTTCTTAAATCCTTTCTCTTCCTCCCTTTCTAGAGGTACTTTTTCTTTTACCTTGCCCTTATCTTGGCCAATTTGAGGAGGCTCTTCAAGTATCTCGACATCTGGATTTGTGTCTATCTTTCTCTCTCGGGAGTGATGTTCCTCTGGGTGGGTCTCTTCTTCTAGTTCTTAATATGATGTCTTTATCACATAATGCTCACCAAGAGCCTCAACATCTTCTTCTAAACTTTGTGAGTCCTTCTCCTTGTAAAAGACCACCTTGTCCAAGTTTATACTTAGTCTTCCCTCTAAATGTTTAAAGTAATCATCTTTATCTAGATACTTTAGCTCTTCAACTATGTCTTGTGCAACTTCGTTGTATTGATCTACATGGATTCTTTCCATCTCTTCCAAGATCTTCATTTTGGTCTCCATTTTCGGTGGCTCAGTAGGTGGTGAGGGAAGAGGTAGGGAAACAATGGGTATGTGTAGGATCATGATGGGCCAAAAAGTGGCAATATGATGGGTATGTGGCTGACGACTTTTTTTTACCCAAAATTGATGAAACGAAAAGGGTTTTTAAAGGATATTCTCAGCTTTCCACCAATATAAATTATGCTTTAATTTGAATTTAATAAATAATTATTATTCATTTTCTATTTGAATTACGATTAAAGTCTTGATTGATAGGTTGATTGAAAAACATCTATAGCTTTCAAACAGTATCACATTTTGTGAATCCAAAACATGTGTCACATTCTATGCTTCACATACTATAGGATTAAAAAAAAATGAATTTCATAAGTTTTAACCAAGTTAAGGTGGTCAGACATATGATTTTTTATATTTTTTAAAAGTTGTAATAAAAGATTCATAATTAATTATTTGCTTGGAAAAAATTACAAAAAAATATGCATCACATCCGGACATGAGTCATCTACTTATATCTAAAATATTATAAAAAGATATTATCATATTATTGTGGTTAGGGTGGTCAGACAGACACCTACTTCTTATTTTTTCCCTAAAATTTAAGTACTACTTCATTGAAATTTCAAATTTTCACCAAATAGATTTTTAAAAATAAATATAAACCTAGTAGTTTAGAAACTACATTCAATTTTCTACATATTCTATTCTTACATATTTTTGAAATAATATATATAACTTATTCAAATTTTTATATCAAGTTGCCTAACTCTGATTTTTCTAAATTTTTTGCCACTTAAGGGTCTATTTTTTCCATGATGATCCTGCACATACCCCAATAATTTGAGCCATTAAAGCTTGGAACTTAGTGTCGAGGATTATCCTGAAAAGATCAACGACCACATTCTACATATATGTTGCAAAGGCATGTAGAAAACAGGTTGGTGGCATAGAAGCTGAGGGCATGGATGGTGGTAGAGTAGAGAATTTAGGCAATGGAGGTGAGAGTGAGGAAGAGGAAAATGGGGAGGTAGTAGAAGAGGAAGAGTCCAATACCATAACTGGGCCAGGTGGCAAGGTCCAAGTGAGGTGGACTAAGATGTTCAAAGTGGGCAGAGACGAGACAAGAAAATTTTGGGAAGCGAAGGGTGGAGTAGTGGTGATAGTAGTAGCAATGGTGGGAGTGAAAGTGGTAGGCGATGAGAGCGGTTGCTCAGCTTCTTCTTCCTCTTCATGTTGGGGATCTTCCTATATGGTTGGCATCTCGAGCTCAAATGTCCCCATTCTCTTCATTATTTTTGAAGGTTTCCCCTTTGTCATCTTCCTAGAATACACCCTATGCTTGGGCTTGAGATCAAGCACCTCCTTCCTTTTCTTAGGCCTTGTGACTAGTGGGGACTTGGGAGACTTGCCTGATGAACCAGCGGTTGCACCACTATTAGTTTCACTTTCAAGCTCATCCTCGAGCTCACCATATGTTTACTCTATAACCTACTCTTTGAGTTGAGCTATTTGTATATACATCCACCCATTGCCTTGTTCTATGTTCAATGGGTCAAGTGAGAATGTCAACATTGGTGACCTCTTCCTCACTCTAGTCAATAACAAGTAGGGGCATCTCTACCAAGGAATGGTATCTATCATCTAAAATTTCATCATCCTCAACAATTTGATTTGGCACTAGGAATAGGTTGATTGACATCACAAATTGAGCAGTCATTCTCATGTACTGTTGTATTTACACCTCCCTGTCATCATTACAATTGGCCCAAAATTCCTCAATGTGAGGTTGGTGGGAATACTACTTCCTAACCCATTTCTTTAATTTTCCATGGGGGTACACTCTTCCTTAGTCCATGTGGCGGTCCAAGTTATACTCCACTAATTCCTTTTTTGAATATTCGGCACATTCGATGGTGGGGCAGGAGTACATTTCTTGTCTGAAGGTTAGGGGATATAGAATCCTAGCTCGATGCTTATTACTTAACAATGTATGGGTAGTCTACAATTGTTGAGAAACCTCCAGCAGGATGATGTGGTCATTTAGGTAGTGCAGTAACTAGTAGGGTTTTCTTAAGAATCCTTCTACTCTGATGTAGTTAAACTTCAGGAACTGAATGAACATATACCCAAATCAATTTATAAAGGCCTTTGCACTGTGTGACACCCTTCTCTCAAAATCTCCTCCCAAGAGTTTGATTATATGCCCAGTGAAGGCATCATTCACTCTTTTGTATTCTCTTTTGAAGTTCATGTATTGCAACTAGGGATAGAAGTCATAGAATTTGAGTTCTTGTTTCTTTCTTGCCAATGATCCTGCATGGAAGAGTCCTTTGTATGGGAATCTCTCAGCAAGGAGATAGACCAGTTATGAGGTCATGTATAACTAGGAGGTCTCCTTTACTTCCTTGAGTTGGTTGTGCAAGTTATCACTTATCATCTTCACCCAATGGAACTTAGCCTCTCCTCAAATGATTTATTCTATAAAGTAGAACATCCACTCTTTGAAGAATCTAGTAGTTGGTAGGCCCATCACCCTACTTAAGAGAGTGACTAGATTGTGGTAATCCTTGAAGAAATCACTTGTGAATAGATTTGGAGGTACCTTGTTTATGCTACCCCTCTTGGTCTTTAACCAATGTTGATTGATCATTATTTTGCATGCAAGAGGGTCTTGTTTCCACATATTCTAAGAAAATTCATTCTCTATTACCTCCATCTTGTCAAATGTAGGGATGTTAAATGTCTTTCCAATACACTTGGTAGAAAATTCTACCAATAATCTCCCATCCTTATCAATGATCTTATATGTTGGAGTGGTAACACTCCTGACATGCAATCGCCAATTTTGGAACAATCAATGCAAGAGGATAGCCAACTACCTATGCAAGACCACTTACTTTGATCTTTCATGCATCCTTAGTGGTAAGGTTGACCATCACCCTTTGATTGAATTCATCAATATCTAAATTTCTAAGGTCTGTGTCTAAAACTATGTCCCAGGTGGAAGTGAGCTTGGAGGTGCACTCCACCCCATGGAACTAGTATTTCATTTTTTCTTTTTCTTCTTTTTCCCTTGGCATTCTCACAAAATTCTTTTCCTTTTCAACCTTTTCAATAGGCTTCCATGATGATCCCTCATTAGGTTCCATAAATCCTGCACACACAGAGTGTAGTAAGTGTTTTTGAATATAATGCCACAAACATCAGTTAAATCCTCCAAATCCAAGGTTAGATCCATTTATGCATCTTCAAAAGATCATAAAACTCATCATTATTTTCTTTTTGTGGCTTGTTTGGATCATTATCACAAATGTGGGCCCAAGAGTGTGGGTTTCCCCTAAGCAGAAACTGTTGGCAGCAGCTAGGAGCAGGATGGCGTCAAGATCACAGAATCTTGCAGAAAGCTCCCTGCAAGGAATTTTTTACATAGTTTGGATGATAAGAAAATCCCTCATAACATGATTAGGTACATGTGGGAATTGGCTATGAGGCATTGGAAGTCATTAGGTGAAGCTTTGGTACTCTTACAGGCTTGAAGGATGCAAGCACCATGGGGTGGAAAGATGTTGAGGCTTGGCCATTAAGTAGCGGCGTTCAGGAGACAACTACCTACATGCAGAGTTCCACATTACAAAACTCGTAGATGCCTCAGACACTATGAGTTGTTCCTTGAGATCAATCCTCTAGAGTCAAACTTGGGAGTGTGGAAGTAAACTATCGGGCCACAGCTAGATTCTTGTCACTAAGGAATAGCCATGAGGGGATGGAGGTCCGCATAGGCAAGCCCACTATGACCACATAGACTAGGGTTTTCATGCTAGAAAACTTTGGAATTCAGTGAAGGCAGAACCATCTTGCAGAGTCCACAATGGAGGAGGACATAGGAACTCATCTGTTGAATAGAGATGATGAATAGGCAACCTTTTGATGAAAACCACCTGCAAAAGTTCACCTGCATGGACCTTTTAGACTTCGTGCTTTTCTTGAGAGATTTTGAAGTTAGGAAGGCAAGAGAGAGTACAAAGTCCCCACTGCAAGAAGGCATGGTGACCCCACCATTTAAACAACGGTGGTCAAGTGACAATGAACTACACATGGAGCTTTGCAAGACACTTTAGACTTAGTCAATTTTCAACAAGTGTTGGGTTCAGCTCATTCACGACAAAAATGCAGATGGGGCATGCAATGTAGTGTGGTGTTAGGATTTGGACATGAATAAAACATTGATGGGGTAGGGGCCACCTATAGGAGAATCCTACATGGGGACTTCTACATGGGGGTTGCAAACTTAACCATTTTCCTCAAGACTTACAAATGTTGATAAGGACGGCAAGGGAAACAAGGTAGGCCGCAAAAGTGAATCCGTTGTATGATAAATGACCATGGCGAAGTGAGATTCTACATAGATGGGAAAACACAATTTTAGCTGAAGCTATGGGATCTCAAAGTGTTGGACGAATGGCTAGTGTAGGGCCAAAAGTTTGAGAGGTTTTGATGAGATGCTATGGTGAAGTAGGGTTTGATCTTTGATTTTTTATTATTTATGAAACCCTAACTTGGAAAAATGTTTCTTAAATTCAAACACTTGCTAAACAAGGAAAACACACCTGGAAATAGCATGGAAATATGAAGAAAACATGACTTGAATCCAACTAGAAGCTTTGCGCGGGTGGGGGCTTTCTCTTCTCCTTCAAAATTTTGAATTACTAGGTGAAAATGACAAGTTTGGTGCTTCTATTTATAAAAAATCATGCCATTAATGCATGTATTAAATTCCCAATATGGTGGCAAGTTGGTTGGTGAGATGGAGAAACCTGAGTTGGTGCAGTCGTTGGTGAAGACCTAGGTGGCAAAGGTTGATGCGAAACCTACCATGTGGGTGGATACCAAGAGTTGGGTGCTAGATTGTGTGGGAGAGATAGCGGCCTTTTGCAAGAGGAGACCTGCAAATGTGGGTCTACGAGGCCAGGTGGATGCAGTGATGGAGGGCACAAGGAAACTCGCAGGCTCAAATCCGCAAAGGAAAAAGACTTAGCAATTTTTGGGTAGGTGATTTTGGTCCAGTGGAATTTGATGACTTTATTTCATGTGACAAATTTAAGCTTACAAATAAGGGCACACAAAATGAGGAAAAAGTAAAAACAACCCAGTGAAAATGAGAATGGAAATAGGGGGTCCCTGGTCTAAACAAGGCATGTGTACTATAGGCACAACACAAATATGTATTAATGTAGTAGTAATCTTGGAACTTCTACACATTTATCAATCTATAAACAACAACAAAAATTCCAAGTAAAAGGGTATTATAATTTATCCATTTGGTCTAAGAAACCAAAGGACAATGTGCAACATCCAACATTCTCTCTCCAATCTGCTATTATCATTGCTCCTTGCTACTATAAGAAACAAATGTGGAATTTCTGTAAGTATAAAAGAATTGTTCGATTAATTGTTCTTCATGTTGTTTATGCCTCTAATCAGAATACTTATTCTTTGACTGTTCTACCTATGTAGATCTCATCTTTTCTATTGTTCTTGGTCAGGAATACTACTAGCCATGATCTTCTAAGCTTTTGACATGATTATGCTATTGCAAATGACTCTATACCTATTCTAAAATAGGTATGTTATCATGCACAATATTACTAAACCTTTGCACATTATATGTTTCTTCATTACAAACAAATTATAAAGTCAAGTTTGTTAGGGATTACAAAACTAACCTCAAGTAGATCCATATAATATTTAATTTATGGATATTGAATTTTTAAATTTATTCTATAGCTTGTGTTGATACTATCTGATTTGTTGTTTATATTGTCTAGTGTAGTTTCTATAAGCTTCCTCTGTCGCTGCGTTTTTTTTCTACCCATGCAAATTTTAGCTTTGGTTATTGGTGCAAGAGAACACTACTAGTTATACTGTTGGAAATTTCTCACACAATTATGCTATTGCAAATGACTAGACAATTATTTTGAAGCCAATATGTTATTATGTAAAATATTACTTCAGCTTTACACACCATACATTTCTTCATTACACACAAATTATAGAGTCAAAATTTTTATGCATCGTAGAACTAGCTTACAACAAAACCATATAATATTTATTCTATGGATATGAAGTTTTTAAATTGTTGGTTGCAAGGTACAAATATCTTACTAGTTCATAGAACATTTATCTTAACATTTTCCAACCTGTAGAATAGCATTGAGAACATCTACAAATAGGTAAGTTCTTGAAAATTAACACTAGCAAACTTCAAAACCATATCAGATCTCATTAATGTTTTCTTTTTAGTTTGTTTTAATTTGTTCTTGACACAAGTATCTCATTGCATATGTTGCCAAAAAAACTTGCAAGACTCCAACCACATTTCATGCACAACATAAAATGGATCAGTCAGACGACAAACAAGATGAAATGAGGCATGTGTTGTATCCCATCAGTGTCATATATATTTTGACTTTGTATATGCTTATTTCTCCATTTAGTTTTCTTCATTGCTCAAATTACAATGTACAAATTGAAGGCATAAACTGTACAACCATCAAGCATTGTCGACATATGCACAAAAAATCTCTAGTATTTGAAGGCAATATTTTAGCCATTTATGGCCTTGCTATTACCAGAAATCCTAGAAAACCACCAAAAGTAGCAATTGTACAAGTTCATTTAGTTGATAGTTATGGCCAAATGACAATCACTATAAACGTCAACAACAAACTAATTGACACATTCTACCATAGTTATTACCTCATACAAGTGTGTGTATCAAAAAAATTGTTATTAGAAAAAAAAAGACAATATGAAATAGGAGATGTTGATTATTCCCTTGTATTAACCCCTAAAAGCACCATTCAATCCATTGACAAAGTCTGTAAGGAACATAGACTAATTCCCAACACAACCATCTCGCAACTTTTCTAATCAGATGATAACTATTCTATTGGAACAATTGGCACTGTTGTTACTAGTCACCATCAATCACCAATACAATATGAGCTACAAGATAAAGATGGAGAGTCCCAAGATGATTTGGCTATTGTAAGATGTTTTACACAATTCATGTTGGCATTGTGAAATTTGAGAACTTTCCTATTTTGAATTTACTAAAGAATTCTTAAAATTTGTTTTCGATAGAGCTAACTTGGATATAAAAAAAAGATTGCATTAACAACATTTACATTTTAATAGTCTCCTTTTGATTAGATTAATGTACATATTTTAGAACATATAATTTTTAATCTAATTTAGTTCTATAGAATTCTTAAACTGATTTTCCTTGGAATTTTCCATTTGGAAAATTCTGTATTTTACAAGTTATAGTCCCCAGCAGCTATGTGAATCTCTATGCCATACTTCAATTGATGCTAGCATCAATAAAAACCCCCCCTTCATATTGTTCAAGAATATTGTTTGTTCTAGGGAAAAAGAAACAAGTCTAATGAAAATAACGTAGTCCAACTTTATTGACAAGCACAATTGTGCATCTACAAAAGCCCCCCTAGAACCACTTAAGTCCTCAAGCATGGAAGTAAACACCTAAAACATTTACATTTTACATAATAGTATAGGCTTCTAATTCAAAGTGCTTGTCATGTGTGCACTGCTATTGTGAATTTTCTAAAGGACACATTGTTGTAATTTGTCACTAATTACATCCACATTACCATTCTAGGTGACTAGAACACTAAGGCCTAAAAATATCCACTTTCCCCCATATGAACCAATTTGCATATCATGTAAATAAAGGGGTTTTTTACACAAACATCAAATAATGATGTTGCACGATGCAAAACATGTGCAGCTGACACAAAATTTGAATACATGCATTTTCTCCAATGCACTTTTCAAACAACAGATGGAGTTGTGGATTGTTATCTGCACAAACAATAGCTATGAAACAACTTCCCCCAACTAGTTGCAATACCATTTGAAAATTACAAGAAAGACATGTCTACAATAATTTTCTTATTATGGAAGTTTCAATTATAAGGAACATAATTCACACTTTCAATGGATAATTGCATCATACGAATTGTCACAAAAGGAAGTGGTATGTCATTTCCACCAAGTTGAAAAAACATTTTCACCTTAGCACGGGTGCTTACCCTAAAATATTGAAATTTTGATTATCATTCCTTCATAGCATATTGTAACAACTACATTGTGAAAAGCATAATGCTAATTGTTTGTGATGCAGGATCCAAGCTACGTAACATTGCAGTGTAGAACAATGTCAACAAGCAAGATGTCAAAGAGCCTACATAGCATGTTTATTGTTGACAATATCAATGACAAGACAATGATGTTGATGCTTTAATCAAGACTAGTATGATACTTTATTTTGACTTCTTATATGCACCATGTAATTTCACAATTGGCTATTGATCTGTTTCAAACATGCATCCTATGGATATAAATGACTTTTCTTGGCATTTCAGTAATAGTTATAATTAATGTTTCATGTACATAATGTTCTTTATTTTATGCATATCATAGTAATACATGTTTATGATTAAATGAAATTTGTAGCGATTCAATGTTACTTGTGTCTGAAATAGAAGATATGAGTGCTAAGATGCCTAATAATTTTACATATAGTGTTTTATTCTTCCAAGAATTAGATAGTGAGAAAATGATTATAGCCTTGTTTGTAATGTTATTTTGAAGAACTTAGTTTATGTCTTTGACAATGCATGAACAATAGACATTAGGTGATCAGTATGTTAATTTATCAATTTCATTGTAGAATGGTGGCACATCTCAAAAATCATGAAACCAAGTCTCCCAAACAATGACATCTTGTTACATGTATCTCAGATGAGTCATTGTTCATGTGTTGTATATTATAGTTGTTGATGGTAGTTGACATGTCTTTTGTGTGCAAGGAAACTATCCATTTATTTGGATCTCACTTTCATTCATTGCGAATAGATAAAAAAACAAGGCATCTGGGTATGTGCAGGATCATGATGGGCCAAAAAGTGGCAATATTATGGGTATTTGTAGGGTATGTGGCTGACGACTTTTCTTTTACCCAAAATTTATGAAACGAAAAGGGTTTTTAGAGGAGATCCTCAGCTTTCCACCGATATAAATTATTCTTTAATTTGAATTTAATAAATAATTATTATTCATTTTCTATTAGAATTACGACTAAAGTCCTGATCGATAGGTTGATTGAAAAACATCTATAACTTTCAAATGGTATCACATTTTTTGAATCTAAAACATACGTCACATTCTATGCTTGACATACTATAGGATTAAAAAAAAAAATTAAATTTCATGAATTTTTGACCAAGTTAAGGTGGTCAGACATACAGTTTTTATATTTTCTAAAAGTTGTAATAAAAAATTCATAATTAATTATTTACTTGGAAAAAAATTACAAAAAAATATGCATCACATGACATGAGTCCTCTACTTATATATAAAATCTTATAAAAAAATATTATCATTTTATTATGGTTAGGGTGGTCAGACAGACACTACTTCTTATTTTTTCCCTAAAATTTAAGTACTCTGCATTGAAATTTCAAATTTTCACCAAATAGATTTTATTTATTTTTAAATAAACCTAGTAGTTTAGAAACTACATTCAATTTTATACAGATTCTATTCTTACATATTTTTTAAATAATATAGATAAATTATTCAAATTTTTACTTCAAGTTGCCTAACACTGATTTTTCTGAATTTTTTGCCACTTAAGGGCCTGTTTTTTCCATTATGATCCTGCACATACCCATCTATAACTTCCTATATTTTTTTTCAATGTAATTTTATAGTTTATATGCATTTACAATTCATTAATGGCTTATTGTGTGAATTTTTAAGTTTGTCAAGCAAAGGATTACTTGTTTTTATTGTTCAATTGCTCATATTGTTTGATGAGGGTGAAATTTGTGTCTATTGGGAGGCTTTATATCTATAATACTGGGAGTGAAAAAGGAGGAGTTTGTAAGTTCCCATATCTTTTACACTATCATTTTTTGTGTTGTTTATTTATTTTCTCAGATTGTTTGATGAGGGTGAGATTTGTGTCTATTGGCAGGGATTATGTCTATCATATTGGAAGCGAAAGATGATGCATTTGTAAGTTCCTATATATTTTGCAATTTTATCTTATTTTTTTTACATATTTGCAATTGTAATGGGCCTTGTTTTGTTGCAAATTATTTTCGGTGCGAGAAAGGGAAAAATTTATTCAATTCCTAATGTTTTGTTGCTATTGAAAATATTACACAGCTTTGTAATGTTCTTCAATTTTGTCATGTCTTCACACCTAGTGTTCTTGTCAATGTATGACATTTTAACAAGGGAATTGTGCATATATAGTCCCTAATTTCCATTTATTTTGAATAGACTAAAGTGCAGGGGCTATCAATGGCTTATGGCATGAAGTTTTCAGTCTGTTGAGCAAAGGATTATTTGCATTGTTAATTCATTTTGTTATATTGTTTGATGAGGGTGAAATCTATGTCTATTGAGAGAGTTTATATCTATCATAGGGTCAGTGTAGGATCATGGGGGTCCAAAATAGGCCCTTAAGTGGCAATGAAAATTCAAAAAACCAAAGTTAGGGAACTTGACATAAAAATTTGAATAAGTTATTAACATAATTTGAAAAATATGTAAGAACAAAATTTGTAGAAAATTTAATGTAGTTTCTAAGATACCATTCCTCTTTTGGAAAAAAGTAAATCTATTTGGTGAAAATTTGAAATTTCAATGTAGTAAAACTAAATTTTTTCAGGAAAAAATAGAAAGTAGGTGTATGTATGACCAACCTAAGTACAAGAAATAAATCATTATTTTTTAAAAACTTTCAATATAAGTAGAGGACAAATGCCCAGATGTACTGCATTTTTTTGTATTTTTTTTGTAATTTTTTTGCAAGTAAATAATTAGTTATTAATTTTTTATTAATTTTTTTTTAAAATATTAAAACGTGTTTGTCTGACCACTATAACTTGGTCAAAAATTTATGAAATTCGATTTTTTTTAATCCAATAGTATGGGAAGCATAGAATGTGACACATCTTTCGGATTTAAAAAATGTGAAATTGTTTAAGAATTATAAATGTTGTTCATTCAACCTATCAATCAGAACTTTAGTCAAAATGTATGTAGAAAATTAATAATAAATAACTATTTAATTCCAAATAAGGCATATCTTATATTTTTGGAAAGTTGATATTTTTCTCAATAAACAATTTTTGTTTCATCAAATCTAAATAAAAAAAGGTCATCAACCACTTTTTGGTCATATCGCCACTTTTTGGACCCCCCTGATCCTATACTCACCCCATATTACAAGCAAAAAATGAGGAATTTGTAAGATCTTGTATCTTTTACGCTGTCATTTTTTTGTTGTTTATTCACTTGCTCAAATTGTTTGATGAGGGTGAAATCTGTGTTTGTTGGCAAGGTTTATGTCTATCATGTTGGAAGCAAAAAATGAGGTGGTTGTAAGTTCCTCTATCTTTTATAGTCTCATTTTATAGTTTTTTACATCTTTGCACTTTATCAATCAATTTACTATGAGAAACATGTCATCAATATGCAATTTTTTTGGTAACCATCTTGAGATTTAAAAAAATTATAAGTATTTTCTCATTGGTTGTTGGTATTTTTCTTGTGGTTTTATATTTTCCTAATAGAAAATTATTTTCCTCACAAGAAAGGGAAAAAATTAATCAATTCTTAATGTTTTCTTATTATTAGAAATATTTCATGGCTTTGTAATGTTCTTTGATATAGTCTTGTCTTGGCACCTAGTATTTTTGTCTACATGTGCCATTTTAACAAGGACATTATGCATTTATTAGTACCTAATTTTTATTTACTATGAATAGACTGAAGTGAAGGCATCATTAATGGCGTATGATGTAAAGTTTTGAGTCTATTGAGAAAATGATTATTTGCATTGTTTATTCATTTTCTAAGATTGTTTGATGAGGGTGAAATCTAGGTTTGTTGAGAGGGTTTATATCTATCGTATTGGAAGCCAAAAAGGATATTTTTGTAAGTTTTTGTATCTTTTACACTGTCATTTTTGCATTGTTTATTTATTTTCTCAGATTGTTTGATAAGGGTGAAATTTATGTCCATTGGAAAGGTTTATGTCTAGCATATTGGAAGTGAAAAAAAAGGCGTCTATAAGTTCCTATAACTCTTATAGTGTGGTTTTATAGTTTTTTTCATCTTTGCATTTTATGGGTTAATGTTTATTGTTTGTTGTTCTTTTCATTTTATGGGTAAATTAATACTCTTCCCTATCTTGGATTGCTTCTATTGGTTAGTCTATGTTCTTGAATTAAAGGTTTAACAAGATAATTCATTAATGTTGACTTCTCTATTGGCGATGATTAAGAATGGAACTAATCTTTTCTCTCCATGCACACATGTGAAGTGTACTTTATTATATTAAATGAAAATTAAAATTAGGTCTAGATAAGTGAAAAATGTCTCAGTATAAAATCATTTCATCAATTTGTAATGTTTTATTGCTATTGGAAATATTTCATGCTTTGTAATGTTCTTTGATATATTCGTGTCTTGGCACTAAGTGTTTTTGTCAATGTGTTGCATTTGAATGAGGACATTAGCATTTGTTAGTCCCTAATTTTTGTTTATTATCAATGAATTGAAGTGTAGTTGTCACTAATGGATTCTTCTATCAAGTTTTAAGACTTTCAAGCAAAGGATTATTTGTATTGTCTATTCATTTGCATAGAGTATTTGATGGTGCATAAATTTATCAAAAAAAGAGGCATTTGTAATGTCTTATATCTTTTACACTGTCTTTTCTATGTTGTTTATTCATTTGCTCGCATTGTTTGATGATGTTAAAATATGTGTCTGTTGAGAGAGTCTATATAGATCTATCATTTCCTTTTATGTGTTGATGTCAATTATTTAGTTTGATCTCTCAGATGTAGGCACACAACAAGTTCTTGGTCTTACTGACTTGTCAAAAGCACTTGAAATGACATTCCTAAAAAAATTTCCATCTTGCCTCACTTTCATATTAAAGGATTTATTTTTCTAATATTTCCATGATTTTTCCTTTTTACTATTTCTTTCCTCAACTAATTCCTACTTTCAATTTCTCAATGCACCTATCTAAAACAATGAAATTTGAAAATGTTTAACTTAGTTAGCACTCATTGATGTTATAGTACCACCTTCCAAAATTATGAATGTAGTTTGCCAGTGGGCATTAGACATTGCATAGATTCCCCTATTGCTTCTTAACCTATTATACACATCACATATCCACATTGCTATGATCACAATGAAATTATTATTTCCACATCCATGAGTTTGACTCATTTAGTGTACATAAAACTATTTTAAATTCTATAAATTAGATATTTCATAATTCATTGTCATTTATCGAATCTCATATTTTTGATTTAAATGATTCATTGAAGGATATTTATCCTCATGTTGATAAAACTTATCAAACAAAATTTATCTCATCACATTTATGCTCAAATACTTTTTAATATGAATATTCATAGGATGTTTATTTGATTTCACCTTATTGCATTATGTCTTCTTTTGATGTTTCCATATAAACAGCTGAGAATTTTTTATAAGTTCATCCTATATCATGGTATGATATATTATTTCATGGTTAGTATTAAATTTGTGTCTTTTCATATGACCTAAATTTATGTACATTGGTGCTTCATTTCTTTATTCTTCTAGTGTTAAATATATTAAGCAATCCTTCAAACAATACCATTATGTTACATCCATTATGCATTTATGTGATCTTTTAACTTGATCACTCTTCCTATATGCCCTAATGATCATATTTCTCTCTCTGTCTCTCCCTATTCATGTTTCTTGTACATCTTCACATCCTACCTTACATACTCATTGAATAAAGGGTGAATGACACTAATAAAATATTAACAATCATTTTCTTCAATCTAATTAAAGATGTAATTAAACCATAAAGATTAATGACATAGTGGAGAAGTAAAAATAACTATTCAAAACATATGAACACCAAATATGTGTGGAAAAAACCTTCCAAGAAAAAATACCACCAAAAAGATTCAAGCTTCTATTAATCAAAGTAAAAAAGTACATCAATATAATATGCTTATCACTTATACTAATACTAATCTAGCACTATAAGAGTACCCACAAAAGAACCTAACAAACTTATACCTTGTGTATCCATTATCTAGAAACATTACAAATAAGTGGTCCCAACACTATGAGTCAAAAACATAAGCCATAGCAAAAATCCAAAGCCACATGGTCATGATCAACATGCTAGATTAGAAAGTAACTCCTCCTACATGTCTTTATATATCATATATTGTTTCATAACAATTAAAATGAATAGTTTCTCAAATCTATGCACTCCATGAGAGTATTTAATTGGAAGGATGTTCTATAACTCCTAGTTTTGATATTTTCAATGTAACGTCCCTATTCACTAGCTTCCCACATAGTATTCCAAGTATTTCAAATAATAAACAACTCCACATTTCATAATATTTTAAGATCATAAATTTTGTATTATCTACATGCTTAAATATGAGTAATCGAGATATAAGACTTACAAGTTGAATGGTACACCTAATCCTAACATTCTCCCACTTAACATTTACATTGGAAAGACACAATAAGAAACTAAAAAATGATTAATCAAGTTCTAGAAGAGGAAAGGCGCATAGCCTAGATCTACACCAACAAAACCTATATGTGATTATTCGCTTAGTGAAAAAACCCACAATATTAACGAAAATGTTGCCCTTTTATATTGTGACTCTACCACCTGCAACCATCTTATGGAAAAAGTGATAATGAAAATCTTATTCCTACCACTATGGTACATTAGGTTGTGTTCCTTATTGTGATGCTTGATTTTCGATTCAAATATTGATGCTATTTTTTATTGCTACTAATGTGCCCAAATATCTCTTATGGGATGTGTACATTGTAACTTGTTTGTTTCAAGTCTATCAATGTCTCTTCTTTACTATTTTCAATATGTATGTATGTATGTATATATGTATGTATGTATATGTGTGTATGTATATATGTATATATATGTGTGTATATATATATCTCTATATATATGTATATACCATTACTATATATATGTATACATTCATACTATATATATATATATGTATGGGTGTATATACATATGCATACATACATACATATATATGGGTAGGTGCAAGAAGTTGGATCCACAAAATGTTCGAAAAGTGGAAGTGTTTTCCCTAATTTTTCAAAATTTGTCATAGTTGGACTTAAAATTTTAAGCACTTACACATTGAATCTTAAAAAAGTTCAGGAATATGCAATTTAGCATTTTGAGTCTAGTTTTTAGATATGCAATTTATTCTAATACCTAGATGAAAAAAAATATTGTTTAATAGGCATGTATAAAAAACAACTTTTTAAAAGTCAATTTTTTAGGACCATACCATGCACGTGTACAAACACCATAATTTGATATAAATAAAAGTATTTTTCTAATTCCTTTTTTGGAAAGTTTTATATTACAATGAAGATCGATGATGATATTTTTTATAATTTTTTGTTAATAATTTTTTATTTATTAAATTTTTATTGGCCCTAATTATTGGTTTTTAAAACATTTGTGTATGGACATCATAACTTGACCTAAACTTATCATTTTTTCAATTTTGTTTTTTCATTGTGTAAAGAATTGTTTATAGATTAATGCTATATAATTTTTTTAACAAGAAAATTAACAAATTAAAAGTTATTAAAAAAATACAAAAACCTAAAATTTTGAGTTTTTGGACTTATTTCTTTATAAATATATTGAAAAATAGAAAAAATCATAAAATCATAAAAAATTTACATATTTCAAAAAAAGACACTATCATATATAATGGTTTTTAATTTCATAAAACAATTTAAAAAAAAACCTTGTTAGCTATATTGCCAAGGTTAGCCTTTTCTCTTGAAATTTCCATGACCTTGTACTTGTAGGTCTAAGTCTGCATGTTGGGTTACCATGCATTTTCTAAGCCTAAATCCAAATGAAACAACATTTCTTGTGAGTTTCAAACCTTTTAAGACAAATACCCACTTCAAAATGGGTATGCACTCTAAAAAATTAATGGGTATTTGTTTTAAAGCTAAAAAATGACACTTCCCTTGAATGTGGACCCAACTTTTTGTACTTATCCCCCCCTCCCCACCCCCACACACAGTTAGTGATTATAATACCTAACTCAACATTATAAATTTTATGAGATGATCTATAATTAGTGATTTTATTTCTAAAATATTTTGATATTATGTTGACTTATTCGATGGTTGGCATTTTAACTAAGTGTGTGGGCACAAGTTTTTCCCTTCAGTGGTTAATTGGAGACTATTTGACTTGGGTAAATGACTCTAGTTGTATTTCCATGTCTCCCTTAATTTGAGTTATGAGATGATTCTTTGTCCAACCTTGTGAAACCAAGATCTAAATTGATTTTAAATCTACATCCTTGTGTTATAATTAAGCTCTTATAAAGCATGTGGTTACTTTTCATGTGTTTAGTTAGCTCTTATAGTACTTGGATTTAATTAGTTTTTCCAATACTAATTAGTTTCTCACTCAATTGCAAATATGCATAAGTAATTACATTCCGTTAGCCAAGGACTCCAGCTCTTTTAGAGCTCTTGTTGGTTCATATCATTATGTCTCTCACACTTAATCCCTTCCATTTGAGTATTCTATAGAATCAACCTAATAAATGAAAAATCAAATGTGAATATTATGGTAAATCTAAATCAAATTGTTCTTTATTCATTTGTGTTTGGTTTCTATCTCCTAAATTCTCCTAATTCTTATATGATATCAAAGTTTGGATTGGAGATATTTGTAAGTCAATAAGGTGAAATTTTTTATTATTTTTAGTTTGTTTCGACGCCACCCCTATTTCAAATGTGGCATGATTTCTTAGATTCCTCCCTTGGCTATTTGTAGATATATCAATCTATTCACAAACATTTGTGGCCTATACGGCCTGTTCATAGTGGCCTGCACTTCATACTTGCGGGCTCCTCCAAAGCAGTGACAACCTCCACAGGTGAGAAATATATGCATAGTGGCAAACGTGAATCATGGAAAGATGACCTTGGTAGCCTTCTAATTTATAGCAGGCACTTGAAGGAGGGCATGGCGGCGGTCAAACCCCTACTGTGATATATCTGGTTGTGACCTTGTTTTTGGGAGGCACGATTTGCTTTTCAAGACCTGCGTTGGAACTGATTTACATCCGAAGAACTCGATATGCATTTGAAGACCTATGGTAGAAATTGGTGCTAGATCGTACCATTTATTTGGCACTTGGCGTGGGATTTGGTTGAAAAACCCCTACCACAATTTTGATTGCCGAGTTAGTGGGAAATCTCTAGTGAGGTGCACATTCTAATCTCCTCTGTCTGCGATTCAAAATCTGCAGGTCTTGCTAAGTTTATCAGGCATCCCCATGCCCAGATCTCATCTGGAGTGCAATTTGTGTGGCGTGCCTTCCAAAAAAATTGGAAGGCAGCTTGGCATTATTTTGTGTCTACTACGTAGAGGGTTTTTGTGCACGTCTGACACCCCATTAGCAAGCTGACCTGCATATATTTCTTCATTGACTTGCATCTACTATCATAGAAGATACTCAATGCCTCATCATAGTCGCCCATCATAGCTATTGCACAGACATTGAGGGACTATTATCTGATTCTCTTTGGCCTGGCATGGAAATCTCAGCATATTGGCTGCCCATTGACTTGGAGTTTGTTTAAGTGCTAATTCATGGTGAAAGGAGGTGTAGATCAGGGTAGAATTTAGGGAATAAGCATGAGTAAATCATAACAATCACAAAAATATCTAATTCAAGTCTAATAAAGACCCTAATCTAACAATGAAGCATAAATGAACTTATAAATCTAAATAAAAAAGCAATAATACTCAAACTCTATGTCATAATTGACTAATCTTCATTGCTCTTCTCCATTTTGCATTTTGCTTTGCTTGTTCTCAAATAGTATGTAATGTCTTTGATAAGCTTGATATAGCTTTAGGTCTCAATTTAGCAAATTTCAAATACTGTGGTTGTAAAGTTTAAATGAAGGTGATGGCATGCTTTTATAGAAATCATAATTGAAATGAAGGGCTATGATTGAATGATAAGGTAATATGATCATTAAATGAAGTTAATTGAGATAAGGATAGGGAAGGATGGACCAAAGCTCAAGAAATTAGTTGAGATTTAGGGCTTAGCTAAGAAGAAATTCAAATTAAATAATGGCAATTATTTAATGGGAGTAAAACTGAATAATTTAATAATTAAAAATAATTATTTAATTATAAAAGAATGATGGAATGTTGAAATATTAAATTATTAAAAATAATTATTAAATAGAAGATAAAGGGAAATGATAAATAATTTAATAATTAAAAATAAATCATTTAATTATACAAGAGGGAAACGGAAATAAACAATTAAATAAATGAGATTTATTTAATTATGGGAAGAAAAATATAAATTAGTGACACAATTGAAATAAAATTGATATTATTTAAATTAATCAAAAGAAGAATTAGGTAAAGTGAATTAATTAAATAATTAAGAATTGTTTAATTAATAGAAAAATATAACATTAAGAAATAATTAAATAATTAAATAATTTAATTATGTATTAAAGGAGGTGAATTAGTGATAGAATATTGCTTTAGATTTAAGAAATTTTTTAGTGTCTACATTTTGCCCCTCTTTGATACAATGTGATTTTGAACATTGTGTCAAAGAATAATAAAAAATTAGCTCAGGATATACCCCACTGTGCCTTAGTAGATGTAGGATAAGATGATGCCTCTCAAGAAAATTGATAAATTTAAAAAAAAAATCAATTTTTTTTATAAGTTTACCAATAAGCTAATTTGATAGGTGCAAACACATTGGCGATGAAGATATAGACTCAAAAGTTGATCTAGGGTTTCATATCTAGGTTCAAAGGAAAAAAATGATGAGGCCAGTTATGAAGTTAAGGGCCCTATTAGGTCAAATTAGGTTATAAATAGACCCTAGGGGCATGAAAATAGGTCATTTCTGCAATTTTTCTTTAGGAGATTTGTAGCTCTAGTTTGTGATTTGCTATAGAGCTACTATCAAAATATCACCTATACCAGTCTCTACACATCACAAGTATTGAGTAGGATCATTTAGGAACAAGGATGGCTTGGGTTGGGTGGTATGTATCTAAACCTTGTTTTGTGATTTTGTTAAACTTTTGTAGATTTTAGGAGTCAAAGAAGGAAAATAGATGCAGTGAAGTTTCTGCACCATAATTATTATCACGTTTGCTACAACCATGATGTTGTGCACTACAATCGCTAAGTGCAATGCAATCATTTTCTAGCATTGCATAGGTGTGATGCATGTGTAACCTACTCGTAACTATAAACTACACCACAATTAAGCTAGCGTGACATAAGTGAAGGGGGAAATGACACAACTGTGATAGTGCACCACAACCACATGATAGAACGACGTAATTACAAAGTATGATGCATATGAATGGAAATGCGACACATTTGACTGATAGGCTAACTTAGGAAATTTATAGCAAAATTTTGAAAATGTATAGATGATATATGCTACTTTAGACCTTGTGATTAACATGCTATGCTTTGTGTGACTATAGGTGAGACTTGCATTGATATACACGTGAGAGAGCTGACTAGCATCCTTTGCATTATGACTTGGCTATGGAGGATTGGGATACACTAAAGTTGCTCTAGGACTATAGCATTTAACCTTCATGCCCATTATGTGGGCTAACAAGGGGCTACTGACATCACTAGCAAAGAGGTCACACTCAAAGATGAGTTTGTTCCACATTCTAATTTGCGAGGTGACCGTGACACTTGAGGATTTTTGGAGGATTCTGCAGCTTCCTATTCATGGGGAGTGAGTGGTATATGATACTGGGGAGGGATTAGTAGCGGTGCAACGAGTATTCAAGATAGATTCATTAGTTGAGTTAGGAGTGGAGGATTATGAGATCAGATGGGACACCCTATAAAATGTTTACTGTACTACTTAAAAATTTTTTTGCTATATTGACAGTCAAATTTGATTACTGACTGATTTTGATCTCAATTTTGGTGTGTTGGTTGTTAATAAATAAATTAATTAATTTATTTTTTATTATTTTCTTATTAATTATTTTATTGTTTATTTATTTTATTTAATTATTTCATCTCTAATGTTCAACCGTTTAATTGATAAATTTGAATTTCTGTGTTACTTTATAATGCAATGGTTTAGCAATTAGTTATGATGCAGTAGTTAATTAGAATATTATCTTATGATCAATTGGTTAGAAATGTTAGTTGTTATGGATATTGTAATTGTTAGAATGGATTAGGTGAGAGGACAGTGTAGCATCACTCGTTCACGAGTGCCCTGCTACACTGCAATTCCTTCTCACAGTAGGATGTTGATTATATATATATATACATGTGCTACTTGACGTTTGCTTGGATGCAGGATTGCAGGAATAAGTCTCGATTCCACCTGCTTCGGCAGGACAGGGCGAGCAATAAACTAGCCCAACGGGTAAAAATGTTGAAAAAGGGAGTAGGTTTGGAAGCGTCCTCGTCCCAAGTCCGTCGTCTGTTGTGAGTCATGTTATGACTGTGGTTTTCGTTCTCGTTGTTTGTGTAGTTTGTTTTGTTGAGGTATTCAGTTGATTTATAGTTCATATTTATTTAATTAACCTTATTTTATATGATATTGGATTAAAGTTGTTTAGCTGTTTGATTTAATTGTGTGTTAGTCGAATATTAAATTTAAATATATTATAAATTAAAAAGTGATTTAATTTGGTAAAAGAGTAAATAATTATGTTAAAATTAATATTGTTGATAATAATTAAATTAAATAAATATTGTTGAAGATAATTAAATAATATCTTTTATTAATATTAAATTAGCATAGATAATATCTTGTTTAAATAAATTATTTTAAATAAAAACTATAGATAAATTTGTGCTTTTAAAAGCTGAAAAGGACCAATAGGAAGGAGACTTTTTGTGAAAAAAAAGCAGGGAAGCTTTATTGAGTTTTATTTTTGATTTATTATTTGGAGGAGAAGATTATTCACACACAGAACTTCTACTCTGTGGTTCTTGGATCTGGGAAAAAGAAAGATAAAATAAAAGAAAAGAATTTTGTTTGTGGAAAACTTGGGAGAAAATAATTGTTTTGAAGATAGATAGAGCCGAGGAGGAGCTGCAGGAGGAATTTGAAAGGAGTTTTCAGAAGGGGATTCTTCTTCAGACGAAGGACTCCAGGTTCTTCCTTTGCTATTTATTATTATTGTGCTTTGAATAATACCTGTTGATGCATGTATTGAAAAATTTATAGAAAGAAATTATGTGGTTTGAAATTATATTCGAATAAAACCCTTGATTTTCTGTTGAAAACATTAGTTAATCTGTTCTGAAATTCTTTAACTTAGTAGAAAAAAAATTATTGTTTTAAATAAAAATCGTTTTAGATTGAAGGTTGAGTTTGCATGTAGATCTATATTAGTTGGGAAAAATCTATCGATTATGATTTGAAAACCCGTAGTTTTTGAAAGGAAAACTATAGCAAAATCCTCTGAATTTCTTCATTTTAAAAAGTAGTTGTTGAAATAATTGTGTTGAAAAAGAAAATTATTATTACTATGAATTGAAATTTATAAGTCTAATTTCTTCTTAAATCTGTTTGAGAAAAACAATTTTTAGATATTGCCATCTGTTGAATGGCTTATTCACATATATACATATTTATTCATTGATTTTATTATATATATATTTATATATATATAATATAATTATGTTTTATGCAAACAAATATATTATTCTGTGAAAAATTGTGATCATGTGTTCTCTGTTTCCGTGCCTGTATTGGTTTAAATTTTTAATAAATAAATTATAATAAATTTCGTGTTTCGAATTCCATATTTTTATGTTTCTTTTTGGAAAATGAAATTTTAATTAAATTAAAATTATATGAAATTTAGTTTTTTAAAATATATATTAATTTTTTTTGGGTTGAAGTTAAGTGGGGCATACCCCCATACCGAATTTGTTTGTCTGGAAATTGCCCAGGTCATTGACATACCCGGCGGTAGAACGCTAAGTAGCGGCGACGAGGCTATATCTTTGACCTTTGTCCCCACAATGATGCAGGTACCGGAGGCCCTACGATGAGTTCTTTTTGTTTTATTTTTTTTATTTTATTAGCGTTTATTTTATATATTATATATTATTTCAATATATATTATATATTAATTAATATATATATTAATATTATTTAATATATATATATTAATTTATATATATTATATATTATTTAATATATATATTATTATTATTATTATTTAGTAATTGTTAATTATTTTAATAAAATATAATTTTTAAAATGGGATATTTATTGGATTTCATAAAATATTTTTGATAGAATGAGTTTTACAAAAGTATTTAATCTTTAATATATATATATTTTCTTTTAATAATTTAAAATATACATATATATATTTGTGTAATTCGTTTATGAAATTTAATATATATTTTAATGTATAAATATATTTTAGGAATACGATATATTGATATTCTGAATTAATGATATAATATTTATTGACATGCAATGATATAGTCTGATTGAGAAAATTAGAAGTAAATGATGTGTTTGATTTAGCTACTTATTTTCGAGTTGTGGATTTATTTATTTGATGGAATATGTTGTTTGTGGTTAACTATATTATGGCGTTTATTCTTTGGTTACTCTCGAGACCATGCATTTTGATTTAATTGATTTTTCTTTAACTTGAGTTTAGGTCATGTAGAAAACCTTTGAGTTAACTTATTCAATTATAGGATTCTAAGTTGTGGTTAGGACTTCCAGAGGCGAGGATTTTGTATTTGTGTTTGATCTTGTATTTTGATGTTGTCCATATGTTTTGGCTTCGGATGTGGTATTGATGTATACTTGGATCGTAATCGTTTATGAATGTCATACATGTAATTTTGGGCGAGAGGGTTGTGCCTTGCGATTTAGCCATTGTTGGTTCAGTTTTCCTTGTTGATATAGTCCTGTGAGTTGGATATTTTCGTGCTAGAGTGTCTAGAGAGAGTGGCTCTAGTGGGGGCCGGCGCACAAAGGGGCTGTCAGGGTAACCCACATAGAGTTAGATTAATCAGTGAAAACTTAAGTAATAAACCACGGGTGGGAATTAAACATTAACAAGATAATTGTGAAGCCTCTTCCACCTGTTAGTGCTATCATAGACTAAAGGGGACTGAGAAGGCCATGGTTGGCAAGGTCATTACCTTGTCCTCACGAAAGGTCAATGACTCTGCATGAGTGACCCTATGGAGCGGCGCCTTGAGATAGGCTGTCTGGAGAACCATAGATGGAGGCGGCACCTTAACTTGGTTGTCTGGAGAATCCATGTAGAGATGGAGGTGGCACCTTGTAATGGGTTGTCTGGAGAATCCATGTGAAACCATGCGATGACACTCTACTCTAACATTCTGTTTGTGTTGATTTACTGAAGTCCTCTGGAAGTGATTTATTGATTTGTCCTTGGTCATTGTTGGAAGTAGTATGTTATGTCTTAAGTTCCAGTGATGTTGTGAGTGTGACTTGTTGTGATGTTCAGAAGTGAACTGTCGTTGTTTTTGGTTTTGTTGTTGTTGAGTTTCTATGTGGTCTTTGGTGTTAGGTTGTTCTTCTTGGAGTTAGTTTGTGTTATTGTTAGACGTACTTGGTCGGGGACCCTTCCTTGTCTACTCTCAGCACGGGGGTGGTTGGGTGGAACGTGCTTCGCACCCCGTTGGGTTTCCCCTTCTATTGCAGGTGTATCTTTATTGCAGGGCTTTTGGAAGATGTTGATGATCCAGTTATTCTTTGTACCAGATAGTTGTTTATTCTTCAGTTGTAATGTATTTGATGTAATCATGGATGTATCATCTCCCATGTGTGTTGGGATGACCATGTTGTAAAATTGTATATGTAGTGATTGAGATGTATCTTCAGTTAATTGTATTTTATTGTCACTTGGGATGTGATGTATATTCAGGCCTTGTATGTATTCAAGATTTGTCACTTGTAATAGTTGGTTACGTTATGTGGTATCTATTGAAATATGTAACATTTTATATCTGTATAATTACATGTATTGTCATATGTGCATATGGTATTAATATGGTTATTGTTTAATAGATATTTTAAATGATGAAATGAGAATGAATGGATTTATGTAACTGTTTAATTATGGTTTAATCTATCATCGTTGTTATGGGTTAGTGTAGTCATGTCACTTCGTGTACCCCATTGGAACTAGTTGTGCCTCATAATACATTGTTATGTTATAATACTTAAGTATGTTATGATATTCTTTTAAAAAAAAAAAAATTGTTCCGATGTTATTAGTTCCTTTGGTTAGCCTACGCGGCAGGACACCCTAGAAAACATGTACTGTAGACACTTAAAAATTTTCTAATTAATATTGCACATTCAAACTTGATTACTAACACTATTTTGATCTCAATTTACCTAGTTTTGACCATTTAATAAAATAATCTTAATTACTTAATTAAATCAATTATTTTCTCTTATTAATTAAAAAATTGACATAATTAGGTTAATTTAATTATTTCATGCTAATTTTCAACCTATTTAATTAAATAATACAAATTAATTAATTAAACTCCTCAAGTCTTCTCATTTGATTAAATAATCTGAATTATTTAATTAAATATCATTAATTCCCTCTTTTTAATTAAATGAGCAAATTGTTTAAGTAAATCTTTTAATTCCACCACCTTGCACAATTAAATAATATTTTAATTATTTAATTAACTAATTTATTTCATCCCTCCAATTTCTCCCACTTGTAAAGGAATATTCCTATGAAATATTCCTCCAATTCAAATTCAAACTATTTCCCTCTTAAATTGAAATATCTTGCACATTCCTCGTAAATTTTAGGATTTGTGTTTCTTCAAATCAATTTCCACCCTTGATTAATTACATCAATCCATGTCATTATTCAATCTCATCCATGGATTGAATCCTTGATCCATGCCAATTCTTCTAATCAATTTGCATCCATTGATTAACTAAATTGATCTTGGCCATGGATTTACTCAAAATTCTTATATATTGTCTATTTCTTGAGCAATTCATCCATGCTTTTTAGAGCAATCCTTATGAGCGTTTAAGCAATTTACATCAATTTTAGTCATTCTAGCATCAATTTTACATCAATTCTCCATTGAAGAATCCATCAAGAGCTTGTTTCAACTATGAGATTAGGATAGGGCTGACATTCCACATCAATTCGACACCAATCCCCCAATGGGATGAGGTTTGATGTATTAATTAGGTTTCTTTTGCAAGTATTTCATTGATATTTGATGTTTTAATGGCTTCCTAGCTTAATATTTTAAGAATTTCATTAGGATCATGACTTAATTGGCTTAATACTTAGTTTGATTTTGTAATTCAGGGTATGTGTAGGATCATCATAGAAAAAAAATGCCCTTAAGTGGCAAAAAATTCAGAAAAATCAGAGTTAGGCAACTTGACGAAAAAATTTGAATAAGTTATCTACATTATTTCAAAAATAAGTAAAAATAGAATCTATAGAAAATTGAATGTAGTTTCTAAAATACTAGTTTTCTTTTAAAAAAAGTTCTATTTGGCAAAAATTGGAAATTTCAATGCAATAGTACTTAAATTTTTAGGAAAAAATAAGAAGTATGTGCAATCGACCACCCTAACCACAATAAAATTATAATTTTTAATAATATTTTAGATATAAGTGGAGGACTCATGTCCCAATGTGATGCATATTTTTTGTAATTTTTTCCAAGTAAATATTAATTATGAATTTTTTTTACAACTTTTAAAATAATAAAAACTCGTATGTTTGACCACCTTAACTTGGTCAAAACTTTATGAAATTCATTTTTTTTTTAATCCTATAGTATGTGAAGCATGTTTTGGATTCAAAAAATGTGATACCAAAAACTATAGATGTTTTTCAATCAGCCTATAATTCAAGACTTTAGTCATAATTCAAATAGAAAATGAATAATAATTACTTATTAAATTCAAATTAAAGCATAATTTATATTGGTGGAAAGTTGAGAATCTCCTTTAAAAACCATTTTCATTTCATCAATTTTGGGTAAAAAAAAAGTCGTCAGCCACATACCCATCATATTGCCACTTTTTGGCCCATCATGATCATGCACATACCCTTCAATCATGTTTAGATTAGTTCGTGGTCATGTTCACATTTTGGTGCTAGAAGGAGGGATTTACTAATAAAATTTGAAGAATTTTCCTTGATATTTTTGTGTGTTTCAAATTTTTGGACATTGCAGTACAATTGTTTTAAACTAAAGTGATGCATTTTTTTGCATTGGCGCATGGTTGTTTGCATTACAGCACAATTGTTTTTGATTGAGAAACACAGTTGTTTATCAACACATTTGAAAATTTTATGTTTGTGGTTCATGTTTACTAGATCCATGCAGTTGTTAGATTCCAACACTTTTTTTTTAAGCTAGAGCAACACATTTTTCATACAATAGTGCATTTTTTAGATTTCAATGCACTCTTTGAATGATAGAGCAATGCATTTGCTAGGTAAAATAGAGAAGTAAATCTTCGTGTTTAGTTTGGAATTTCAAATTGATTTGTTTTTTGATCATTTACTGGCCTGTGCTTTGCTTTTGTAAGGTTAACTATTTTATAGATTTAAATTGGAGCATAAAATCTGGAAGTGAAGGAGAAAAGTGTTCATTAACACTTGTAATGGCATCATGTAATATTTTCTCCTAAATTTTTCTTAAACACTTAGGGAAGGATGACCTAACTTTTTTATTTCATGCTTTAGAGTAAATAACTTTCAATTTGGGATTAATAATTTAAAATGATATGAGTATTTTAAAGTTGGCTTAAAATTGAACCAAACCCTCCATATTTAGTTTGCATCTAAAATTGAACAATACTAGTTCACACTTAGTTTGGTGTTATTAAAATGAACATTCACATCTCTTTTTAGTGCACCAAAATGAACCATTTTCAACCTTTCTTTCCATGATTAGTAGACTTTTAGTGTTTATTCTCTCCCCTTGTGCTTCGTGTGATCTTGGGTGAAGAGAAACACTCTTAGTTTACATTTTTTTTGAATCACCCAAAGGCTTGCTACATATCCTCTCCCCTTTCACTTCCTGCAATCTTGGGTGAAGAGAAATAACATTTCTTTCTTTTATTACAGAGGACCTCCCTTGACATAGATCCCACAATGGAGAACTCAAGGTGACCTTCAAGCAAGTTTACTGGTGGGCTATATAAAGTATATAGAAATGAAAGAAGCATAAATCCATTGATGGCTACCTTGCGAGCCTACTCTCATGTGAACAAATGTGTTTCTTAGGGGAAGCTAGAGACTTTAGTGTAATTGCATGTTGTGAGTTGACTCATTTCATTATATTTCTTAATCAATTCATCTGTGTGGAAATCCATAGGAACTATGTTCAACCCATACTAAATTATTCTATCAATTTGAATGTGAAATATTTGTGTTCAAATAATCACTCTACAACCCATGGAAATTGCAACCCCTACAATTTTTGGTAGTTTTGAGCTTTGCCTAAAGCTGATTAAGGGGTATTTTTATGTGTTTCTATAGGAGTGTGGTCCTCCACAAAGGCTATGATTGATTTTTGCATAGATTGTGCATTCTTTTTTGTAGGTGGCATGAAATATGGATGGCCACAACTCATACAATGATGGAAATCTCAACGGGGGGTTGGAAAACACATGGAAAATCTGAGAGGTTGAATCATGCAAAAATCTTAGAACCCAAATCTCAGAGGTCATAGGGATTCGATTAAAACCTAAGGCATTTTATCTTGGACTCCCATTACGTATTTTTTTTATTTCATTTGGTGGGCACATTTTCTTCATTTGAGACCATGTGAATATAATTGATAGGAAGCCACTATATCTATGATTTGAGGCATGATTTGTGTGATTCTAGGTGCAGTTTTTGTCTTTTGCAAATGCCATTTATGTGTCGAGGCTGCACGATTTGATTGTGGAGGTCATGAGTCCTTTATTTTGAGAGGGAAATTCCAGACATGAGAGGGAAATTCCAGAAATCTCTAATTATCAGGCAATAATCATATGATTGGAGGTGTGATCTAGAGGAGGCACAATCTAAAGGAATGTATTTAGCACCAAAGAGATAGATTTCATGACCAAGGAATGGGCCATTCCCAAATCACTCATGATAGACATCAAGAACCCGTATTTAATTTAAGCCCTTTGTCATATGGAAAATCATCTCTTCGTTCTTTCCAACCGAATTGGGCTTAAATTTCTTCCTATTTTTCTTCTCCTTTTCAATTTGTTGGTGCATGAAATTATTTTCTAAAAATATAAAATTAATTTTTTCAAGGAGGATCAATTAGTATAAGGGTGTAAAATTTGAAAGCTTCATAAATTTTTACTCAGTAGCTCAAGTTTGAGTACATTCATACTATTAAATTCTCATTTATGCCTCTTTTGGGTTAGTTACATAGAACTCCTTGTATAAAGTGCCCAATTAGGGGGGAGGAAGAAATAATCAAGGGGAAAATCTAGGTGTTTTCCACTTTTTTCAGAGTGTTGGTTCATCTCATTGTGTCTCTCACACTTAATCCCTTCCATTTGAGTATTCTAAAGAATCATCCTAATAAATGGAAAATTAAATGTGGATATTATGATAATATAAATATAAAATTGTTGCATTGTTCATTTGTACTTGGTTTATATCTCCTAGATTCTCCTAAATAGGGTGTAGTAGAGAGAGAGAATGGTAAGATAGATAGTAGAGAGGGAAGGAGAGAGTGAGAGAAATATGGGGGAAGGAGAGAGAGAGACAGAGGGAGATAGAGAGAGACAAGTAGAAAAAGATAGAATGGTGATATAGAGAGTAGAGAGGGAACGAGAGAGTGAGAAATATGGGGGAGAGAGAGGGAGAGAGAGAGGGACAAAGGGAGGGAGAGGTAGAGATGGAGAGATAGAGAGAAGTATATAGGGAAGGTGAGATATAGAGGGGAAAAGTGAGAGAGAGAGAGAGGAGGCAGAGAGGAGGAAGGTGGGGATATTGAGAGAGAGGGAGAGGGAAAGATGGAGAGAGAGATAGAGAAGTATATAGGGAATGAGAGATAGAGAAGGAGAATTAGAGAGAGGGAGAGATAAAAGGGGGGAGAGGGAGAGAGAGAATGGTGAGATAAAGAGTAGAGAGGGAAGAAGAGAGAGATAAAGATGGGGGAGGGAGAGATTATGTGAGACAGTTAAACACAAAGGGGAGGAAGGTTGGGAGATTGAGAGAGAAGGAGAGATGGAGGAAGAGAGATAAAATGAGGGAGAGATATGTAGATATGGATAAAGAGAGATAGAGAGAAGTATATAGAGAAGGAGAGATAGAGAGGGGTGAGGAGGGTGTGAAAATTATATAGAGGGAGATGTAGGGAGGGAGAGAAATGCAAGATAGAGAGAAGAGGGAGGGAGGGAGATAGAAAGAAGTAGAGAGGGAAGGATGGAGGGATAAAGGGAGAGAGAATTGTGATATAGAGAATGTTAGAGAGAGGGGGGAACAAGGTGGAGAGATTGCGAAGGAGGAGGGAGGGTGAGAGATAAGCAAAGAGGGATAGGAAAGATAGAGTTAAGTAGAGAGGGAAGGTGGGTGGGATGAAGAAAGAGAGAGAAGGAAGGAGGAATGTGGAGAGATTGAGAGAGAGAGAGAGAGGAGGGAGGGAGGGAGAGAGGGAGAGAGAGAAAGAGATGGATATGTTAGATAGAGTGAAGTAGAGAGGGAAGGTGGGTGGGAGGAAGGAAGAGAGAGAGAGGGGGGAGATAGAGAAAGAGGGGGGATAGAGAAAATTAGAGAGGGAAGTAGGGAAGGAGGGAAGGAAGGAGGGATGGAGGGAGAGAGAAAGAGAGGTGAGATAGGTAGAAGTATAGAGGGAAGGACAAAGTGTGAGAGAGGTCTAGATCATAAGGGATAAACAGTGAGTGAGATAGAGAGAGAAATAGATAGAATTTACTAAGTACTAAAACTTTGAACTCCTGATCACTAAAATTTTGCATGTTGATTACTGAAATTTGGATAAGTCTAAAAAATTATAAGATCTTCCAAAAGCTAGAATTTGAATTATAACTCCTAGAGATTCAAAACCACTCTCAAACATCTTGAAACTATATACATTAAATATAACTTAAAATATAAGAAGGTAAATTTCCATATAAATTAAATGTCCATATAAATGTCAATTTATTTCATGTATATAGTTTCCTTAAAAGATAACAAGAAGAAAGAGAAAAAAAGAGGAAAAAAAATTAATGTAGATGAAAACATGAGTGTGTTATAACACACTTGTGTTTTGGAAATGCTTTTTGAATTTCCAAAAATGTACATTTTTTGAAATTCAAACCATAATGCACTCATATTTTAGCTTAGTAATGACCAATCCTATGATTTGTCACTACCAACCCATAACACGAGTGTGTTTTACGATAACACGCTCATATTTTCACTATTTTAGGATGAAAAAGTGAAGTTTCAACTTTTTGGCCTCCCATCTTTTGTGCCCGCCCTATTATTATTTTTGAAATGAAGAAAATAAGGTGGGTTATCAAAATAGGGGTATGAACCACTTATGGACCTATTATCCTTTATTTCATTAGGAAATGAGATCCACACTAAGAATTGACTTAAAAACCTTAGGTGAGTCAACCCAAGATGTGAATCGATAGATTTCCCTTTTTGCAAGGATGGGAGTCCTAGTCAAACAACACTTTAGGGAGAAAACTAAAAAATAGAAAACCAACACCAAAATGAAATCTAACACTTGGATCTAGTAGATTAAGCTCAATACTGATGGAACCAAAAATTAGATCACAGATCAGAGATGGGAAGAATAATTTTTACTAGTCACCAAATGTCAAAGTTTGAAGTTGATATGGGAATCATTCACCCAAGGCGAATGGGTCCTAGGTGAGTTAGGGTTTTTCAACAACTTTCAAGAGATTATGCTTTAGATCTGAATCCTTCAATTTTTCTAAGGTTTAGGTTTGAAAATGTAGAAATAAATTTTGTAGGCGAGTTTCCGTGAGATGACAACTTTTGCAACTTTGGAAACTTCTTCAATTTTTCTCTTCAAAGGATCTTCAATATTTATTCCACCTAAATTTGTAATTACAACTTAAGAGGGAATTTTTTTTTTTTTTTTGGTGAAGAGGGGTTTTCCTTGATCAAACACCATTTTGGTAATGAAACCTTTAAATGAATAAAAACATGAAATAGGGAATGAAGATTGAACAAAGTAATGCTACCACCCAACAAACCCTTAATAAACCTTGGAATGTACATTTGCACCTTGCATGAAATGACTTCAATGGATGTGGATCTTAAACCTTGAATCTTGAATTGAGATAATGGCTTTAAATTCTTGAATGGATCACGAAACCTAAATCACCATATTAGCTCCAATAAAATGCACATGTGATGTAAGAAGACATTGATATGACAATTGGATTTTGATTTTTGTAATATATCTTCAATAAATCCGCCTTTTAATTCCCTTGAATTTCTCTCGATCATAAAATTTTCTATAGGAATGCTTGCAGAAAAATTCTTAGATTTCTTAGGTGAAACTTAGTGAAATAACCTTATATTTATAGGTATGTATCCTCAATGTCTCAAAATTCAAATAACACAATTTGGAATTTGAATATAGATTTGGAAACATTAAAACACTACCAAAAACATAATTTAAATTTGGGTCGTAGGTCTAAGGGAGGACTCATTCACCCATGGAAAAATGGGTCATAGGTCCCTAACCCAGGACACACACTGCTCAATGAGAAGTGTTATGTTAAGGCATTAATGAATCTTGGGTTTCCCCTTTGAAAAGTGTAATAAAATAGGCTTGGTAAATGAATTAAAGGGCCAATTAAGGAAATATTAAGCTCAATTAATTAAATGATCCCTAAAAAAGTGTGAAAGTGTAAATAGGTACACCTTACAACACTAAAATAAGGCACAATTAAGTATAATTTAACATTAATTCCAAATTAAGTATGAAAATGTAAAAGGAATACATTTTCCTACACTACATTTATCCCCCATTTTAGTGAGAGGATAACATTGTGTCAAACTCACACTAAAGTAGAAATTCTAAACATATGTATGTAGCAACAATAAGATTACTCAATCATACAACATCAAAGACTTAAAGAAATGGTATAAACCAAAAAAAGGGGGATCAAGCCTCAACTATCCAACACAATGTGCAACATGCCTCAGCTATTTTTCCAAAAAAAATCACAAGCACAACTCAATGTCCACTATGAAAAAACAATGCACGCTCACTCCAAGATAATGGAACCTTAGGTTGTCCACTAGGTGAGCCCCCAAGGGTAGAAAATGAGAGAATCTTATTAGGATCCCACACGATATCAAAGCTATCCTTGTAACAACTTCAATAAGGAAACACAAAAACAAAAAACAAAAAATTTGAGCTTCATAAGACCTAACAAGTTGCATTATCCTAAGAACCTATGAATAAATAAGGCAAGGCTCCATTAGCAAGAAAAGTGTGTTATGCTTGGTGACCTTGAAAAGGGTTCAAGCTTCACAAGGTTAGTAAGCTATGTTATGCTAAACAATTATAAACAAAATGCAAATAAACATGTTCAAAGGGACTTCGCTTAGTTTGTGTAAGGTCTCCTTTTAGGGAACATTGTGCTTAGTGTCTCCAAGAGAGGACAAGTCAAGGATAAATTGTTCACAATCTTAGGGAATGCAATGTGTAGAATCACCACTAAGAGGAAAGTCATATGCCAATAAATATCATGCTCTCGAAGGACATCAAACCCTATGAAACCACTAAGAAAAAATGCATCACAAGAAGAAAGAAAATCGCACAATGAAACATAAGGAATGTCAAAAATTTCAAAACTAATGTTGCCAATGTATGCCCCCACTTTAAATAAATTGATAACACCATTGTTGTGAGCAATTTACTTTAAAGTAGCATTTATATTCAATACTAACCTAAAATAGGACATGAGAGCTTATTTGGAAAGCCCTATGCAATGCCATTTATTTCCAAATGAAGCTATGTCATGAAGAGGGATTACCCCCAAAATGAAATCCCAAACACATAAGGGATCTACAGATTTGGGGTCAGTATGTCTTTGCTACAATGTGATTATAAAGCTCATAAACGTAATCATTTCCCAAATACTCGTAGGAAAGGAAGAATGAAACATGAAGAGCAAACATAAAGAAAAATATTTTTGGTCAACATGGAAGAGACCTATGTGTCTTGATGCCTTGTGTCATCCCCAAAAGGAAAACACAAGACAAGTGCAAAGATAAAATTTTATGCCATATAGAAGAACATAGATATAAATAAAGGAATGCACATGAAGAGAGACAAATCAAATAGAACAGTACAAGGGATCACATTACGCACATGAAATCACACAAAAAGCATGTAAAAGAAAAGAAACCAAAAGACTATTAAGACACATGTGCGTCAACCTATAGTGAGTCATCTACATCTTGATATCGTTTAGTATATGCAGAAGGTAGACAACTAGCCAAAGGGACAATATCAAGTGTTGAACTAGGAAAAGCACCAAGTTCAACACTCTTATTAGGAGGATCATCATTTGAGCTCATAGGAGATGAAAAAAATGAGTTTAATTCATTATGCACTTGTTCATGTATTGTTGTATTTTCATTATCATCATCCAAGTTAATTGCAATAGCAGGTCTACTGATAATATCCATAGAAGGTTGTTGTAGTTTATGTTATATCGAAGGTTGAGAGGCATCATGCCTTGCTTGAGACAAGTTTGGATTTTTATTTTTTGTGTTATTATTTTCTTCTTTTTCTTGTAATAAATGAGAAATAACATGATTTCTATGCCTACATCCTCTATTACTTTGGTTTCTTTTCATTTGGTTTTCAAGTTGTAATTGTGTAGGAGTGAGTTTACCAACCATAGGTTTCTTTTCTTCGTTTAAGGGAGGAACAAAAGGAACCGTGGAAGTTTTTTCAACCACTTTCTCTTTATCTTTGTAAACTCGTTTGACTTTAGGAGGCATGATAGGATTTATTTTATTATCTTCTAGTCTCTTATAGGAAATAGGTAAAGGATTTTTCACAGGCTATCTTGGTTACTTGGAAGGGATTTTGTTTCGATCATTTGTCTCATCATGAATAGGAGGATCAATAATGGGTTGAGGAATATTGCTAAGGGATAATTCTGCTATGTGCTTTGCCTTAAAATTTTGATAGGATTTGAAAAAGAAGTCTTCACAGGGGCGAAAATAAATCCAATGAGAAGTTCCCATAGAAAGACACAAGATTAAAGCCACTATGATACACAGTAATGATTTAATTACCAAATGGAAAATTCAATCATTTATGCACAATTGACAAGATGAAATTCATGGAGCAAAGCCATGGCTATCCTAACTTCACATGAAACTAATCTAATGTTGAGATTATGGTGAATGAGACACTTAATATTTTCGTTCCAAATTTTAGGGGTAGGATTATTGAGTCAATTGTAGGGCAAGAAAAACCATTATGAATTTTGATCCTTGCTTTTGGTTTTTCATAAGTATCTTGATAAAGCTCATGCACAAATAGGAGTTCTTCAGTGATCATGTTCTCTAAACAAATGGGATCAATTAATATCCCATTAGTAATCTTTTCATCGATTCATCTAGCTATGTAAAGAGGACCATCAGGTGCATGTTTAAGTGTCTCTTGTTGTGAGAAAGAAATGTCAAGTGGCATATTAGGTATGCCCTTACAAGTATTATGTTCAATAAATCCGGCCATAGATTGTATAGGATGTTCTTCATTATCATTTGTGTTATCATCATCTGTGTCAACATTCATCACATTATTCTTTGTTTCACTAGCTTTGACAAAAGAGATATTATGATTTGGCATGGGATTGGTAAAAATTTGAAATTTTTGATTAGGATGAGCTACAAACTTATTACCTTGATCATTAACACCTCCAAATTGAATATGATTAGAATCAATGAGGTCTTACACAAGATGTTTAAGACGCTTTCAATTTTCTATATCATGTTTATTTTGTCAATAAAAATGGAAATAAGAATTTGTTCTATAGTTTAAAGGTAATGGTTTAGTAGGACAAAGAGCTCTAACAAGAGGCAAGGAAATAAAATTCTTGTCTAAGAGCTACAACATGATATTATGAAGGGTATCAAGTATGGTTGTAAATTATCTATTTCTATTTGCAAATGCATATGGTTTTGTCATATTTATAGAAGCCACTTGGGTGTCAACATTTCGATTTGATTGAGGAGGATTAAGTTATAGAAAGCCCTTATTTTGTTTCTTAAAAGGTTGTAGTTTCTTTGAGGTTTGGATTTGGTCTTTTCAAGATGATTAGAGGGATTTCCACTTCAAAACTACTAATCAAATTTTGATAATCATGAAGGGTTAAATATACAACAGTGTGAAGGAAGGAAATCTCAACATCTCAAGCTTAGCTTGGATTTTGTCTTGTAAATTAGAAAAACACATTCTTTGAAGGTCAGCCTCAGGAATCTTAGTGTTTATTTGGGAGTAAAGCATTTGATATCATGCTATGAAATTAGTGACCTTTTCATCATCCTTTTGTTTACATGTTATCAAATCATCTAAGGTCATCTTAGGACCCATGTGAATTTGGAAGTGGTTGTAAAAGGAATCAATAAGTTCATTGAATGAATAAATTGAATTATTTGGTAAAGAGAAAAATCACTCTAAAGCAGTATCTTTCAAGGATCTAGGGAAGAGCTTAGCTAAGAGTTTATCTTCAAAAATGAAGACACTACATAAGGTTGTGTAAGTGGAAACATGGCTGATAGGATCTCCTTTCCCACCATATTTCTCAAACCTAGGAACCTCTATACCTTGTGGCATTTGTGTTCTCAATATCTCTAAGGATAATAGGTTGGTTTTGATGTATTGAAAAGGTTGGCCATTACTGTTTTGGTTTAATGTGTAAATTTTTTGTTGTAGGGATGAGACATTTTGTAAAAGTGTGTTAAGGATTGGATTATTGTTGGTGTTGTGAGATGGAGGTGAATAAGGTGGATTTATGTATGTATGCGAAGGGAAAGTGAATTTTATAATTTGTGATGGGGGGGTGGATGAGGAGATATGAGATTTGAATACACAAACCTAGAAGGATTCCTAGTGGAAATACCTAAGGAAGTGTTGAAATTGCTAGTAGGTTGGATGGTTGTAGTAACATAAGTACTAGTGTATGTAGGAATAGAGGTAAGGGTTGTGGAAGGAGGGATTGAATTTCCACCTTGAATTTGAGTATACCCGAAATCTTGAGCACAACTAGTCAACGTAGAAGCATTTTTGTTAGTAATATTAGCTAGACTTCACATAAAATTTATTCCATGTTCATGTTCAAGCATTTTCCTCATGCTATTTAAAGCAATAATGGAACTACTAGAAATTTTTTCAAAAGTCACAAAGTTTTGCAATTGTTCTATTTTTCATCTATCATTCTTATGTTTTCTTGAAAGAAATTAGCAACCATTCTTTCAACATCATTCACACTAGTTGTAGGTAAGAAAGTCATTGGAAATGAGGTATGAAAGCTATGATCCATAAAGGGTTGAGTAGTGTCAACACTATGAGTGAAAGAGTTGGAAAACCCAAGATTCATGGTGAATGGTGTATGAAAGGATGACATGAGTCTCGAACTACATCTCACAATAGTATTGGTAATAGGAAACCAAATCGTAAAGCTTATACAAGTTTCACAAAATCAATATTCACCCAAAACGAATAGAAGGTGAAATGCAATGAAGTAATCTAGGATGTAAAGTGCAATGCAAATATGTAAATGCAATTTTCAGATTTCAAACAAAATAATCTTTTGATTAAGCTGTGTAAAAACCTTAAAAATGATGTATTGTAAATGCAATTTTCACACAATGCACTAAATTTATCAAATGAAGCTAAATATGATCAATTTCAAGTAATAGAAATTCTACAAACTAAAACAAAAAAACTAAAAAAACATGACAAAATATAGAAAAAAAGGTTTTAATGTCCAAAAATTTAGGAAACAGCCCAGATTAGGGACTCATTCATCCAAGGGAAAATGGGTCCTAGCTTATGGTTTTTAGAAATGTTTTTATAGATTTCTGAGTTGATTCTACTAGTTTCTAGATTCTAGTTTTAGATAGAGTTACAGTTTCAAATTTTTATGAAATTAAGCTTGACTGCAAATGAAAAATATGACTAAATTACAACTTAGGAGAGCTAATTTTATGTGCAATTTTGATTCAATTTCCAAATGTAAGTGAATGATTGTGCAATGTTATGTAAATTCTTTGCAAAATGATCGATTTTTTTGTATTTTTAGGTCTAAAGAATGCAAAAATGTAATCCTAAAACCCTAAATGAGATGAAAAGTTAATGGAAGTTAAGCATCCCTAAATGAGATTGAATTCAATGCAATGCAATGAAAATTAATACAAGATCTAGATCTAGGGTGAAATAGACTCCAAAATTATAAAATACAATGATCAAAGGTCGGGTTCACCAAAATGAAATGAAGAAAAATAGGTTGGTTATCAAAATAGGGGTATGAACCACTTAGAGACCTCTCCTCTTTATTTCATTAGGAAATGAGATCCACACCAAGAATTTACTCACAACCCTTGGGTGAGTCAACCCAAGATGTAAATCTAAAAATTTTCTTCTTTTGCAAGGATAGGGGTCTTAGTCAAACAACACTTTGTGGAGAAAAACTAAAAAATAGAAAGTCGACACCAAAATGCAATCTAAAACTTGGATCTAGTAGATTAAGCTCAATACTAATGGAAACAAAAATGAGATCACATATCAAAGAAGGGAAGAATTGTGTTTACTAGTCAATAAAAGTCAGCTTCTAAAGTTGATTTGGGACTCATTTTCGCAAGAGTGAATGGGTCTCTAGTTAGGGTTTGAAACTTTTGGTAGCTTCTACTTTAGATCTAAATCCTTCAATTTGTCTAGTTTTAGGTTTAGAAAGCCTGAAATAAATTTTGTAGGTGAGTTTCTATGAGATGGCAACTTTTGTAACTTTGATAGCTTCTTCAATTTTACTCTTCAAAGGATCTTCAATATTTCTTCCACCTAAATTTGCAAACACAAATCAAGATGGAAAAATGTTTTTTTTTTTTTGGTGAATGGAAGTTTGGCTTGGTCAAACCCCATTTTGGTAATTAAACCTTGAAATGAATAAAAACATGAAAGAGGGAATGAAGAATGAACAAATTAATGTTACCACTCAACAAACCCTTTATAAACTGTGGAATGTAAATCTACAAGTTGTATGAAATGGCTTCAAAGGATGTGGATCTTGAACCTTGAATATTGAATTGAGATAATGGCTTTGAATGATTGAATGGGTCATGAAACTGATATCACCATATTAGCTCCAATAACATGCATGTTACAAGAATACTTTGATATGACAATTAGATCTTGATTGCTACAATAGATCTTCAATAAATCTTCCTTTGAATTCCCTTGAATTACTCTAGATCCTAAACATTTCTATAGGAATGCTTGTGATGGGTCCAGTTATTAGCTCATTTTTTGTTACTTTTATAGATACTTTTAGACACTTTCAAATGTACCTTTCAGACAATACTTCAATATTATGTCATATTTTCATACTTATTACACAAGACTTGAACCTAAATCATAGTGATGGGAATATGGTTATGGCGTAATAGTATTGCATCATTTATATGTAGATATGCATGAAATATGGATGGAATTCTATGTTTTAATCATGATAGTTAGTCTTTTGCACATGCTTTGTGAATTAACCTCTTTAAAGCCAAGGAGTAACTATAGCATGTAACAATTGAATGATGTAATTTGAAGCAAAAGGAATACTAGGACAATAAAACAGGGGATGTCCAAATTAAGTTGAATGTGATAACTATTACTTGAAGACTCCTAATTGAGGTTGAACATGCATAACTATAACATGTTAATAAGCATTGCAAAAGAAGGAACCCTTTACTAATAGGATTTTGACAATTTTTTGTGTGTTTTACATGCAATTCTATTTTACAGAGTTTTGGTTATATCAGGATTCTTCTTTCTTTTTAGTTATGGTTTGAACAATTTAATCTTAACTATATACTCTGATATTTAGGAGTGGAAGTTAATTATTGTACTTAGTTGTTGATTAAAATAAGATTCCACCATGCTTTTATATAGCCAGGATTGAATCCTTAGATTAGTTAGTTGGTTTTTTAATATTTCATTATCATTTATTTTTTAGTTTCAAGA
Organism: Sequoia sempervirens; assembly: GCA_007258455.2. Classification (NCBI taxonomy): domain Eukaryota; kingdom Viridiplantae; phylum Streptophyta; class Pinopsida; order Cupressales; family Cupressaceae; genus Sequoia; species Sequoia sempervirens. Next base: position 221,815,026 of record VDFB02058242.1, on the reverse strand, counting down.
CATGATGTATATTGAAAATGATTGAATACAATCTTTGAGAAGATCTTATGTAATATTCCATGGTATGCAATGAATGAAGTTAATTTCACTGGATGTGTAGAATTTTTTAGTTAGATTTGATTTTTGTTAAAGTGAGAACAACTAGTTAAGCAGGCTGCTCAAGGTAACTATTCTTCACTTCATTTTCTAGTCATTTATTTCTTTTTAACAGTTTTTTTCTATTTATCATAACTTCAGGGAATAAATGAAATTTAGAATTAGAATCTAATACTCTATTTGTTGGCAATGAATGTTCATGAACATTCATGTAATGGCTAACCGGTAGTACTTGAGAGTTTAATTTAGTTGAGTCATTAGCTTCTAACAGTTTTAAGTTGATACAGTAATATTGTATTAGCAGCAGCCTAGTTACAGTTTAAGTTGTAGGTAACCACAGCCATTAGTTTTGATTTGTTTCTTTCACTATTTTGAAATTTTGTGAATTCCCAACAAATATAATATCTTGAATAGGATAGTTTAGGTAGTTTTGGATCTGTCAAGGCATATACAATGTTGCATGATCACAAGTTTACAAACCTTAGGTTGGAATTTTAATGTAGTATTTGCAATGTTGAGTGAACTATTCAGTTAGATGAACCTTTGAATTGTGTAGGTTCTACCAAGTTTACACCACATTAGTATAGACTCTACATTTTTGGTGTTATTTTTAGGGATGGTGCTATCTTCATAGACTTGTTTTCTAAAGATTTCATAGGTTATATTTTTATTTTAGCATTAGGATTTATAGAATTAATATTTTTCACACCATAAGAAAATACACTAGCATTATATAGTACCACTATGTGATAAAGCCATATTTCATGTAAACGAAGGGAAAGAGATTCTTTGGATATATTCCTTCCCTCTACATGACAAGAAGCTAGAGAAAAAATTAGTGAATCTAGTACTCAGAGCAAGGGAAATACTGAAGAAAAAATATCCCTATAACCAACATCTAGCACCTAGACAAAGGGAACATACCACACCATGGGTGATGCAGTGGATGATGATCCTGAATGTGCCACCTTTGATTTCCAAATCACTAACTAGGAAAGGGATATAGTGTTGATGAAAATTCCTCCTTTAGCCTTACTAGCCTTTTATGAGTTAATGATTGAGGACCCAAATACATTTCTATTTGAATTTGAGGTCATATGCAAAATTTATGACTATACTTTTGATGCTCATAGGCTCAAACTCTTCCCCATCACTCTAAAAGATGCATCTCTAAGATGGTTTAAGGTATTAGGTAGGGATGTTGTTCCTGATTGGGATACCATGAAGACATTGTTCTTGGAGAAGTACCAAGACTATTGTAGGGGACCTGATATGAGGAAAGATGACAATTTCAGAATTTCATAGGAGGATGAACTACTAGAAGATTATATGGAAAGATTTTAGTTTTCCTTGAAGAAAAACCTCTAGGACAAGTTGTTTGAGGAATCCCTCAAGTTGGTATTTTTAAAGGGATTCAATGATGACTATATGAATTCCATCAACCTCATTGGAAAAATAGATATCCCTTAGACACCATTTCAAGACATCTATAAGGTTTGTAAGAATTATTCCAGGACCTTCACCAAACGACCAAGAGGAGATAGGACATCCACTATTGGAAAATCATCTACATGGGTTTCAAAGATAGAATTGAGCAATTTGTTATCCAACATGAAGGAGGGAATTATAAGACACTTAAAAACTTAGCTAGACACCTTCCATATCAAGAAGAATTAAGAGGAAGTTGAAGTAATGCTCACTGAATACTTCCCAAGCTATAGGAAAAGAAAAGAAAACTATAAATGCAAGAGAGTGGCTAGTATCCAACAAGATAAAGTTGAGAAACCTAATTTTCAACCATTTTAAGGAGGGGATGGATAGCTATTTTATATAGCTTAAAGGAGACCATGAAAACAAAGTTAAGGTATGCCAGAAGACCCCCTTAGCTTTAATTCACCCTTTCCTATTGGAAATAAAAAAAAATTCTACTTGGAACTCTCAGTGCTAGCCAGTAAACCAAAATCAATGTCACAACCCTCAACAATGGCCACAAACCTAACAAAATTGGAACCATCAGTAGCCAAATTCTTGGTCAAATCCAAATTTTTAGAATTCCAATTACAATCTGTAATGGCCAACACATCAGAACTAGTGGTAGCCTTAATGGAAAAAAGGCTAGTAGTGGTAGCAGCAAAACAAAACTACCAGCATGTTTCCTCCTCCACCACAATAGTAAGCTATTATACCTCCATCAAATCTTACATCTGCGCCACCCAAGAAACCATAAATACTTTCCTAGCATGCACCTAACCCTAATACAAGCCTATTCATCAGGCTTATCCTAATGAAGATATGCAATACCCCACTTATTGGGTAGAGGTGAGTGATGTCCACCTCAAATTAGTAAAACAACTTGTTGGGCCTTCATCCCCTCAAATTACAAAGATGGAGGATGAGGAAATTACAGTTGAAGCTTTAGACAAAACAACTTTGGAACCTTAGTCAAATTAGGTACACTGAACTAGCACAAGTACCAATCCTCCTTTTCCTGAATGCTTAGCTATTCAAAAGCATCACACACAGGTTGAGATAGACCTCTTAGGTCAATGAAAGGATGTGAGCATCAAGATTCCACTCATCTAAGCTATCAAAGACATATCCCTATTTATACAAAAACTATGAGGGATCTATGTCTTAAGAAATTAAGAAGGAAAAGTAAGGATCCTTAGACATTACATGTCTTGGGAAACCTTGCAAATATCATGTTAGAGAACATAACCATCCCTAAATATAGAGACCCCTATAGTCTAGTAGTGGATTTCAAGATTAATGACAACCTCATCAAGAATACATTGATATACTTGGGGGAAATAATGAAAGTTATTACTAAGGAAACAATGCAATTACTTCAGTTAGCCAAACTTAGACCCACACAAGTTGTTCTATAGCTAGCCAATAGGTCAACATTCAACTTGAAGGAATCATTGAAGACTTAGTTATTACATTGGATTCTTGGCAATATCCTATTTATTTCATAGTTCTACATCCAAATGTTAATCTTGTAGGCTATCTACTCATCCTAGCCAGACCCTAGTTAGCTACAACAGATGCATTCATAGGTTGTAGGTCTAGCAATATGGTAATATCCAATGGGATAGTAACCAATAAGTTGGTTCTCTATCCTCCAATACAACCTTATGCTGACCTTGAGCAAACTATTTGACCCACTTTGGATGAGGAATAGAATTATTCACTATAGACATTAATGACCATAGAATGTATCCCTTTATTGGATGATTAGGATGAAGATGAGCTTATTGCTCACATAATCTAAAATTAATGCAATAGGATCCTAAAGCAATAGGACAATATTGTATTCCTACAACACTCCTTGTAAAGTATTATACCCATCAATTCCTCAAAAGAAATATCATATATCTTTCATTCCTTACTTCCACAATAGTGTGTACAAATCATTCCAAGTCTTGACCTCTCATCTGTCCAAGAATCATCCAAGGAATTTGAAGTCATGCTAGGAAAAAATTCTAAACATAAATAATGCCTTGAAAAAAGAGCAGAAAAATTCCCTACACACAATGTTGCAGGCACATGCATGGGATTACCATGATATGAAAGGCATAGCTACTGACTTATGTATGCATATGATCTATATTAATGATGGTTATAGACCCATTAGGTAGCCTTAAATAAGGATAAATCCTTTCTTCAGAGAGATAGTGAAAGATGAACTTCAAAAACTCCTTGATGCAGGATTTATTTATTCTATATTTTATAGTGAATGGGTATCATCTTTGGTGGTTATTCCAAAAAAGTGGAAAATGGAGAGTTTATGTAGACTACAAGGAACTAAATACAACAAATAGGAAGGACCACTTTCCTTTACCCTTCATAGATCAAGTGCTTGAATCTCTAGCTAGAAAAAAATACTTTTCATTTATAGATGGTTTTAGTGGTTAAAACTAGATAAAAGTTGCTCCAAAAGATTAGGACAAAACTACATTCACATGTCCTTGGGGTACTTATGCCTACTCCATTCTGACCTTTGTTTTATGCAATGCTTCAACTACCTTTCAAAGGGTAGTTCTCAACATCTTTTCTGATTATGCACATGATTGTATGGAGATATACATGGATGATTTCACCACATATTCCAAGAAACTTATGAGGAAGCCCTCAATAGTCTAGAAAAGGTATTGAAAAGATGTAACGAACACAACTTATCAATCAAAAATGAAAAATAATTTTTGATGATGACACAAGGAATTGTTTTAGGGAACTTTATATCCAATATGAGGATTTAGGTTGATCCACACAAAATAGAAATTGTATCTATATAATTACCTATTCCACAAAAGCAAAGAGATATCAGAAGTTTCTTTGGCCATGCAGGCTACTACAGACAGTTTATTAAAGAATTTAGTAATATTGTTACATGATTATTTTTTTTACTAAGGAAATTGAATTTGAATGGACATTAGAGTGCCAAGACTCCTTTGAAGAGCTGAAGAAATCCCTGACTCAAGAACTTTTTTTGAGGGGACCAAATTGAACCTTACATTTTCATAAACATATAAATGCTTCAGATTTTTCTAGTGGAGAAGTTTTGGGACACAAAGAAGGTAACAAAGACTATGCAATTTGCTACATCAACAAGAATCTTCAAGGAGCAAAGTTGAACTATACTATTATAGAAAAAGGTGATGCTTGCAGAGGTGCATGCCACTAATAAATTTAGGCACTACATTGCTGGTTATTTAGTTTTTGTCCATATAGATTATACAATGATAAGATACTTGAGGAATAAATGAATAGTTGGGGGGTAGATTGGTAAGATGGCTACTCCTTCTATAAGAATTTGACATTACCATAGTGGAAAAACCTGGTAAAGCCAATGTAGTGGCATAATTTTTCTCAAGATTTCCTACATAATCAATTGAAGGAGTGGTCGATGACTCATTTCAAGATGAACACCTTTTTTCTCTAAATGTACATATACCCTAGTATATTGATATTTCCAATTATTTGGTAATAGGGAAGATTCCACCACACTTTTCTCCAAGGGAAAAGAGACAATCAGTACACAAATGTTTGCCATACCCCTGGGTATTAGGTTATCTATTTTATATTGGCCCTGACAACATAATGAGAAGGTGCATAAGGGAAGATGAAATATTTTATATTATGAAGGATTGCCATGATGAGCCATGTGGAGTTCATTTTGTAGTAAAAAGAACAACATTCAAGATCCTCACAACTGGCTATTGTTGGCTAAATTTACACAAATATTTTATTAAATACACAAGGAGATGTGATCAGTGCCAAAGGATAGGAAGGCCAATAAGGTGTGATGAAATGCCATTGAAGCCTCAGTTAACATTAGCTCCTTTTTGATAATTGGGGTCTCGATTTTATTTGACCAATCTCACCTACTTCCAACAACAAGGAATACATTCTTGTTTACACTGATTACTTGGCTAGGTGGGTGGAAGTAAAGGCCTTACAGTTTTCTAGAGATAGTAATGTGGCTAAATTCTTGTATGAGGATATATTTACTAGGTATGGAGTACCTAGAGAAATAGTCATTGATCAAGGTCCACAATTTACTTCTAACCTCATTACTAAACTAGTTCAAGAATACAAAATTAGACACAAGAATTCAACACCTTTCCACCCTCATGCTAATGGTCAGGTAAAAGTTACTAATAGAGATATTGAAGGTATTCTCACCAAGATAGTGCAACAACATAGAAAATATTGGATTGCAAGGTTACCAAAAGTAGTATGGGCGTATAGAACAACATGGAAAACCACAACTGGTTTTACACCTTATGAGCTAGTATATGGTCTTAAGGCAATAGTCCTTCCAATTGAGTTTGAGTACAAAACACTGAGGAAAATACTAGAACTAGAAATAGAATTAATAGAAGCTCAAAAGGAGAGGATGCATACATTAAATGGATTAGATGAAATAAGGATGGAAGCAATCCATCACACTGAGGTAGTACAACAATAAAGAATGAAGTGGCATGACTAGTATGTCGAAACAAAAGAGTTTAATGTAGGGTATTGAGCATTATTATATGATTCATGCTACAAAGACTTTAAAGGGAAATTCCAATCCAAGTGGTTGGGCCCTTATGAAATTAGTCAAGTATACCCTAATGGGACAGTTAAGTTACACATCATTGATTCAATTAGATTCTCTCTTTTGGTTAATGGCCATAGATTAAAATTGTATAGGAAACCAACACAACGAGATGATTTTATTTTCTCCCTGTTTCAACAAGACAGTGCTCACATTTATCCAGCTATAGTATTAGATATACAAAGTGATATCTCAATAGAAAATGCAATACCAAGAACTCCAAGTGACCTAGTGATTGAGCTACACAACTCAATCCCTGAGATCACCCAAGATTAATTTTTACTTTATTTTAGAAGCACACACAACAAAATATAATGATGTTCAAATTTTCTCTAGAGGGACCTATTTTCATTACACATTCAACATGGGTCATGATGTAGTAGGTACCTATAGCATAATAGTTGTCAGGATTCAAAATGGGTCCTACTCTAGTAGGTACTCATAGCACCGTTTGGAAGAAGGGAAAGAAAAATTCAAATTACTTGGCATAAAATTAATGATAGTTCATGTGCATTCATTTCCACATATATTCACATGCAATATCCATCTTTTCACAATAAGCACCCACATCACAATTCTTTTGTTGAAAATTCACATTTCATATATTTGATTTGTCACATTGCTAGCTCATATCCTTAATACCCATTTCACAAATTGCACCCACCAACAATTCATTTATATGCAGTTATTTCTAGTCCAATCAACTCAAAGTTTGATGCATGGTGTTTAGTTAACATGTGTGAAGATCAGTTATCTCTTTTGGCTAGTCTGTGAGTTATGTTATCTTAATTACAATAGATTTTTTTAAATTTTCATTATTTCTTTCATATTAATTTATGCATGCAAAATATTCATAGCATTCCTTTCCTTGCATTCTAATCTTAACTCTTACCAATCACAAGTTGAAGTGTAGTCACATCAACCATTAAGTTGGGGGGAGGGTACAACTTAGTTAGTCTTTTCATCAGTCCTTTTAAAATCTTCCACCTAAATCAAATTAAATAGATAGAAACGAAATGTAAAACCATCCTAAGAATTATATATCATTTTTCATGTCATTTACAATTTCCAAACCATGAGAACTTGAGCTTAGTCCATACCAAAGTCAAACCTAGAACCTGTTCATGAACTCAAATTAAGTTGGTACTAAGAAGAGGGGAGTTGTAGTTATGGTATGGTAGTAGAAGTACATGAGGAAACCACAAGAAGCTGAAGGGTTTTGGAGGTGATAGGGTGGATTGAGTTGAATTTCCAAAACTGAATTGAACACATCAAGTAGAGAAAGTGAGCCATAATGGGAGGTTATGTCATTAGAAGGGATCCAATACCTCATAAAAAACATTATGGAAGATGCAATAGTTATGTTTATCATCAAAGCTTGTGCCTCTCTAATAGCCTTATGGGAAATTGGGGGACTAACTTGCACCTCATTGAATACCTCCAGGATTTTTATAAAAAATCAGCTCTTCTCTGATTTTTGGAAAAAAGGGTAGAAAGAAATGTAAATAAAAAACATAAAAATGGTGATGTGCCAAATTTTTTATAATATTTCAAACCCAATCTTTCTTATGAATGATATATTAGACACATAACTCCACAACCCTTCATTGTTGGGAAGAGAACGAGTAGCAAAGGCTATTTATAAGCATAGTATAGTCTTTCAAATCTCCTCATGGGAAGTGTTCATTAATGTCCGATAAAGCATAAATATTTCCAAGGCTAATAGAAAAACATCTAAAAATCGCATAAACTATTCCTCTTTTTGCAACATAATATAACAAAAAAACAACCCTTTAGAAAAATAGAGAAGTTCAACACACATAATTCATTTTCCACAAGTTATTATCCTACCATATAAGCCTACAACATGGAAATCAACTGCTCAAACTATTCAAATTTATCTTAACATAGTGTTTCATTCAGAATGAAAATATAAAGGAACTTGACAAAGGCCATAACTTGCATAGTCTCAAAGATTTCTTCCAAACAGTTTGTGCTTAAATATCGAATGAAGTTAAAAACAAAGTTTGGATGCCAATCCAATAATATATTGAAATTAAACAATATAACATGCCAGAGAAAAGTTTTCTCTCAATTCTACGTTTGAAAATAGTTCTATAACAAATGAAAACTAAAGAAAAATTTTTTGTCTTCAAAAAAGAAACTGGAACCCTTTCATTATGTTGCTACCTCCCTTTTATAGCTGAAAAAGAGAGAGAACCACTACCAAAACCCCAAAAGTAAATGATTCCAGATGTCTATATTTGATAGCTCATGATCTGATTGTAGATCCTTTTTAGGTTCTAGCGATCTTTGCTCATTAATTCTCAATTGTCGCATTAAATTCCCTTAGATATTTAACAACAATTTCCCTCTGTAAATGCTCGGATCCTAGAAAACAAGCTAGGAAAAATGTAGGTGACCAACCATGTAGCTTCAACGGTGCCAACTCAAAGTTTCCAACTAAAAACATGAAAGGTCCAACACACTCTGAAAAACTCCAAAAGAGATTACTTCTTTAAAGCACAAATTTCTCGCAACAAAAAGATGACGTGTCAAGTGGGAAAGGATTCTTAGATTTATGAAAATAAATTTGGAAGGAAATCCCTGCTAAGCTGACACATGTCTTTTCCCTTTCCCGAAAGGAAGATAATAAATAAAAAGGCCATGCAGCCACCATGTGGTGCATTGTGCTCCTTTTGGAACCACTTTTGCTTTGAGCATGAATTTATCCTAAAGCCAAAAAATATAAATGATGAAAATTAAAAAATGATTAAGGAAAAATTTCTTCACAACTCTGGCAACTCATAGGGGGCCTTCCCTTGTGGAGGCACAAACGTAGAGTTCTAGAAATTCTTGGAGTTTGATGACGGAGGAATACTATACCTCCCAATCTGAATCAATCGGCCGGTCAAGAGCATAGATGAGCTTGTATGCTTGGTCTAGCTCAAAGACTTCCTTGAAAGAAACAAATCCCCATTTTGCATAAACTTCCCCAAGGTGATAATAGAGACGAGAAAGAGGAAATATATCATTCTCAATATCATCAATGGTGGGCATTATGCTCATACTTGGGAGATCTATAGAAGTTTGGACCTTATGTCAGATGACATTCGTGACTTGCCCAACTGATAGCACATCTCCATCTAGTAAAAAAAGGGGAGGCAACCTGAAGCTAACAAAAACATTTCAAAATCCTTCTTGATTTCATTGAACCTTTTTTTCAACACTACCTAGCATTCCTGGCTCTTTTCTATGAATTTGTGGTAGTGGAAAATTTTGTTTTCTTTGTTGGAGGCAGCCCTTCAATTTGAAATCCCTACACTTTTTAAGGCCTCATTAGTGTCCACACACAATTTGGAAATTAGACTTTGTGATTTTTCCACTTGAGGAGCATATATCTACAAATTTAGTTAGCCATCGAGCCAACCTTTCTGTTCAATTCCTGAACATCTCTTAAAAATTGTAAAACATGCCTGAGAATGGCAACCACAACTATGATATGTTCTCACTATACGGATATCAAATTCTTCAACACAGGGACGGTCCCAAACCCTTATGCAACAACAAACTCCTAATGGAACTAAGCCTCCCTTGCTCATGCATTATCCTCCATTTGATTTTTCTCTCGAAGGTAATTTGTCAGTTTGGAGTTCAACCTTCCGATCTCTTGGTTGTAAGCCTATAGAGTGGACGTGATCTCTTTTTTTCTTGTCTTGACTTCTCCATTTCAGACTATGCCTTTTAGAAGTTGTTAGAATATTTAGATCAAACACCATATAGATCTCTCTTTATGTTTTCTTGAGTACATTGTTGCTCTACATTTCTCTAGTGCTCACTATCAAGCTCAACTCTTAGCTTTTGAATTTTAGTATACAACTGAAGTTGTTCACCTTCAGTCTCATCAAGCAACCTAGTTGCTTCTCTGTGTTGATTTTGTATCTACTTTATGCAGTTTATCTCAATATCTCTAGATTTGTTATCATTTTGTAGCCTACTTATTGTTTCCCTTACATTTACCAATTCTCCCTAGTGCTTCTTCAATTTCTTGTCCAACCTCTCGTAATTTGAATATACCACCTTTTGGGTGACCTTGGTTAGGACCACTTTGTAGTGCGGGTGAGTTTCATTAAAATCCAAACCCATGGGTTTGATGTCGTAATCCTCCATCTACATTTTTCCCTCGAGCTTGGACACAAGTGGCTTCATAGTAGTCATCCACAAAGAAATTTTCTCTTCATTGAAGCAAGCTTCAATCTTTTTGCTAGCCGACAATGTAACATTCTTTAATAGACTTTTCTATTTCCTGACATGTTAGGCCTAGTTGGTTGGATTGAAATGATCTTGGAGTCTTTGCGAGGTGTCAATGCTTGCTAGAATTAGCTGTTGTACACCTTGCATAATTCTTGTAATGTTTAATTTATTATTATGTGCGTCATGCACCTAGGGATACCTAGATGGATGTGCATCACTAGGAGTTATAATGTTGGGGCCACTTTATGTTGTATGTAACATTGGGACTTATTTGTAAAATGGAATTATTTAATATTTGGAAAAATAAAATATAATAAAGTACCCAATATTAAATGTGGGATCACATGATATTGTAAGTTCATGTCTTTGGGCACATGGTTTATGTAATACCACTTGGTGGTTTTGTAGGAGCTTATTTCTATAAAAGCAATCACAAGGGTAGTTATTTAGGGTTAGAGAGTTTATTGTAGGTTAGTAGTTTGAGCTTTTCCATGTGTGAGGGTTTATAGCATGGCATGAAATGTGTGGATTCATGCTTGGTCACATGGAATGCATGGATAGCTTGTGCTTCAAAAGTGTTCATGGAGTCTCTATAGATGTATTGTAATTAGTTTTCATTACTCAATAATACATGGAGTGTGGATGATTTTGGAGGCTCGGTTTGTCCCTCTTGAGGGTTTTCCCAAGGTATATCTTGTGTCATCTTTCATGGGTATGTTGTCTATTCTCTTGCATTTTTATTTTGAGCATTTACTTGCATTGTTTTCAGATTTGGGTTATGTGGAAATTGTCATTATATGGCTGCAAGTTTCCTTACTGCAATTTTACTTTGGAGGGGCATAACTTTTTCCCAGGGTGTCCGTTTTTCAACTTCTTATAGTCATTGGAAATCTATTTCCAAGCTCTACATTGTGGTATCAGATATGTTTCTTTATTTTGCATTTTTAATGGTGTTTTACTGGGTGGAAGTTAGGTGTTTATTTTGAGCTTCGAGAGGGCATATCAGGTGCATACGGACTTAGATTTTGTACTTCAAATAGTCAACAAAAAGTTTATTCAGAGCACTACATATTGGTTTAGGTTTGGAGTTATTTTGGAATGGTTTATTTGTTGTTTTTCTCACCTAAGCTGATTATGGGTTTCTTTGACTATGGAGATATTATGATCTTATGGATGATTGGATTTTGGTGATTTGATATTGGATTCATTGTATGCTCAGTCGTAAATCTTAGATTATTCTCATTTGACATGGTTATCAGTATATGGTTGGATTTGAATGTTGCATTGTTGTATCTACAAGTTGTGCAATGTTGTAGGTGGTCTATACTTACATGTTGCATTTATGACTTGGACATGGGTTGTCTTTTCCCATTGATATTTTAGTGTTGATGCATGTTTAGTTTTTTATGGCTTGGTTTAGTCACTTGGTTTGCTGGTTTTGTTCTCATGTTGAGGAGGTGAGTTGGTATTACTAGGTACAATCATGATATGAGACCTATGCAATTGCCTATGATTATGAAGTTATGTGGACACAGTTGGGTTGAGCTATTGTTGTTAAATTTGGTGGTGGTTATGGTGTCATGGATGTTTCTTGTGCATTAGATACTTTGGCATGTCATGATGTTTTATGCAGGTGCATTGTTGGTGGTGTTGCATCAGATCCTAATTCAGGTTGTGGTGGTGTATCTTCTTGGTTTGAGGAGATTGGTATCACGATGTCATGCATAGCTTGGTTACATGGTCCAGTGGGAGCTTTTGATAGTGATGGATTGGAAGTGTATCTTCTTGCTTTAGAGGATGGTTATCATGTTGTCATTGAGAGCTTGGATTCACAAGTTTAGTGTGAGCTTATGATAGTGATATGGTTTTGGTTATGTGCATCATGATGCCATGTGATTGCTCGATATCATGATTAAATGGGAGCATTTTGAAATGATGTGGATCTACTGTTGATTATGGATGGTTGTATTCAATAGGGGTTGATTGGTGTCATGGAGGAGCTCTTGGTTTATGTGTGCTACAATGAGAGTTCATTGACATTAGGTGTTGTAGATGTTGAGGTATTCTTTATGACTTGGTTTTTTTGATAGGTGATCCTTGGTTGTAGGATGGTTTTTTTTATTATGTCATGGTATACTCTTGATTACCAGTTTTGAGTTGTGGCATGGTACATTTTATGATGATTTGAGCATGTGATCTTCTTTTGAGAGGATGTGAGATCATGTTTATGTTCTTGATTCTACAATTGGAGATATGATTTTTATCTTGGTTGGTTCTCTTTGTATTGGGTAACTTTAATCATTTTCTTGGAGTTTATCATGGATTGATTAGTTATAGGTGCTCATGGATACATGGAGAATTAGGTGAGGCTTGGTGTTCTCTTATGGTTAGAGACATTTGCTTGAGATAGTTACTCTTTGGAGGTTTTAGTAGGAAGTTTGAGGAGGCTACACCTTGGTTGGACGTGAGTTCAACATGGATCTATGAGGAGAGTGTTCTTGGTTGAATCATGATGACTTCGATATCCTATAGGATAATTCTCATTCCCCACTCTTGGTCTACTCATTGGTTCACTTGAGAGGTATTGCCCATTCTCTTTCAGGTGCATTATTTTTATGATTTTTGCTTCTAGAGGGTTGATTTGAGGAGTGTTGGCATGTTTATCTCCTTGTACATGTTGGGTTTAGGAGATGGTTTATGGGTTGATTTCCTTGGTTTTGGAATGGTTACAATGCATTTGATTTTCTTGTTTTGAGATGCTTACATTAATGATTAGTTACATGATACATATGTTATGTTTTATCTTGGTGATTGGATGGTTGGATGTTGTTATGGACTTTGTTATGGGGTGTTGTGGAGGAGATCATACTTAACATAGTTGGCATTTAGAGGTGTGTGTAGGAGGACATGCTATAAGTGCTTAGTTTGTAGGTTTTGCATATCATTGTGGATATTCCTTGGTACTACATGTTTACATCTTCTATGTGATGCTATTAGTAGACTTGGTATGCCTTGATCACTTGTGATGGTGCCTTCTTTTTGGAATGTTAATGAAGTGATGCATTAAATGCACTCATTCCACATTTGCATTCACCTAGACATTTCCCATGTAGTGGGAGCTCCTGGATGTGTATGTCACTCTTTGATAGGTTTGCACATGGAGTTTTTTATTGTAGTTTGTGGGTGGATATGTGTTGGCATGAGTTTACTATGTTATGTATACCTTGGAGGTATGGATAGATGGATGTGTTGGCACCTTTTGTGGGTGTCATTTCAGCTATGGTGATTTATTCTTGATAGCTACTAGTGCATATTCATTACTTTTGGATTGAGTGTTTATGTTCAGAGATATTAGTTTGAGGCAGGATTATGCTTCTTTGTGATAGTTAGTGTGACCACTCTTTGGGTGTGTTATTATCTTAGTGCAGTGGCATGGTGGAGGATGAGAGCATTCATATATGAGAAGGTGGTAACCTTGGTTCATGTTACAGGTATCAAGATGGTACATTTTTCCCATGAAGTTTATTATCTTAATGTTTGAGCTTACTTGTTACCCCGTTATGCAATGTATACAACAAGTGGGAGATTGCTAGAATTAGGTTTTGTACACCTTGCATAATGCTTGTAATGTTTAATTTATTATTATGTGTGTGGTGCACCTAGGGATACTAGATGGCCATGCATCACTAGGAGTTATAATGTTAAGGCCACTTTATGTTGTATGTAACATTGGGACTTAATTGTAAAATGTAATTATTTAACATTGGGGAAAAATAAAAATATAATAAAGCACCCAAGTTATTAAATGTGGGTTCACATGATATTGTAAGTTCATGGTTTTGGGCACACGATTTACATAATACCACTTGGTGGTTTTGTGGGAGCTTGTTTCTATAAAAGCAACCAAAAGGGTAGTTGTTTAGGGTTGGAGATTTTATTGCAGGTTAGCAGGTTGAGCTTGTGCATGTGTGAGGGTTTGAAGCATGGCATGGGATGTGTGGATTCATACTTGGTCACATGGAATGCATGGATAGCTTGTGCTTCAGAAGTGTTCATGGAGTCTTTGTAGATGTATTGTAATGGGTTTTCATTGTTGAATAATACATGGAGTGTGGATGCTTTTGGAGGCTGGGTTTTTCCCTCTTGAGGGTATATATTGTGTCATCTTTCATGGGTATGTTGTCTATTCTCTTGCATGTTGATTTTGAGGAGCATTTACTTACATTGTTTTCAGATTTGGATTATGTGGAAATTGTCATTATATGGCTGCAAGTTTCCTTAAAATGCTTTGTCCTATAATGGAAGTACCTAGAGGGAGACCAAACAGGGTGACAGAAGGAGAAAACTTGGATTTATGAGCATGCAAGGAAGCAAATGGGAGTGTTATAATGGAAAATGGGAGGATGCCGAATTGAGATTGGGTAAGGGGAAAACTAGTTGGGGGTGAAAAGAGAAATGAGCGGAAGGAGAGACACTTTCCTAGAAATGGATAGACCTAGAGTGATGAGCAACATGGATAATTATACTCGTTCAATAGGGGCCCTTGATAGGCTGACAAAGAATCAATAGCAGCTGAAGTAGATGCTACTTTCTTAGCACATAGGGTTTCTTGGGAAGGTTCATTGCTAAAAATGGTTGAGGGTTCATTAAGGACCAAAAGCTCAATGTCTACGAATGGAAGACTCTTCTCTATAGATGGGGGTTGAGGGGTAACCAAGGATGCAGAGGTAGAAAGAAGAGAGGTAGTAAAACTTACCTAGGTCATGGTGGTCAAAAAATTTTGTAGAATAGACTCCACTTCTACTTCTCCTCTTATTAGTACACCAGATCAACCTAAATCCTAGACTAAGATTCTCTTTGCATGACCAGAGCTAGTACGTTCTGGTCCTCTAGTGGCTGATCCCACTAAAACATGCCCTTCAATAACCATGGTGGACCTTCTTGGGCACTGTCAGACTCTTTTTCCTTTGCTTTAGGTGCTAGCAAAGGACGTGACTTGCAAGTCCCTTTGCCTCGACACTCTTCTCCTGTCGGATTCTTGAGGGTGGGAAGAATGGTGCAAAATATGCTCCTCTTCAATCTCATAACTTGTCTTCAAATTGCTATTTTTGGTGTCAACCTCTTCATCATAAATCTCTTTGAACCTCTCATCATGTGATTGCAAATCTCTGAATAGGGCATTTGAGCATCTCATCTCTTCTTGGAACCTCCAAAAATATACCTTCTTCCTTTCCGACCAACCCTTGCATTTTAATTGCATACTGAGAGGTTTACCCATCGAGAGGTCCCTCTAATAATCTACCTACAACACATAAAATAAATCCATTTTGGTTGTTTAAGTGGACTACGGGCCAAGTCAATGTATACTTCTAGACTTTCCTGAGTCAGATTCCTCCTCTTCTCAAAATACTCCCAACTCTCATGTTTCAAAGTGAGGTGCTTTGCTAGATTGTAGTCCCACCTATCATAAATGAGAACCAAGCCTAGGGATGCTATTAGGTTTGTGATCCCACCCTCAGCCTTCCATTTTGTCAATGTTACTTGACTATTAGCAAATACTAAGGGGAATTGGGTATAACCTTGTCTTATTTCTTCTGGCACCATAGGCATTGTCAATAAGAGTTTCTTGATGGCATTACTCCAACATGAAAACTCTATCAGTTACAAATCTAGGGAGTCTAAAAGGCTCCCTAACAAAACCATGGAATCTAATAAATGTAAAATACTCTCCAAAGAAATAATCCATTGGGGTGGGCAGAGTCTTCATCCATTGTAAGACCTCAAGAGAGAAACAAACCATAAGGCATGGCAACAAATCTTGAAGTATTGTCCACATAAAATAATCCACAAACCAGTAGTAACCCATGTTCTCGAAATCACATGAGTCCAAATAGAAATTGGATAATAGAAGCCTTTTACATTGAACCTAGACACTGGAAAAATTATCTCTAGAAACCCAAAATTTTGATGCAAAATCAAATGGATGAAGAAAGAGGAATACTTGAATTTATACTTAGTATCATAGGTCCTTAGATTCTCTAACATCCCTTTGACTATTGCATCAGAAAAATTATAGTACTTTTGAACCTTCTCCATTTTAAGTATAAAATCCAAGCCCATCTAAAAGGGATGGCCATCTTCATTATCATCAAGGATGTAAATCTAGGCCAACATTGAGAAAATAGTTTGCATGTCTTTCTTGAAATTTTTGCATACAAAAGGAAAAGAAAAATGATCTCCTTGTGGCCTCTCCTTCATTTCCTCCTCATAAAAGCTTCCCTTCTTTCTTTCAGCTTCCAAGAAATTCTCCGTCACTTTTTTATCCAAATGTTCAGTACCCCCAATTGTAAGGATACACAATATATCCCATATGGTTGCAACATAAATTGTAACTTTGATCTTGTTGCCCACAATGGATCATATCTCCCTATTGAATCTCTTTGCACATGCATCTACCAGCTCTAGGCATGGGTGTACGACAAGCAACATGAACAATGGTAGACAACAATTCTAGAGCTAAGATGCAAAAACTTCAGACGACCCATGCTGCACCACTCTTTGGAATGTACCCTCCCTAAGAATTTGAGGGTTGGATGCCCACTTGGGGTCAAAAATATTGTCAAAAAAATCTTGCACCACCTCTTTCCTAAAATGTTTATCTGGCTCTACCGATTTGTAGTAATAAAACTGGCGCTTCTCAAGCATTGGATGTTGGTGAATGAGTTCCTTCCAAAGATATTGGTATAACCCAACCTTTTAGAGGAGGCTTTGACCTTTCTACTAGATGTTGAAGGTTCCACCATGACTGTGTTGAGAGGTTGTAGAGAATTTTTTCAATGAAACAACTACTTACTTTTTCACTACTTAGAAAAATATGTCTTTTGCGTGCAATTAATTCCTTCTCATGTACACACATTTAAGGCTCTGTGATTATCACTGGTCCACTAAATAATGCCATTGAGATGATACATGTGTATTTTGGATTTTTATCCCTTAGGAATGCTAAAAACACCACGAGAATCGAATTAGTACATTCTCCCTATCGTCTCTTTCACAAATAAGCTCATTGCATTGGAAAGCATGCTTTTAACTATGAGAAACATAATTGGGTAGCACAAGGTACTTTTGAAAAGATGTTCCCATTTAATTTTTTATAATTTTATGCATTAACACATTTCTTTTTATATACGTAAACTAGTTGATGTTGATGATAGCTAAACCATAGTTTTTTGGATAGGTCTTATAGGCTACTCTTGCGCTTTTAGGATGTTTCACCTAAAAGGATAGAGATAAACCCCACACAAAAGATCTAGCTAGGTTCACTCAAATTATGCAATGTATGATGTTGTTTAGACTAAATGGAATGAACTAGGTACAATTAGATGATCTATGTGACTGAATTTGAATGGAAAACCTAAGTATTATAAAATGTTGGAAAACACAATGTGATATGCAAACATGAACTAAGTATGAACAAATACAAAATAGAAAAGGAGGTTGATTCAGGGTGTACTTGGGTAGAGAATGGAGAATCTGGAATCTTCTAAAAGCTATCTAATATTATTTAAAATCATTAGTGAGACTCATTCGCCACTAATGGCGAATTAGTCCTGCTTTTGATGAAAACTGTTGGAAACTAGTTTTTGAGTGTCGAGATCTAGAATCTATTGAAATCTAGATTTCCAGCCTTAAGGTGGGACTCATTCACAACTGATGGAAAATCATTCCTCTCCTAAAATTCTATGAAATCAAGGACAATTCTACAACACCAGATCTGAGTTGTCTACTTGTCGAGTTGACGAAGTTAACTCTACAAAAAATAGATAAAATGTCTTCTCCAAGATTGAAATGAGGTTGATTTGACTTGAAGCACCTTGTTGAGTTGTTGACCACTTTTCAACACCTAATTACTTGTCACATCTACATACACAAGTCTTCAAATACACATGAAGAGGGGAAAACTAGTTGAGGGTTAGAGAATAGGGGTTTACCTTGGTCAAACCCCACTTTTGTAATCAAACCCTTAATGAAATAATGGAATGAAAGACAATGATAAACAAATAACATTCAAATGCTATTAACATACCAAACCCTTTGATACTCAAAATCTAAAGATATAACAATGGCTACTCCAAAATGCATGATTAGATGATGCAAAGTGCTTGAATGCTTGATGAATGCTTGAATGAATGGGAAGATTGCATGAATGTGTCAAGAGATCATAGAAGATGTAAAATGAGGAGAAAAACACTTATTTATACATTATTGTGCCTTAGCAACCCATTGATACCTCATCATAGGCTGACATCAAGTAATTTTGAATAAAAACCTGAAAGAAAATTTGAAATATTTTGCATTTGGAGCCAAGAGGGACTCATTCGCCACCCATGGCAAATGGGTTCCACCTTGGACCTAAAAGTGGGTGTTGGGAATTAAGTCACATTTAATGTTATTTGTCAGGTTTAAATTCAAAAATACCAATTAAGCCTTATAAGGGCATAAAGGGGTCCAATAAAGCATAATAAAGGTGTAAATAGTGAAATTCTACCGAAAAATCTAAAATATTGTTACAAGGATTTACAACACTTAACAACACCTTCACAAGATTCCATTATTTGAATTTGAAGGACCTTTATATGCATGTTCAAGCCACATTACTTCAATAAATCAAAGTAAAATGGACCAAACATCATTAAGAAAGGCATAAAATACAATGAAAATGAGAAGGGGCCATTTTTATATGATGCATTTAGCCTCCACTTTAGTGAGAGGATGAACTTGCTTCAAACTCACACTAAAGCAGTCATGCATATCAAGAAGGATCCAAATGCACTTATGCTTAGCAAGATGGAATAAAAATGATCAAGAGGGATGATAAAGGCCCCAAGATGAAGATCCCATGGCAAACTAAACATAAGAACAAAGGAAAACAAGTGTTGAAATGAAGGGATAGGATGAAGCTTCGATCATCTGTCCAACTAGTTTTGGATTAGATTTAGGCTGTTTGTTTGAAAATGAGAATGCATAGTCACTCTAGGGTGGAAAAACTCATGGCAGTCCACTAGGTGAGAAGGCCCAGAAGGTAAGATACATATGCTAGTTGGTATGCACTCACAAACACAAAGGTGGCTATGGAAAAAGTCGTGCTGTTGAATGGGCTTCCCACTCAACCAAATTAAAGTTACACCTCTTGATAACTTTAACAAGGTGCCACAAAGGAAAATGTTAGTTCATGCTTCATGAGAAAAGAAAAGCTTCGCATACTTAGAACTCATGAACAAAAAGCAAGGTACCACATGAATGCAACTTGCATTATGCAAGGTGACAAAAAGTGCAAAGTGTAAAATGTAAAGATACAAAAATGTAAAATGTAAAAGTGTAAAATGGAAAAGATGTTCAAAGGAGTCTTGTTAGGTCTATGTGAGGTCCACCACTTAGGGAACATTGTGTCTTATGTCTCCAGGAGATGACCAATCAAAGAATAAAATATTCACAACTTAGGGGACATAGTGTGTCATATCAGGCCACCAAGAGGAATGCAATATGATAAGATAGATGACACTTATGAAGGAAATCATACCCAATGTCATACAAAAAGTGACAAATGCATCATATGAAATGACAAGGATACACTAAGAACCAAGAATGAAAAATGAATTATGGTAATGTATGCCCCCCACTTCAAAGGAATTTCTACACACTATTCTATGAGAAATTACTTTAAAGTAACAAAGGAAAGAAAATGAAAAAAGGAAAAAGAAGACATGAGAGCCAACTTAGAAATCCCTATGCCAATTCATATGTTTCTAAGTAAGGATGCATCATGTGAACGAAAAAGAAAAAAAAAAAGAAAGGGAGTTGCCCCCCAGAAGAGAACACACCAAACATGTAAGGGATCTATGGATTTGGGGTCAATATGTTTGTTGCTACAATGTTCTTATTCAAGAGCTCAAAATTGTCATCATTCCCAAAAGCACATAGAACTAGAAGAATGACACAAAGAGAGAAAAAACAAAAGAAAAAGAAGATATGTTTTAGGTCAACATGGAAGAGACATTGTAGTCTCAACATTTTGCATCATCCCCAAAAGAAAAACACAAGTGAAAATAAAATAAAAAGGAAAAAGAAAAGGAAAATATTTTGGGTCAACATGAAGGAGACATTTCGGTCTTGATGCCTTCTATCATCCCCAAAAGGAAAACAAAAAATAAAAGAAAAGGACCTTTTGGGTCAACATGGAAGAGACATAGGGCATCTCAACACTTTGCATCATCCCCAAAAGGAAAACACAAAAGAAAAAATGAAAAAGACAATACACGACATATAGAAGAATAGAGGTACAAATAGAGGAAGTGTACAAAGAGATAGAAAACGTAAAATGCACGATACAGGGGAACATGATATGCACATACAAGAAAAGTTGAAAGGGTCTAGTAATGCAAATGTAAGTCAACCATTAACTAAGTTATTGGTTTCTCAATCTTAAGTGGTTAACCGGAAAAGGAATAACATAGTTAAGAGACAAAGATAATTACATTACAAGGACAAGGATAACAACTTCTTTTCCAACACAAAGTGTAAAGGAAATAATTAGCCTAGGTGGGTAATGTGAAATGATCACGCAATAGTGAGAATAGGGAATTCCACAACTATAACATGATAAAGGGATTTGGTTTTTATGGGATAATAGGAAAGCAATCAGTATCAGTGAAGTGATACTTATCTAGTATGTCCTTCAATTTCCAACATTCCTCAGTGTGATGTCCAAGAACACGATGATATTTGCAAACTGGTATGTTAAAATCTTTAGGATGGATGACTAACCTATTCATAGGTGGTAAGAGCATAAGACCTTTGTTTAAAAGCAGTTGAAGTCTCCTTTCACATTCAGGTGGAGGATGTGTAGGAAACTTGAGTTTTTTCAATTTGTAAGTTCGTTTTCATTTGCTACTCTCCTTTTTCATGAATGGAAGGAGGAAGAGGTCCCATGGGGATCCGAGCATCCTTGTCACTAGAATTAGTTAATGGTTGTTCACTTGGAAGGATAATGCTTAAGTTAGGAGGAGAATCAAATATCACTTTACGATCATCGCAAAATCTCCAATATTCAAAAGGAGATCCATCAGGATGAGAAGGATCTTGATATCCTAATCCTGTGGTGTTTTCTTCTATTGGTTTTTGTTTAAGGAGTTAATGAATGTCATGTTCATACATGTGTTGTTTTAAAACCTTGTTTATTCAAGATAGTAAAGCCTTTACCATATGTTTCTTCAAGGTTTATTGGAGTATTTGTGACTTTGTGATCATAATATGGGTGAGGATGTGTTTGATGAGAGTAACTAGGTCCACTTGATGCAGGAAATTTAGGTCCTTCATTGATTTTAGGATGTAAATATGCAAAATGATCAGGAGGTGCAATAGTAGGAAGATCTTGTGCCTTCATGGATGGGTCAAAGGCTGAATTGGCTTTTAGGTTATCAAGGAATTAATTGGATAACTTGTTCATTATATCATCATCTTCTCCAATGATGTCTACATCACAAGGAGGAAAATCATGAGGAGTTGAAGGAGCATGAGGAAGTTCAAGATCATTAGGGTCATAGATAAAGGCACAATTGGACATGTCTACCAAGGATTTTAATGATTTCCAAAACTTATTAAAAGAAAATTCCATGATGCAAGTAAA
This sequence comes from Sequoia sempervirens, assembly GCA_007258455.2. NCBI lineage: Eukaryota > Viridiplantae > Streptophyta > Pinopsida > Cupressales > Cupressaceae > Sequoia > Sequoia sempervirens. The sequence goes on along the minus strand of VDFB02058242.1, from coordinate 221,792,884 downwards.
ATAAGATGTAAGAAATAGCTAAAAATAGAAATTTCAGAAATTAAAATAGAAATCAACTACAGAAAACTGTATTGCAAGAAATACCTAGAAAATGCCTGAAAATGTTGTGCAGAATGTGCAGGTGGATTGGTTTTCCTAGGGTGGCGAATGAGTCCAACTATGAGATTTTTTTGTGGTTTTCAAAAAAATTAAAGTGATTTTAATGCTTTTCAGATTCCAATTAAGGATGCAGATGCATATTTTTGTTTTTTTCAATTAGATGCAATGCAAAAATGGAATCTAAATGAGTCTTTCACTAATGCAAGTTAAGAAACCCTAGGATGCAAAACAAGATAATACCCTAATTGAATGTTGATGAAAATAAAGTATAAGATGTAAGATGCAATTGAAATCAAAAATATAAAGTGCTCAGTATGCAAGTTCACCAAAATGAACCATAGATTTTTGGGTAGGGCTTATAGGCTACTCTTGCGCTCTTAGGATGTTTCACCTAAAAGGAGAGAGATAAACCCCACACAAAAGATCTAGCTAGGTTCACTCAAATTATGCGATGTATGATGTTGTTTAGATTAAATGGAATGAACTAAGTGTAATTAGATAATCTATGCGACTGAATTTGAATGTAAAACCTAAGAATTATGCAATGTTGGAAAACACAATGTGATATACAAATGTGAACTAAGTATGAACAAATGCAAAATAGAAAAGGAGGTTGATTCATAGTGCACCTATATAGAGAATGGAGAATTTAGAATCTTCTAAATGTTGTCTGAGATTACTCAAAATCACCAGGGGGACTCATTCGCCACTGATGCTGAATTAGTCTTGCTTCTGATGAAAACTTTCAAAAACTAGTTTTTGAGTGTTAGGATCTAGAATCTGACAAAATCTAGATTTCCAACCTTAAGGTGGGACTCATTCACCACTGATGGTGAATCAGTCCTCTTCCAAAATTTTGTGAAATCAAGGGACAATTCTATAACACTAGATCTGAGGTTATCTGCTTGTCGGGTTGATGAAGCTAACTCTGTAGAAAACAGACAAAATGTCTTCTCCAAGCTTGAAATGAGGTTGATTTGACTTGATGCACCTTGTTGAGTTTTTTATCACTTTTCAACACCTAATTTCTTGTCAAATCTACATACATAAGTTTGCAAATGCACATGCAAGAGGGGGAAAATGGTTGAGGGTTAGAGAATAGGGGTTTTCCTTGGTCAAAACCCACTTTGGTAATCAAACCCTTAATGAAATAATGGAATGAAAGAGCATGATGAAAAATAACATGAAAATTCTATTAACATACCAAACCCTTTGATGCTCAAAATCTAAAGATATAACAATGGCCACTCTAAAATGCTTGATTACATGATGTGAAGTGCTTGAATGCTTGATGAATTCTTGAATGAATGGGAAGATTACTTGAATGTTTTAGTAGAATGTAGAAGACATAAAATGAGGAGAAAAAAACTTATTTATACATTCTTGTGCCTTAGTAACACATCGATACCTCATCACAGACTGACATCAAGTAATTTTGAATAAAAAACGGAAAGAAAATTTGAAATATTTTGTATTTGGAGCCAAGAGGGACTCATTCACCACCCATGGCAAATGGGTCCCTCCTTTGACTTGAAAGTGGACTGTCAAGAATTAAGTCACATTTAATGTTATTTTTCTGGTTTAAATTCAAAAATACACTTAACTAATCCTTATAAGGGCATAAAGGGGTCAAATAAAGCATAGGAAAGGTGTAAATAGTGAAATTATGCCTAGAAAAGTGTGAAATCTTGTTACAAGACTTTACAACACTTCAAAATAGGACTTGACAAGCAATGAAAAGGTGATTTTTAGATGAATTATAATGAATAGAGTCTAGAAATGTGTAGAAATGTTTTACAAAACTTCACAACACCTTCACAAGATGCCATTATTTGAATTTTAAGGACCTAAATTTGCATGTTCAAGCTACATTACATTAATAAATCAAAGAAAAATGGAGCAAACACCATGAAAAAAGTCCTAAAATACCATGAAAATGACAAGGGGCCATTTTTCTATGGTGCAATAGCAAAGGACACATGTCGACAATCGGCTTATGCAAGCATTTACTCTCAACACCCAAATTTATTTCTCAAGACCTATTTTTAGATTTTCTATATGATTTCCTCTGCCCTCCAATGCTTTGATATTTCTTTTCATCCAACCAAAAATACTTCCCGAGTCTGTCGGTCATCTTTCTATAAATAGATATGCCACCTTATTACAATATTCATTTGAAAGATAGCATTTTAGTTTAGCAAGCTTTTCTCACCATCTCCCATTCTGCTACATTCTATTGCTTTGCTATAATGTCTGTTAGCCTTGGTACTCCCATTCAGCTTCTACCACATATGCCACAATACTCTCTAGTGGGGGAGGCCATCTATGACAGAATTAAGTGCCTAGTGAAGAAATGTGATTTCCTTACTATCATTGCATTCAAGTAGGTAGTCAACTTGGACTATATTGATGATAAGAACTAGTTGAAACAACAGTGCTACCACAATAATGGGTTACACTTTTTGGGACATCCTGATTTTTGCCTAAAATCACATATTTTTAGAAAATACAATGATTTATGACTTTAAAGGTTCCATTTAAATTATTTTAATTAAAGAGGGATTGATCAAACCCCCTTAGATCAAACCCCCTTGGATAGAACCTTGTTAGATTTAAACCATACCTAAAATTGAGTCTCCTCTACACCTATGAAAATGCTGATAAAAAATCACTTTTGATTTACCTTTTGGGTGATCAAATGAATTCATTTAAAATTTATGTTTTGTAATCGTATAGCCCTATTATAAGCTTCCCAAAAAGTGTAATTTTAAATATGTTTAATTTGATTATTATATTTATTTTTATTTCTTGTGAATGTAGGATTTTCAATTAACGTCAAGTTCTTTATTTCACACATAAAAAAAATAGAAAAATAGAGAAAAAAATTCTAAAAAATACATGTGCACTAGGTATTGATGTCCTTATTCCAACAAAAAAGAATAAATTAATTCAAATGAATACAAAAAAATGTTATGTGGTTTGAGTACACCTATCCAAATTAAATTTGTGACTTGGAAAATTAATTAAAAAAAAAATGTAACAAAAATTATGAAAAAATATCCATTCCCTAGATATTGGTGTGAAAAAATGTATTTTAAAAATAGAATTGTATCCTATCTATAAAAAAAGTTATGTGGGCTGAAGTAAACATCACTTTTTAAAAATGTTGATTAGTAGAAAAAATAAGTTATTAAAAATTACATAAAATGATTCACAATTTTTTTTTAATTTTTTTTTTAAATATAATTAGAATCTACACAAAATATATAACAAATAACTAGTTTGATTCATCTTCAAAACCTTAATGGTTTAGCTGCTATAGGTGTAAGAAAGTGAATGTCTGGTGAAAAATCTTGATTTTAATGTCAAGTTTGGCAAAAATTGTAACCCATTATTGTGGGATCACCAAAGTAATGTACTTTCTCACTTCATCGCCTCCCTGCTCAGCTTGAACATTGCTAAGCCTATGATAATTTTATTGTGCAACCAAATTTTTGACACTGCACTGATGGAAGGGTTCAGTGAAATTGTGCAAGTAGCTATCCCTCGTGTCAACATTCCAAGCACTATTGATATTTGTAGACACACTGATTACAGAATAGACGTACCCTAGTTGGATTTCCTCACTAAATTCCACACCATGGACCTCAAGGGGCATCATTCACTATCTCAGCCAGTGACTAGCTACCTATTGCGAGAGTACAATGTGGGACATGTTCTTGGGCTCGACTGGAGGAAACACTTTGAGTATTTGGTGTATAACTATGATGATTAAAAATATGGTCTGCGTTGTGTAGAGCCTGTGTGTGTTGTGTGATAAACCCCCTTTCACCCTGAAAAAGAAGAAGAAGAAGAAGAAGAACCTGATAATGAGCTACTATGACTAATTTACAATAGTTGGAGGCTTAACTTTACTATTTTTTGCACGTTGCCTCATTTTTTCTTCCTTTTCCTTTTAACCTTTTAGGTTTACATGAGAGAGCTTCATGTTTAAATATGAGCCTCAAGCTTGTATTACATTGTAATTTTTTTCTAAATGTAATATAATAAAAAACCTTTCTATTTCCTTTGTGTTTTCTCATGGCTTATTCTCAAAATTAAAATGTATTTACAAAAAGAATTTACATATGGTACAAATTGTGATTTTTTTAAAGAACTACGTATTTAATGGAATGGTTTTAAGTAAATACCATTGATCAGTATATCTAGAACATTACCTTCCATTTATTCAAGCTCATATGCATTTTTTCCTTGCACGTGCTAATGTAAAAGGCCCCTTCCACAGTGCTTCAAATTTTGTATGTTACCCCAATTTTGTAATGCACATGTCGTACTTTAGTACCAGGCTCCCTTCCCTAAAATCTGGGTTGGAGGTATTTTTATCGAGCCATCATTTTACCATTTGGTGGTGATCGATCATGGATCCATAGAATTTTTCTTTTTCTTCCTCAATTTTGAGGATCTCCACCAACCGTACTTGCATTTTGCTACTTTCTTCAATTTTTAGGGCTTTTAGTAGTTGCAAAGTAGATATTTCTAAGGAAACAGGTAAAACTACCTCCTTTTCATATACTAGTCTAATAAGGAGAGGCCTTCAGGATTTTCTTGGGTGTAATTTGGTCTACCCATAGAGTGGCTCATAGATGCTTTTGTCAATCCCTTTGTTGCTCTGACCCAATGCACTTGATTAACCTAATTAGGTTTTTGTTGGTTGACTCTGCTAACCCATTTCCTTGTGGGTAGTAATTTGATGAAGTTTTAAGGTACACCCCATATTTGATAGAAAATTTTGCCATCACTGAACCTATGAATCCCTACATTATCAAATATGATGGTTTTTGGTGAACCAAATCTAGTTACCAGTTCTTTAAGGAAATTGACGATCTCGCCCTTTATAGAATTTTTTATAGCGACGACCTCCATCCACCTTGTGAAATAGTCAGTCACCGTAAGGATCCACTTATTTCCTATAGTGGAGATGGGATTTATCATTCCAACAAAATCCAAACACATTGAGTAAAGGGTTTTTTAGTTACAATCAAGCTCAAAGGAAAGGACGAATTATTTCTTTTACCAATGAAAAATTGGCATTGAGTGCACTTTTGTACTAGATGGTGTGCTTTAGAAACCATAGAGGACCAATAATATCCTTCCCACATTATTTTAAAGTGGTAGTCTTGGCGGAAAAATTTCCACCTTTGGGACTACTATGGAATTCATTAAGGACTCTTTCCACCTATGACTTGTCCAAGCATCAGAACAAGACACCATCATAATTTCTTTTAAATAAAATACCTTCAATTAATACATACCTAGTTCCTTGCAATTAGTAGTATTGTCTTTTGTGGGATGAAAGGTTGTTTAGGTACTACCCCTGTTTCATATATTGTGTATGATCCATGACCCAGGACTCATCAGACTCAAATTGGTTTGTGTAAACTTGATTTGTCTCTTTCTCAACTACAAAACCTAATTCTTGCACAAGGTATTCACAAAGACCTCTTCCCTGAACTAGCTTGGTTGGCCTAATGTATACATCATACTCTGGGATCTTGGTGTTCCAGTTTTCCCTCTTCTTGGTTATTTTTCCTTCGGTGATATAATCCCGCACACTAGGATGAGCAACAAGAATGGTGATTCTAGTGGTCGACACCAAGTGTCAGAGCTTCTTTAGACTTTTAACAATGGAAAAATCCTACATTTCAACAAAATTATACCTAGCCTTATATCCTTTAAGAATCCTTCAGTGAAATGCAATAGGATGCTCTTCGTTATTTACTTTATCCTTCTAAGTGAGAACCAAGGCTATGCTATGTTGGCTGTTGTATACATAGATTAGAAAATCTTTGGAGAAGTCTGGGTTAGCCAACACCAAAAAAATAGAGATTGATTTCTTTATTTTCTTGAAAGTTTCTTTGCATTCAGGGGTCCATTTGATTATTAGGTTCTTTTTGAGCATTAGTGTGATAGGTCTCGCGATGCCTAAAAATTCTAAAATGAACCTACTGATGAAGTTGATATTCCCCAAAACACTACAACCCATTTTGATTTACCAATAAGGGTAACTCCATTATAGATCTCACCCTTTTGAGGTCTATTGCTATTCCCTCCTTTGAAACTACAAACCAAGTAGCTTTCCTTGGGGCACTTTGAAAACATATTTTTTTGGATTCAAAGAAATCTAAAACTGTTGACATATCTAGAAAACCTACACTAGATGATCAAAGTGATCATTTTTTGACTTTGAAAAAATTGTTAGGTCATCCAAATAAATTAAGATAATCAAATTAATCAATCTTCTGAAAGCTATATCCATTGCTCATTGAAATTTCACACTAACATTTGAAAATCTGAATGACATTTTTGAGTAGGCAAACATTCCCTATGTTGGTTTTATTTTACAAATAACTAGGTTTTTCTTCTAATCTACCTATGGAATTGCCAATTCCAATCAAGGGCAGCTTGAATGACTTGGACCAATTGATGAGGACTTTAAAAAGCCTCCTACACTTTGGGCTCTGCAAGACCTGGGAGGGTGATCCCTTAATGTGTTTACAACCTCTACACCAATATCATAAACAACATTAACATATAACAGATAATCCCATTTAATAGCTCAACATGATAGGATAATATCGAATAGAATCAGTTTTTCATCAATAATATCAACTACCTAGAGCATTAGATAACTAAACACAATCCATAGCATAAGATAGTCATTGATTTGAAATTTATAACAAGCTCTAGGAAAAGACAAACAATTATTGAACTACACGAATAAGTACAACTTAGATCAATGCCATATATCCATTGCAGGAGTCAAATTCATAAGCATCTAAAGGTTTATGATAGATTTAATACATGACACATAAGATCCCTAACAATATCGCATTACAATTTCATCAGTATGCATTCCTACCCAATACTACTTATCAAATCCTTATACAGAACATATCCGACTATAATCCCATTCAAGCATTTTAATTAATTCCTTGAATTAAAGCTAAAATAGAATCATACACACCACAACAGTGAGATGAATGAAACAACCCTTAATTATTTTATTCAAAGTTTATATATTCATTTACAATGGAAAGACATGAGCTTGAATTTATCATTTCAACTCAAATGCTAGTACTATTATACAACATTAAATCCCCATGAACTCAAAACCTACTACAGAATGACTCAAAACCTAAATTGCACTTTTCTCCAAAACCATCAAACTTTATGATTTGCTTTGCAACTTCACGTAGACTCAACCAAAAATTATCTAACTTGCTAACTCGTACTTTTGGCCTTGAAATCCTTCTTATAGAAAATGAAGGAGCAAACAAGCAACGGGCTAGAAAGTACACATGTCACTAGCCAATTGAAGCCCCTGGTGATATTCCAAAAATCATTACAATAGCCATCACCATGGAGAATATTCTTGTTCATCATGTCAGTTGAGGAAATTTGATGCAACAACAAAAAACACAAGAAACCCAAGCCGAGACTACCATCAAAGCAAAACAGGAAATTGTTGTAACCACAACATTTGATTTACCACTCGTTAGCAACTCATTCTTTTTACTCCTCCTTAGTCAAATATTTAGTTACCCATTTCTAATATTCTTCATCAACCGGCCAGTTAAAATTAATTACCTCATTCACCTTGACATTATAAGGTGTGTATTTTATCGCTACCTGATTTGCATCCCTTTCAAAAGATTCCAAAAATGAGCTAGTACTAATGATTATATCCATATAGCTCACCAACAAATCATAATCTGAGTCATCACAAATTAAATTAATTTGATCATTGATGACCTCACTTGCTTAATCCTACCACTACTGGAGTGACCCGATTTCCCCCTGCTCATCAATTATATCAAGTAACAATGTGTTACCCCAATCATTAAAATTTTTCACCAACTCCTTGATCTTCCTACTCAAATCATTTGGTAAGGTCTAAAAACCCTGCAATGACTTAACTAATACTTGAATAGGCTTTAATGATTGGGGCCTATTATTTTTATCAAACATTGAGGCCTTATACATGACATCTAGATCACTAGCCCTAGGGATCCAATTTTTAATCAATGGTATCACTACCTCCTGATCCCTATCAATATTCTTTATTTCATCTAACAGCATAGAATATAAAGAATGTATAGATAGCAATTTACTATCAACCTTTTTCATTTAAATGTCTTAAAATAGTAGTAACAATCTCCTTTTTCTTTGAAAGAGATCCCTCCTCACTTACCTTTACTAATGTTTGTAATTCATCAATTCTTTGCAAGAGCTGCTTCTTTGTAGGATGAACAGAGCACTCTGTTTCTTCATCAATTTCCTCTAAAGAAGGGGTGAGGGTAGGATTCTGAATGGGAGACCCTGGTGTGGAAACAATTGGAGAAGTAGGAGGCACTAAACCTACTGTGGAAGGTAATGTATTATTTCCCAGAGTGCTTGATGTCTCCCCAATCTATTTATACCTAAACCTTTCCACCTTAGTCAACAACTCAACATTCTTCTACTGCATCTTGTTGTATTCCTTAATCAAAAGGTTGTACTTCTCCATTAGGCTCCTCTTTTCAACCTCCTCCCTTTTAGCAGTCTTTTGGGCCAATTTGGCCACATTCATAGTCAAATTAGTGGCCTTAGTGGTTGAGGTCTCTGAAGCTCTCTTTATTATTAATCCTCCTCTAAAATTTGGATTAATATATGTAACATTTGGCTTTCTTCCTTGTGGGCCAATGCCCAAATTGCCAAGGTTTTATATTCTTCATTGAAAGCAAAGTCTTGAAGTGCTGCCTTGAATTCTTCTTTAGAGTTTTGCAAGGGATACTTGGACTTCATAATAGCATTAAATTCTACAGCATCTACAATGTCCCATTCAGGAATAATCAATACACCAGCCTGACTCACCAATTTTATTCCTTCCTCAGGAGTGATATTCTTGAATTCTTCCATTAATTCAACTTTTACCTCCTCATCATTCTCTTGGTCTAACCTGTCAAGCCTTAGCTCTCTTCTCTTTTTACATTTATCTTGATATTTTAAAATTTTCATCCTCCATACCAATTGCAAGAATACATGAGTTTTTACAAATGTATTGTCATCTAGAAACTCCTTGCATGCTTCCATTCTTGCATCTTGTACACTTTTACCTTTCATATCTATATCAAATAGAACCAATTCAACTGGTCTAGGAGGGGAAGGCATACCAACTTGCATGTCCTGATTAGTAACAATAATTTCATCCATCAAATTCTCCTGCGGTTGATCAATTCTTTGCCTCTTAGGGATTGGCTCAGATGGTGGTGATGGGGGACTATCTTCTAGTGATGATTTTAAATCAATGATTTTAATTGCCCCCAAGCACTTTGAATTTTGGACCTTGTTGTGAAGGAAACTTCATTATTTTCTTTCCTTTTTCTATCCACTTCTTCATCACTATTGTCATCCTTTTCCCTCCTATAAATGGGCCACTTTTTTGTAGGTTGGTATGTTGGCCTTGTTTCAATTGGTCTAGAGCCATGTTCTTGCACACCCAGGCTCAGCTCTAGATTTATCTTTTTGGTCCTCAATGTGCCCATAGTTTCCTTGAAGTTTTCCATTAGAAAATCAATTTTCTTATGGTATGGGTTAAACTCCAACAATGGATCATATTTCAGATCCATCTTGTGCACAACATCTAAAATCTTACTATAAGCTATCCATTTCTCCTTGTTCAACTCCTATTTATTTAGATCAAATTCATTTCTAATTAGGTCCTCAGGAAAGTTAAATTCATGCACAAACTTGCAATATTTTATTCTTTGTCTAAAAAGGGAAAAGAAACCCTCAGGATCATGATGCCACTTTGGACCACACCTCAAATGATAATCCTCAAAGAATTTCTCAAAATGCACTCAGCCTCCCTTTGAAAATGCAAAATTAGACACCACTGTATAATTAGGGGAAAATGTTCCCTTACCCCTCCCAGTGAAGTTGTCCTCATGGATACAACCTATTTTCCACATAACTTCTGCAAACCCCACTCTTGGTGGCACATTGTATGGCAGTATATGGGGGGTTCCTTGAAAATCGTATACTCTCAAAACAGTGTTGATTGGGTATGGGATAATGTCATCCTAGTTATGGTAAACTTTTAATTTTGGCTTCCTCCCATTTGGCCTAAGGAAATCATATAATTCCTCAAGGATCCTGGGTGCATTCACCATCAGTCTATCCCTCAATCTAGAAGAAAATCAATTATCAAATTGCACATAACTGGTGCTTTCCCTATTGCAAGATAAATCTACAACCCATAATTGTACTGACAGTCTATCTCCATCAACCAATTGCCTCAATTCAATCTTTTCAAAGAAGAAATCAACATTCCTGAACAAAAACATATGCATCAGCATAGAATACCAAAAGAATTGAGTGCTGGTATCATTTTTCTATAGCTTTGATAACTCTTCATGTATCCTCTCAACCAAGAAAGAAGCAAAGTCATAGGTCACAAAGAAGTTAGGGTGTTGTATTTACACCCCCATAAACATATATGCAATGGGCATCGCTGCACCAGGACTGAAACCCAAAATCTGACACAATGAATAGAAAGTAGCCAAGAAATGATTTGCAAAACAATTTAATCTGAAAGGTTCTTGGTCACTGGGGCTAATATGAAATCTTGAACCTCCTGCCCTAGCCAGATGAGGTGGAAGCAAATTAGCTCTAAAAAGAGACTTCAACTTTGCATATTCCTGCTTCATTTCCTCAAGATTGATATGAACCAAATCTTAACTTGGTTCACTCAAGTCAAAAATCTATTGGCACTCTTCTCTATTAATGTTTAACAGAACCTTTCAATCATTATCCCTGATTACCCGTGTGACAGGGTCATATCTTGCAGCTACTACCCTAAGCAGGTCTACATCAGGGAATGCATTTGGTACCACTAGCTTCCCCATATCATACATCCATCCATTTGAAAAAGGGTGAGGAAAATTCCTCTATCCATACCACAATCTAAACATTTCTAAACCTGTGAGGGTAACCCTAGCATCAGTTATGTTGGAGCAATTATATACTAACACTTCCCCCTGGATTTTCCCTCGCATCAGAACCAATCCCTTCTTTCTATCATTTGTTGACAAGGGCAATTGATCCAAGAAATCATCATTCAGGTTTCTTCTTAAATAGTCAACTTGGCCAGAATGTTGCTTTGGTGGTGCCATCTCGGACAAACTAGGGCCTCTTTACAACATTATACTTCAAATAGCTAAGACTAACCAGAGATAGGAAATTATAGAACAAAACACTGCAATTTCTCACAACTATAATTAAACTATAGCCCTAACACATTTATCAACAAGCTCAATGACAAGCACAACAAATATTTTCCCAAATTCAAGTGTAGAATGACTGGAAGAAATAGAAATTAACTCACGGTTTTGTTCACAGAAATCCTAAATTCTAGTTGCAATGATTCACAACTTAGCTTTGAGCTCTGAAACTGCTTCATGAAATACTTGAATGCTTTGTGATACACATAAAGCAGGAGAATTTATTTTATTTCGATCAAATCAATAATTATCTCATCCACCATTAAAGCTCACTAACGTGTTGCACGAATGGCTCCAACCATATTTGATACAGAATTAAATTAGAGTTGTCAATCCTTTAGTTTCATCAAATAATCGAACAACCACCTTTAAAGCAAGCTGACACAATTGCCAACATGGAAATAAGGGGCTCACCATACCATAGGCTACCAATGAATTCCACGTGGTGGTTTCCTGTGATATCACAATCAGTAAAGATCTTGCAACTTCAGATCACGCGATGGCAGGAAACCATAGATCTTTAGTATCAATGATCTCATTCCTTCAACACAGTCACCAACCTTATCATTAACCTTTGAGCATCTTTTCCATCAAGATTATAACATACCCGTTGATTTAAAACATGTGCATCTCAAGAATACTTTAGTAACCCTCCTTTTAATGAATTAAGGCTGAATTAATTTATCACAGTATTTCCTTTATTCTTTCGGCTTCATAAGATGAGACACATGGTGCCTTCCTGTGATATCACAATCGGTAACAACCTTGTAACTTTCGATCACGTGATGGCGGGCAACTGTTGAGATCTGATGATAAGTGATTGATGGTCAACTAAACCTATCACCTTCGACCTCACCAGATGGGACACATGGCACCCACTCATGATATCACAATCAACCAAAGCACTATGGTGGGGCCATCATGGGATGGTGGGGAATAATTGAGATCAAATGGTAGTTGATCAATGGTAGCACAAATTTGATCCCTCAAAAAGGACACATGGCCCCCGCCATAATATCATGATTAATAAATATCATGTGATGGCGAGAAACCATTGATATCTGAAGGAAATTGATCAACTGTAGCATGAATTTCATCCTTCTACAAAATAAAACATTCATTAAAAGGACAAGGGGACATTACTAGGCAGACAGTAAATAACACCATAATTTTTCCTTTAAATGATGCAACATGAGGCCAACCAAGACTTAGGAAAATAAAACCCATGGAGGAAATAAAAATTAAGACCAAAGGGACCAAGCATAGATGAAATGATATGACATAAGATGTTTTAAAACCCTTCAAAAAGTAATAGTGAAATAGATCCCAACCAAGGCATAAAATAAACACAAGGGTTTTACATGTAGGAAAAGCTAAAACCACAACCTTAAGAAATTTTCAACACCATGAAGGACCAGTGACATAAGGCAGGGCATGAGTGCAAAAAAAGGAGAAAAAATTTGAAGTTCCATCACCCCGCTTACTGGTAAACATTTTTTTTTGTTGGTCACTTTCCTTACATATACCTGGTTATAACCTAAGAAACTATCAAGCAATGAAAAAATCTCTAATTTGGCCATGATCTGTAGGATCTACTCTATTGATGACAAAGGGTAGTGGTTTTTAAGTGAAGCTTTATTCAAATCTCATAAATCAACACACAATCTAGTATCACCATTATTTTTCTGATCTGGTACTAGATTTGATACCTAGGTGGAATGCTTGATTGCATATATGATCTTTGATTCAATCAATTTGGTGAGCTCCTGCACCATCAACGCTTCTACCTTCAGATTGATTGGTCTTTATTTTTATCAAACAGGCTTTGATCCTTTTGCCAAGTCAATGGTATGTTGAATTATGCCTATATCATATCCTCTAAGATCATCATAGGTCCAGTATATAACCCTGTCATATGTAGAACATAGATCCTTTAGTCTTTCCATGGTTTTTTGTGAAACCTTAATTCTGACTTTTAACTTTCTGTTGCTTATGACATTGAGCTCTTCATAATCCATTTCATCTACCGTGAACCTGTGTTTGACATTTCTTGCATCTTTGTAGTCAAAAATATTTTCAAGGGAGATTAACCCTCGAGGAAGCTTGTTTCCTTTTAATTGGATAACCTATTCTTTGCAAAATTCTGCTTTTGGCTGTGAGTAGTCGAAAGTTCTTGATTTATGCAAAAAGGTGGCAATCTGAGTATCATCTTCAAATACCTTCAAGTTTTGATCATTGTCAAGAATTTCTAGTTAGACGATGATCTATACTACATTTTTCTTTATTGTTGATTCAAAAACTGGTTCAAATTGTGAATTGATTGAAGTCATCTGATCAGCAACACTATTTTGAGATTGACGAATGACTTGTATATTAAAAGCTTTAAAACTCTTAATCATGTCCCATATCTGATGTCTGTATGACTTTTTTTTTATGTTCTTCACAACTGCTTTCCCATAGACCTGGCTCACAACCAAATTTGAATCTCTGAATGCTTACATTCTCTTTACATTCATTCATTCAGCAAGGGTCAAACCATGAACCAAGGATTCATATTCTACATCATTATTTGAGCACAAGAACTGAAAATGAAAAGATTTGAAGGTCTCCAACCCTATTGAGGACACTAGTTAGATACCTACTCTAGAACCGTCTTTGCATTTGGAGCCATCAAAATATTAGGTCTATAGACGGTTGTCACTCAGATCATCATTTTTTCTCAATCTTTTATCAATTTTAGAAAGACTTGATTATCGTTGAAGATCACATAGGTTCCTAGTCTCGTTGCCTGAGAGTTTCTGAATGGGTTAGAGTCAATGAATTGGTTGAGGAGCACCTCTTCTTCGAGAGTCCACTCACTCGTGTCTTCTTCATCTTCCAACATCTCTACACAATATCTTTCCTGTTGTGAGAAGGAAGTATGTGCTACTTCAAAATATAGGACTGCATTGTCCGCTATATGTTTAGGATGTAAAGATTCCAACAAAATTTTCATTTTCACCCCATGCTTGGTCCTCAATATTAGGTGGGACCAATTGAGTGCCAAATATCAACATAGCTTCATGGTGAAATCTCTTGAAAGACACATTTTGAAGACTGGGGGAATGTCTATCACCAATACTTCTTGTGTGACCATCTAGCTTGGACATGAGAAGACGGTTAAAGATAGATCTTTAATGTGACCAGCAGTTGAAACCTTCTTCCCATCTAATTGCATGATTCCCTTCTCAAGGGTATCATATTTAAGTTTCAGGGCATCGGCCACTTGCTTTGGTATGACCATTATACTAGCTCCTGAATCAATCATATTATTTTGCAAAAGCATATCTCCCAAAAGCTTATCGACCAGTGGCCTTCAAAGCCTACTCTTCTTGTGGTGGTAGTTGACATGGATGAGGAAATTACAGAGCTTGTTGTACATATTCTCCTGTGAGCCTTCTTTTGGATCTTGTGTTATAATCTAACTACACTTATGGAGTACTAGTTTTCGAAGCTTCGTTCATGAATACATCTTCTTCCTCCATCCAATAAAATAGTGTTTGGTTGGGCACAATATCCAACTCTTGCTCTAAATACATTCTTTGTATTTGCACTCTAAAGTGGGTGTTTTCCATCTTGGGAGACTCATATCCTTCTGTAGTCAGTAGCATGCCCTTGTTTCTTTTCTCTACTGTCATTTGTTGTAGATTTCCCCTTGGACAATTTTAGGGCATCTAACTATCACTACACATGAAACACCATACATTCTCATCTTCCACTAGGTTATTCTGGTCTAGGACTAATTCTTTACCCTAGCTATCCTTGACTATCTGTAGTATCATAGTGACTAGAACTATCTAGTTTGTAGATGCCATTTGTTGACCTCCTCCTCTTGGTAGTCCTTGGTATGTGTTATATTTGTAGGATGGCCTTCCCCCACAATAGGTCTTAGTGGCCTGCATCAAAGGTATCGCTTGATGTCATTTGATGAGAAATAACTTGTAGAGGAAGAGCTCGACTAGCTTAGCTATGCGGTGGGGTACACATACATGGATTGTGGATATTCGAGTAGCTTCTTCCCAATGATTACTAGATATTTCTACAAATAGAGGCATTAGAGGTCATGACAGAAGCTTTCCAATGTTAATCAAATTGTTCTTCACATGCACAACTAAATTGTATGCATCGAGTAAGATATCCCCTCCCATAGAGGTTATCATCACTGCAATATATGAATGGAAGGCCTTTAGGTAGAACATAAATGCCATCATAGCTAGAGGTTGGATAGTCATAGGGATTCTCTACTAGGTTTTGTGGAACTTGGTGTTGTAGTCACTCATGGCCTCCTATGGGGCTCTTTTGATGGTGAGCAATATCCCTTCTTCGAAAAGCATTCAAACAACCTTTCTCCAAGTTGATCCTAGGAGCGGATAGAACTAGAGGCTAAAGATCAATACCAATCTTAAGTCTTTCCTTTGAAAGAGGTGGCCAACAACCTAAGAGCAATATTTTCCTCTACTATATTATATACCCTACATACCTCCAATATATCATAGAGGTTTTCTAAAGAGGTTTTGAAGTCCTCTCTAGAAAATTTTGGAATAGCCTTGATGGAGTTAGTGAGTATGGTGGGGCACACATCTATGGGTGTAGGTGGTTGTAGCAGAATACCACTATCCCAGGTTACAACATTTATAGGAGCAAGGGCAACTATATGAGCCATGGACAATAGATTCCTATGAATTGAGTATACAAGTATTCTAATTTGGAAAGTTTGGCCTCTAGGTGGAGTGGATAAGGATCTCAATACTGGGCTCTTACTTCTTGCTCTATTACTTCTTATAGGTGATATAGAACCTGTAAGTCTTTGCCTGCTAGGTATCGATGCAGGTAACTAGGAGTACTAGAAATGAGCTCTTAAGGATGCTCTTGTTTGGATTCTGGGCATGAAACTTCCAAATTCTTTCCTTAGCCTAATTTAAGAAATATTTTTGACTTCTAAGTAGGCGTTTGGAGAACTTTGGGTCCCACTTGGTGTGACAAATAAAGAACTATTAATCATCAAATCTTGCACCTCTCTGATAGCCTTATGGGAGATTTAGCAAGTGGGCGATCAATTTGCACATCACTAAATACCTTCAAGATTTTTATAGAAATTCAACTCTTCTTTGAGTTTTGGAGAAAAGGGTAGAAAGAAATGTAAATAAAAAACATAAAACAACAATGCACTAATTTTTTTATAATATTTCAAACCCAATCTTTCTTATGAATGATATATTATACAGAGAATGCCACAACCCTTCATTGTTGGGAGGAGAATGAGAAGCAAAGGCTAGATACAAGCATAATGCAGTCTTTCAAATCTCCTTGTGGTAAGTGTTCATTAAGGTCTGATCAAGAACAAAGATTTCCAAGGCTAACGGAAAACATCTAGAAATTGTATAAACTCTTCATCTTTTTACAACATAATATACCAAAACAACCCTTCAGAAAAATAGAGAAGTTCAACAGACATAATCCATTTTCCACAAGTTATCATCCTACCATATAAGCCTACAACATGGAAATCAACCACTCAAACTATTCAAATTTATCTTAACACAATGTTTCATTTAGAACAAAAATATAAAGAAGAAACTTGACAAAGGCCATTACATGCACAGTCTCAAAGATTTCTTCTAAATAGTTTGTGCTTAAATATCAAATGAACTTAAAAATAGAGGTCAGATTCCTATCTAATAATAGTTTGAGATTAAACAATATAACATGCTAGAGAAAGTAATTTTTCTGCCAATTCTACTTCTGAAAATAGTTCTATAACTAATAAAAAACTAAAGAAACTTTTTTTATCTTAAAAAAAAAATAAAACCCTTTCATTTTGTCATTGCGTCCCTTTTATAGCTGAAAAGAGAGAGAACCTCCACAAACACCCCAAAAGTAAATGATGCCAAATGTCTATATTTGAAGCTCACAATCTAATTGTAGATATTTTTTAGGTTGTGGTGATCTTTTCTCATTAATTCTCAACTGCTGCATTAAATTACCTTATATATTTAGCAAATATTTCCCTTTGTAAACACTTGGACCCTAGAAAATAGCCTGGCAAAAATCTGGTTGACCAACCATGTAGCTTCAATGATTCCAACTCAATTTTTTCAACAAAAAACAAGAAATTTCCAGCATGCTCTAAAAAACTCCAAAAGACATTACTTCTTTAAATCACAAACTACCTGCAATGAAAAGATGATGTGTTGAGTGGGCAGGCATTCTTAGATTTATGAAAATAACTTTGGAAGGAAATCCCCGCCGAGCTGACATGCGTCTTTTCCCTATCCTGAAAGGAAGATGATAAAAAAAAAATTCACATAGCTACCACATGGCACATTGTGCTCCTTTCAAAACCACTTTTTCCTTGAGTGTAGATTCATCTCGAAGCCAAAATCATAAAAAGCCAAAAATCAAAAAATGATTATGGAAAAATTGCTTCACAGCTTCTACCCATTTTTACCAATGTTGGTTGGCTTGATTAATTCCTAAAATTAAAATAATATGAAAAGGATATGGCAAGAAGGTTTGCATCCACGCTTAAATCTGACGAAGTTATGGTGAAGGCACTATTAGCGGATGCATCTGAGATTTCCATAGCACAAGTTTCTGAACTACCTAGAACTAGAGTAAATTTTCCAATATGTGTAGATGTCATTGCAACTAGAGAGGAATTTTGCACATTAAGGGAGGGGTTAGACTCATCTTCACAAGGTATAAAAATGCTCTTTCTTCCTTGGTTATTGGATTTTTTTTTCCTACATTGTTAGATATCTCACTTGTGAGAGTAGGAAAAATCTCTTATATACAGTACACTTTAAATTACTCAATCACCTTAGGTAGGGTAGGTTGGTTAATGTACCAAACTTTCTTTATAATTTGTTGAAAAGGATGGAATTAGACTATCAAAGAAAACAAGCTAACACTTCCCTATCACACCATTGTCTGATTTCTTTACTAATAAAAGTAATTTTGAAGATTCAATAGCCACAAGTAAATTGGGAATATTTTAATGAGTGTACAGATATTAACAATTTTTTGGATGCACCTGTGGTACATGAGAATGTAGAACCCCAAAATGAACCTATAAGAGAAATCCCTCATGTCTCACCTACGACTTCACCTACCACTAGCCAAGGTGAGCATGAGGAACATAATGAAATGGAGTCTAGGTCACCTGTAATTGAGGAAACTCTATCTTCTTCTAAATCACAAAGATCCAAGAGTAGGAGAGGTAGTACATCTACATCCTCCACACCTTCCAAAACAAAGAAGAAGAAGGATACTCCAAATAAGAAGGGAGATATTAAAAATAAGGGTGTTGAAAAGGAGAAAAGAAAGAGTTCTAAGAAATAAAAACATACACCTAGATGTTCAAGAAGATTAAGGAGACAAGGTGTCGTGAGGTAAAATGTAGAGGAACCTGAGGAAGAACAAAAGAGCATAGAATTGTAGCAAGAGGATGTCATGATAGTAGAAATAGACTCTAAAATAAAGAGGGATACCCCTAGCAATGTAAATATACCTATGAAAAGGAGAAAATGTGTGTCAACTACCTCTAATTCAGAACTAGATGATATCTTTACTACTAAGAAAACATGAAATGAAACCCTAGTTAGTCCCATTCATAGAGGCTATGAAGAGGGAGGTAATGAATAGTTCATGGATATAGAGGAGATGTACATAGAAGAAAGAGATGTAAGGAAAGAGCTCCAAGAAGCATTATATAGGATCAAAAATTTAGACAAATTAGTATAGATTTATGAAAAGAAGGACAAGGAAAGAGAAGCAAAAATGTAAGGAATGGAGGAGAAATTGCAAACATATGGCCATGCTACTAAACTTGACTTGTTAGCACAATTGGAAATAACTAATATTGTGGATGGAAAATTGGTAGTAATAGATTAGAAACCTCCTCCCATTAGAACTCCTAATTAGAATACAACCTTGTCACTTGGCTATCAATTATGTAAAGTAACTATTGAGCTTGCACATGAAAAGGAGAAATGGAAGAAAGAAAAGGAAATTTTGATTGAAGAACATGCAAAGGAACTAGAAAAGAGAGACATGGAGTCAAGCAGATCAGTGGTCAGGTTGGATGAAGTGGCAGAAAAATTTGCATAGATTATCAGATGTAGACCTCCACCAAGGACATATGCACTATTTTTGTAGGGAAGATTTTTAAGTTTCCAGTTTAGCAGGTTAATTAGTAAACACTCAATTGCTTTGAGTAGAATTTTTTAGTTTCTTAATACTTTTTCTAATTCTACACCTAAGGAACAACACTAGTTGTGTGAATATTATTTACACAATCATGTAGTGCTAGATGAAATAGAGTGGAATCATCTAATTTTTGTATGGGATCCTCAGATAAGGGTACTTGCATTCTATTATAGAGATGAACAACTCAAAGGTGAAATAATGGAAGAGTATGAGGAGAGGAAGAAAAAAATTTCTCTCCCCATATAGAAAGAATATAAAAACCATGATGTACATAGTTATTGATGAATGGTTGAAACTCATTAATCACAAAGGTGTAGTCAAGAAAATCATGAAACTAAGAAAAGCAGATTATGAAAGAATGTATATGTTAGTTGTTGGTTTGAGACAACAATTCTACAGACATGTGCAAAAAAGATGGAATAGTTTGACCCCTGAATTACAAAGAAAGGAACCTCTTTCTATGTATAATTTCATTTCCATCCTTTGAAGGATACACATGTATATAGAAATTGGTGTTAACAAAGGGATTTACTAGGTACAACCCACCTTTCATCCACCTATCTTACTCTATACAGTTCCATATTGAACTAGCGAGAAAGGCGAAGTATGTGAGAAAGATGGGAATACTAGAATGAGGAAACTTGTAGCATATAAAGGTTTCTATTTGGAATAGACCTAGGGATTCGATACTATTATGGACCTAGTTGGGGGATGTGATGGGTCTAGTTATTAGCTCTTTTTCTGTTACTTCTATGCATACTTTCAGACACAAGCCTTGAACCTAAATCATAATAATGGGAATATTTTATGACATAATACTATTGCATGGTTTATATGTAGATATGAATGAATTGTGGATGGAATTATTTTTTTAATCATGATAGTTAGCCTTGTGCACTTTCTTTGTGAATTAACATTTTTTCAACCAAGGAGTAATTGTAGCATGTAGCAATTGAATGTTGTAACCCGCAACAAAAGGAAGACTGGGACAACAAAACAACGAAGTTCCAGATTAAGCTAAATGCAATAACTATTACTTGAAGAGACCTTGTGGAGGTTGAATGTGCATCATTATAACAAGTTAATAATGCTGGAGAAGAAGGACTCCTTTCCTAATAGGATTTTTGATAATTTTTTGTGTGTTTTACATGTAATTTTGTTTTACAGAGATTCAGTTCTATTAGGCTTCTTCTATCTTTTTAGTCATGGTTAGAACAATTCAATATTAACTATATGCTCTAATATTTAGGAGTGTAAGTTAATGGGTGTGGTTAGTTTTTTATTAGAATAAGATTCCCCCATGCTTGTATATAACCGAGGTTGAATCCTTAGATCAATTAGTTGATTTTTTAGTCTTTCATTATTGGTTATTTTCATTCTCAAGACATTATGGATATTTAAAATGATTGCATACAATTTGTGAGAAGACTGTATGTAATATTTCATGATATGGAATGAATGAAGTCAATTAATTGGATGCGTAGAATCTAAATTAGTTATATTTGGTTTTAGTTAAAAGAACAACCACTTGAGTAGGCCACTCAAGGTAACTGTTCTTCACTTCATTTTCTAGTCATTTATTTATGTTTATTACTTATTTTTGTTGGACTCAAGGAACATTGAGAAGGGGGGGTGAATCAGTGTTCAACAAATTTAACTTTCAATTTTGATCATAAACCATTAACAACATTTCAACAAAAGAAAAGTTGCAAGCACAAGAAGAAGATAAACAAAACACCATAACACCAATATTTTTACGTGGAAACCCTATTAGGGAAAAAACCACGATGGGGATTAATCCACAATTTATACTATGTTAAAAATATGAAGAAAAGGGAATGCACATGCATTCAGGCATACTACCTAGAGCTCATTAATCAAAATAGGGAAGGCTCACTTCCTTAAAAAATGTTTGAGTTACAAAAAAAGGTTGAACTAATAGGATAGCATCTACAAATTCCTGGATTCAGCTTTGGTGAAGCTAAGTAGATGATCTTCAACCCTTCTGATTGATTATGTATTTTTTCTCTGGTCTACACTGCTCTATTTTTCTGCCCTTCTGAAATTGTGCATAGATCGCTCAATCACCCTTCTAATATTCGCACATATATTTCCTCTACTCTTCACACACATACCTACACCTTCACATTTTCTTACATATACAAAAGGAATTACCGATCTCATATATTTATCCACTAACAAGGATTCAATTGCTATATGTCGGCTTCAAAGAAAATGCAAAGTATTCTCCACATGTTAGCTCAAATCATCAACAATATTTAATACACACCAACACAAGTCGATTAGAATATAGCTACAACCCAAAAATAAAAAACCAACACACGAAACAATTAAACAATTATTCCTTATACATCTATGACATGTGACAATCACATGGTTGGCCACAATGAGCAAATAAATAGAAAAATATCTTGTCAGATCTCCAAGCTCATACACCAATTAATGCAACATCACAAAACTTACCAATAAGGTAACATACATGCTTAACAAACTATCCTTGGGATCCACAACACAAAATGATGATCCGGTGAAGCATACAGATCAACTAACTGACCGGATACCCTGATCTTCATGCTTTATGCGAGTAATATCCTATTCTTTACTTTATCTACCGGTATGAGTAAATTATAATACATGGACTAGGATAATGAGTTCAGTTGCCATTAATGAGAACACTAGAAGCCATAAACAATCTCCCCAAGTCATATTCCAACAATCTCCCCCTTTGGCATTGATGGAAACATTTAGTGAAAAATGACTAAGTGTTGGAACCAAAACTAAAAAATTCAAAACACAACAAAACACTACTCCCCGTTAGAATGTCAAGGCATTTTTCACTACATTCTCTCCCCATTTAACATCAATGACAAAAATTTACTATTTTCTCTCCTTTTGCTAAAATTTTGACAGTGCTCTCACCTCCTTTGTTGATGCAAAAAAAAATGATCAAAATTTGAGAAATTCTAACTACAGCACAAATTAGAAAATTATTGTATACTTATCTTTCATCTTTGGAAGAAATTTCTTCCAAGCATATATTGTGATCCCATTAATTATTATCAATTTTTTTTTTTCTAATGTCCTATTGATGGTCTAGATGAGGGATTTTGGAATTGTAATTTTTCCTTCTAATTTCTCTCCTTTCTTGAGCACTTCAATTAGTTGCTCCAATTTGCATCCAGTTAGATCCTTCACTTTCTAGAAAGTGTCCATAAGAGTGTTTTTGGAAAATTGAACCTTTGCATGCTCAGTCTGCAACTCCTGAATCCTTTTCTTTACTATACCTTCCTAGTCCTAAAACATGTTATAAGCTTGACCAATTTTCTTCAACTCACTTTCAATATTCTTCATATTGTCCTTGTATTTCCCAACTACATGAGGCCAATGAAGACAATAATTGATCTTATTTGCTAAGTCAATGCATTTCCTTAACACATTCATTTTCTTTTTCAATATAGTAAGGGACAACCTAAACTGCTCCTTCAGATGTAAAATTATTTCTTCCTCTTTCTTATCCTAAGACTCAGAGGCCACAATTTCCCTAATACATTCAATCAACTCATCAGGAAGTACATTCTACAAAATTTCCAATTCAATGTTATTATGCACAAAGTAACTTCCTAGAATGCTTTCAATTAGGTCTTGTTCATATGAGGGTCCATATAACCATATGGAAACAATCTTTTTCATTCCATCTTCCTCTTGAACAATCTACAATATCTTTGTTTTGAATAAAGCACCTTATTCATCACTTCTTTATGTTATTATTACATCTAGTTCAACTGATTCTGGTTCATCTCTTGGAGTGTAATCATGAGAATCTTCATCTGGTATATCAAAAATTATATGTTCTTTTCCTTTTCCTTCATATTTTGGAGACTTATGTGTCAGAGGAGTGTCATCAACAAACTCTAGAGCCCTTTTTTTCTTCCTCTCCACCTTACCGGAAGAGGACCCAACTTCAACTAGTTTTACCGGAAGGGAGATGCCAACAATTCTAAACTTTCCCAACAACTCTCTAAAGAAATTTTCATAAACTTGCTCACAATTTTCCAGAGTATTAGAATGTTCAAAATTTTTCTTACAAACCAATTCAATTTCCTTCCATACCACATTATCATTCTGAGGCAAGCAATTCAGAAAATACATCATAAGACATATAACCAGGGTACCAAACATGAAGGAGTAATTTGCTTCTTTTGTCAATTGCACATTTTCCATCAATTGATATTTTAGTAAACTGCACAGGTTAAAGTCTTGATCTTCCTTTATCATTTTATGAGAAATGAAAATTGTGCCTACCAAGGTTGTGCCTTCCCTATTTCTGAAGAAAATTTTGTATGAAATCCCATGTGCAATGTGCCTCATTATTGGATCTTTGATTGTCAAAATTACCATAGCCCTTTGATCTCCTATCACTCTGGTTAGGGTTTCAACTTCCTTGTTCTAAATCAACTTCTTTTTCTAAATATCCCCAGCATTGCATAGACCAGTTTAATTTCTAATCACATCCTTGGAAATAAGATAGGATTTATCCAAGGTTAGAATGTCCTCATTCAATCTATTCAAGATAAACCTGACCACTTACGCGTTAACAAAATAAGGAAACTCACTCCAAATTTTCAAACTATTATGTTTCCAACCTTCAAGCCACTTCAATTCATCGGCTGGTAACAAATTTCTTGCATCCTTGAGCTTTTTGCTGCTATATTCATCCAAATACACAATTCCTTTGATTTTCTTCATTTTTCTTTCCGTATTGAACAAGTTTTTCTACAAAGCACAAAATTTAAATTTCTACAAGCAATTAAAATACCTAATGAATTTGCTACCAAATTTACTTGACTCCATTGAAATTCTACTGTAAAGGCTCTCCTTATGTTTTTCTTCAATGTAGGGTGGAAAATGAGGGTTCCAAATACCCTTTTATAACTTCACGCACCTAACCTTTTTTTTGCATTAAATATTTTTAACCAGGAGTTTCAGTTACTCTATTTTCTCATACAGCAAGAGAAGAATTCATCTATGGACCTTCTAGATCTTGAATTAATACACAAATGATCATGGAAAGATTTGAAGACTGATAGCACAACTACTGAAAATTCCATGCATTCCAGTAACACTATTGACAGGGGGTCATAGAATTTTCTTGAACAACTCCCCCTAGGCCAATGGCCTGAGATCAATTTCTGGAGGAGTTACTAGAGGCTACTTCCAGTATGGGCTTATTTCCTTCAACAGATTCACTCTTCTTTACCCATTTTTTCTTCATCTAATCTCTTATTTATTCCACAGTCACTTTTCCTTTTCCTTTTTTATCTTTCTGTGAAATTCTTCCTCTGTATACCAGACCTCTTCTATCCATATTTTTGTTTCTGCAAAATCTTATAATGTGACTAGAACTGTTGCAATTGTAACACACCATATTTCTTTGTCTAGACCATTCATTCCATTGATTTCCCTTTGATCTACACTGCTTATCAATATGCCTAAATTTTCCACAGGTGTAGCATTTGACATTCCTTACATTGATAGACATACTTCTACACTTAATTGACTTATGACCAAACTTATTACAACTAAAACACTAACTGGGAAATGATGGACTGCTTGAATTTATTTTACTTCTACACTGAGAAGCCGTATGACCAAATTTAATGCAAGCAAAGTAGTAACCATTAAACTTCTGAGCATTGGGTTGTCTTACTAGATACCTTTTTCCTTTGTTCATTTGATTTCTTTCTCTAGAATCCTTGTGTTCAGATCTGGAGCTTTCACCTTTCTCATAGCTAAGACCTCACTTATCATTTGCATCCTTTTGTCATTTAGTCAGCTCATCAAGCTTAGCAGAACTGATCCTGAGCTTTTCCTTATTCTCATTTGCAATAGTGAGTTCATTTCTAAGAATAACTGTCTTTGAATCTCTTTTTCATTATTTATAGATTGTTGTAGCTCAATTTCCAGCTAAATGAATCCACTATTGACTCTACTGCATTCTTCATATTTTTATTTTAAAGACTAGGCTATATTCTCCTCATTATTCTTCCTTTCTTCAATCTTCTTGGTTAGTTGCATTTCCACATATTCCATCTCAAGCTTTAGAGTAGCATTATTCCTAGCAAGTTTTTCACATTCTTCAATTATCTCCTTTAGGGTCTGATTCAGGTGAACATCTTCCAATATTTTACTTTCTTTCTAGTTCAACTGATAACATAGTTCCTTCCTCTTTTCTCTTGAATCATTGATTTTATCCTTCAAAGATTGAATGAATTTTTCAGCATCTTGAAGATTTTCTTTTAATTGCATAACTTCTACCTTATACTAATTAAGATCATCAAGTTCCACCATAAGCTATTGTTGAAGACCACTAGAGTCCATTACAATCCAAGATCCACCTCAAACTATGAAAATTTCTATAGAGGAACCTGCTCTAATACCAATTGTTGGACTCAAAGAACACTGAGAGGGGGGTTGAATAAGTGTTCAACAAATTTAACTTTCAATTCTGATCATAAACCATTAACAACATGTCAAAAAAAGAAAATATGCAAGCACAAGAAGAAGATAAATAGAACACCATAACACTAATATTTTTACGTGGAAACCCTATTAGGGGAAAAACCATGGTGGAGATTAATCTACAATTTATACCTTGTTAAAAGTATGAAGAAAAGGGAATGCACATGTATTCAGGCACACTACCTAGAGCTCACTGCTCAAAATAAGGAAGGCTCTCTACCTTACAAAATTTTTGAGTTACAAAAAAAGGTTGAACTGAGAGGATGGCATCTACAAATGTCTAGATTCAATTCTGGTGGCCCTTCTAATTGATTATGTATTTTTTCTCTGCACTATTTTTCTACCCTTCTAAAACTATGCATAGATTGCTCAATCACCCTTCTGATATTCACACATACATCTACTCTACTCTTCACACACATTCACACACCTTCACACTTTCTTACATATACAAAAAGAATTTCCGATCTCATATATATATATCTGCTAACAAGGATTCAATTGCTATATGTCAGCTTCAAATAAAATACAAAGTATTCTCCATATGTTGGCTCAAATCATGAGTAATATTTAAAGCACACCCATACAAGTAGGGTAGACTATAGCTATGACCCAAAACAAAATAACCAACACAAGAAACAATTAAAAAATTACTCCTTATACATATGCGACATGCGACATTCACTAGGTTAGCCACAATGAACAAATAAACAAAAGAACATCCTGCCGGATCTCCAAGCTCATACACCGATTAATGCAACATCACAAAACTTACCAATAAGGTAACATGGATGCTTAACAAAATATCTGAGGGATCCACAACAAAAAATGATGATCGAGTGAAGCATACAGATCGACTAACTGACTGGATACCCTGATCTTCATGCTCTTTATTGGTAATACCTTGTTCTTTACTTTATCTACTAGTATGACTAAATTCTAATCTACGGACCAGGATAATGACTTTAGTTGCCATCAATGACAACACTAGAATCCATAAGCAATCTCCCCAAGTCATATGCCAACAATTTTCTATTTGCTATCACTTCATGAAATACATGCAAGTTAGAATTAGAATATCATACTTTGTTTACTAGTAATGAATGTTCATGAACATACATGCAATTATTAACCAGTAGTACTCTGAAGGCTAATTCAACTGAATCAGTAGTTTTTATCAGTTTTGAGTTGATACAATAATATTTTATTAGAAGGATTTTAGTTATAGTTTAAGTTGTAGGTACCCGTAGCCATTAGTTCTAAGTTGTTTCTTTCACTTTTTTGCAATTTTTTGAATTCTCAACAAATAGAATATCTTGAATAGGGTAGCTTAGGTATTTTTGGGTCTCTAAAGGCATATACAATGTTGCACCATCACAAGTTTACAAACCTTGGGTTGAAATTTTAATGTAGTCTTTGCAATGTTGAGTGGACTATTCAGTTAGATAAACCTTTAAATTGTGTAGGTTCTACCAAGTTTACAACACACTAGTATAGACTCTATGCCTTGCACAAAAATTATTATATTGCTTAGGTGAAACTTAGTGAAATAACCTTATATTTATAAGTATGTATCCTCAATTTCTCAAAATTCAAATAACACAAGACGACATTGGAGTATTGATTTGAAAACATTAAAATACAGTCAAAAACATAATTTAAATTTAGGTCCTAAGTATAAGGGAGGACTTGTTCATCCATGGGAGAATGGGTCCTAGGTCCCTAAACCTATGACACACACTACTCAATGAGAAATGTTATGTTAAGGCATTAATGAAAGTTGGGTTTTCTCTTCAAAAAATGTATTACAATGGGCTTGGTAAGTGAATTAAATGGCCAATTAAGGTATAATTAAGCTCAATTAATTAAAGGAGACCTAAATAAGTGTGAAATTGTAAAGGGGTACATTTTACAATACTAAAATAAGGGACAATTATGTCCAAATTAACTAAGAGGGCCCAAACAAGTGTAAAAATGTAAAAGGGATATATTTTTCTACACCACGAGCATACCAAGCTCTAGGAGCTTGTTTGAGGCCAAAAAGAGATTACCTAATTCTAAAATCTATGTATAAAGCCTAAACAAACCCTGGTGGTTATTCTATGTAGATTTCCTTCTCAAGGTCTTCATGAAGAAATCAACTCTTCACATGCATCTAATGTACATCTCATCCATATGTTGTGGCTATAGCAAGTGTGAGTTAATTGAATTCATCTTAAATATTGGAACAAATGTTTCTATATAGTCAATGTTTTCAACTTGTGAAAAATATTTTTCAACCAATAATACTTTGTACTTATGAGTTGGCCCATCTATTGCAAATTTAGTTTGATATATTAACCTACATCAAATCATTTTCCTTCCCTTAGGTACTGAATTCAAATTGCATGTTTGATTTCTAATCAAAAGATCATATTCCTCATCCATAGCAA
The DNA here is from genome assembly GCA_007258455.2 of Sequoia sempervirens. Lineage (NCBI taxonomy): Eukaryota > Viridiplantae > Streptophyta > Pinopsida > Cupressales > Cupressaceae > Sequoia > Sequoia sempervirens. The sequence goes on along the minus strand of VDFB02058242.1, from coordinate 221,764,245 downwards.
TATACCACTTTGGTATGCTTGATACCTCTCTGAATGTGTATAGATCAAAAACTAAAGTAAACAAGGCATGTTCCCCCCTCAAAAATCTTCTTGAATCTTTCTATCATCTACTAAATCATGTACCCCTATATCTTCTTTGTGTATAGTATGAGATATGGGTGAGTCTCATGCAAAAGTTTCAACTTCCAATGCAATCCCTAAACCACATGAAGATGAAGCCTCATCACTACTATCACTCTAAGAATTGTTAGAAGAAGAAGATACTACACTAGGAATATGATGAGAATGATCTGAATCACCATTTCTGTAATCAGGATCTAGTGAGTCCATAATATATTGTGAATTGTAAAGGTACGGTTTCAAGATATTTTCTTGAGGCTTAACATTTCTCTTAATAAACAACTCATGTGTTGTAGGATGGAGTGGGAAATATCTTTTTACACCATCTAGATATCCAACAAATATGCAAGGTTTGGATTGTTGATCCATAGCATTGAGATGTTCTTTTAGAATGTGTGCCATGGTATGAGATCCAAAAACTCTAAAATGATCAATTGATGGTTTCCATCCTTTCCAAGATTGAAAGGAAGTGATTCCCTTCAAAGATTTATGTGGAACTCTATTATGAATTTAACATGCACAATTGACTACTTCTATGCAATATTATGGTGTGAGAACCTTAGAGTGAATCATATAATTAGACATCTCTTTTAAACATCTACTTTTTTTTTGTAACACTATTTTGTTGTGGGGTATAAGGAACTATGCACTATAGATCTATCCTCTGTGATATAAACAACTACTCAAAATGGTTGTTGATGTATTCTCCGTTATTATCTATTCAAAGTACTTTGACAACTTTTCTTGATTATTTTTTGGTAAGAGCTTCAAAATCTTGAAAAGATTCAAACACTTCTATTTTTTCCCTAAGGAAGTAGACCCATGTAAAAAATGAGAAATCATCAATATTCAAGGTGATAACATATCTAGCCTTTGTAGAATATGGATGGTGAAAATCCCCTAAAATCTCACTATGTACAAGTTCTAAAACTTGTGTTGCCCTCCATGATTTGCATTTCTCAAATTTTTCTTTTGGATGTTCACCAAGTACACAACATTCGCAAAGCCATTTAGAAAATTTAACCTAATTAGTGTTTCATTTTAAAATAGGGTTCACCAAAATGACTTGATCAAGATGATGAACCACTAATTTTTTAGGGTATGAAACATATAATTAATGTAATTATGAGGGACAAAAGATGAAAATATCAATAATAAATGATACCTATATTTAATAGCAACTATGAGGGTAGTTTTTAGAGCTAAAAGAGGTGTGTACGTTGCTGCAAGAATCTTGTTTTAGGGCACAGAGGAATCATTCACCTTTAGTGATGAATGGGTCCCTATTAGGGTTTCTCAAATTGAGATCTGGGTCATTTTCCTTAATGTCTGCATTCTCAAATCGCTAGTTTTCAGCTCACAAAAACCTATACTTAATTATATAGCTTCAATTCTTTGTTCTTGCACTTTGAATGACAACTTTTACAACTTTACAACATTGACAATTTTGTTCTAAATATTTCCTCCACTTGATCTTCAACCTGTAAATATGCAAACACACATTCAAGGGAAGGAAAAACTTGTTGATTGTTAGTGAATAGGGGTTTTCCTTGGTCAAACCACTTCTAGGTAATTAAATTGATTGATGAGATAATGAAATTGAAGAATGAAACATGGAATAATGAAGTGCTGATACCTTGGAAGATATCTTGTAATGTAAATCTTTAATCTAACATGTAGTTTCCATGAAGAATGTAGATCTTGGATCCTTGAATATGACATGAACAATGCTTGCAAGTAGATCTTCAATGCTACATCAATTTCTTATCTCAACAACATGCATGAATGCATCAAACCCTTGATATGATGAAATGATCTTGAAATTTTGCAATAAACCTTGAAAATTTTCCTTGAAATGCCTTGTGAATTCTCTTATAAACTCTATAATGCTCTTTTGAATGTACTCTTGAGTGCTCATGAGGATCTAGGATGAAACTAGGTGAATTAACCCCTTATTTATACTAAATTAGGAGATTAACCCTGAAATTCAAATAATCAAAGCCGACACCAGATCTAGAAATAAACATTATTAAAATCCCACCAAAATGAAATAAAAAAATGGGTTCCTCATTGAGGGAGGATCCATTTACCACTAGGGTGAATGGGTCCTGGCTCAGTTTTCTAGGACCTAACCCCAGGGGATGGAAAGAACACTTAAAACCCATTTAGAACCAATTGATAAAGGGGGATCCTATAGAGGTAGGACCCATTCACTACCTAGGGTGAATGGGTCTTGACACCATTTTCTAGGACCTTGATTTCCCTAATTAAATGTTTTATTATTTAAATCATGGGTTTCAAGATAGATCTTCGGGAGGTGTCATAATTAAGGCTTAAATTTGAATTAAAAGGGCTAATTAACTCCAATTAACCAAAACTAATTAAGGAGATCCTAGATAAATATGAAATTGTGTTACAACACTTGACAACATCATAAATAGGGTACACATTGGGTACATTTCATTAAAAGGGGGGCCCATTGGGCTCATTTAATTAAATAAACCCTAGAAAAGTGTAAAAGTGTGTTACAACACTTTACAACACTCTTGAAAAGGACAATTTCAGGTACATTTTAATTAAATAAGGACCCTAGAATCATGTGAATTTTTACAACACATTGGAACACTATTCCAAGAGATGATTAATTCAGTTTTATGTCAATTATCTAAATTAAGTGTGAAAAGGTTTACTTTTTTGGACACTACACTTACGTAATCTCTTAACGATATTCTGATGACATAGTTGCTCAAGATAGTGGTAGTTAAGATGTCCAAACCACTCATTCCATAGATTGCTAAGTTCATTTGAATGAGTTAGTATTTCTTTTGGACAAATATTTGTGGAAAAATTGGAGAAGGTATATAATTTGGATTGTTAATTTTCCTCCCCTATTGCTACCAAGTTGTCGCTTTCTAATTCTCTTATCTCAATTAAATTTTGAGAGAAGTGTACTCTCATTCCTTTCCCTAAATGAGTTATTTGATACAATGAAAGGAGATTAGTTGAATGTGAAGGTACACTTAGAACATTTTTAAATGTTCCTCCTTCAGCTTCAACAAATCCTCTCCCTTTTACCAATGTTGAAGTATCATCACCTAAGGTGATTGTAGACATGATTGATTGCTCTAAGGATGAAAATACAATCTATGAAGAACCCATATGGTTTGAATTACTGGAGTCTATAATCCATGATGGAGATATATATTATGTAGCAACTAAGGTTTTTCCCTTTGATTTCTCTTTGTCCTTAGTATTTTCTTGTGTTGATGTTAGATGATGTGACAGAAGGTATATTCTTCTTCTTGAGAATTTAATGTAAAGTCTCAATTTATTTCTTCATGCATTGATGTTCATCATATCCAATATTTTTACAAAAGGCCCATTTAACTCTATTTTTAATTTGAGAGCCTTTTTTGGAGTTTTCAAATTTTCATTTCTTAACTTCCTTGTCCTTTTTATTGTTCTTCTTCTCCCCTTTTGAATTTTGATGTGTTCCATTCCTTGCAAGTATGGCTTGAGGCTTAGTGGACTTCAAACTAGCCATTTGAATTAAAATTTATTACTCCCTTGTGAGATCAGCAATAAAGTTAATAAGTGTGGGCATAGACCATGAGGCTCCAAGATCCCATTTAGTAGAGTAGCAAGTTGATGCAAACACATAAAATTTGTATTTATTATATTCAAGAGTTGATTCATTGACATATCATTGAATTAGTCTTTTGCCAGTCTTCAAAGAAGTTTTCCAACACATTCACCAAAACCTTCACCAATTTCATTCATCTATGAGCTCTTCTTTCCATGTGGTATACATAAGAAACATCATAATCCTTGTGGGGGGATTTATAACCTTCTCCTCATCTTCTTTCTTCTTGGAGAATAGTTTTTTTTCCCATTGGGTTTTCTATCTTACTCCCATTTTTAGAGATATTTCATTATACATGAGTACCTTATCAGAATTTATGGTCAAGACTCATTTTGTTTTGCATTGTACATGTGTACCTCACTAGGCTAGTAGTTGGGACCCAATTCATTCTTTCCCACCTAAGCTATGCTTAAGAGGATATGTTAGTGTATATATTACACTTTATTGAATTTTGCATACACTTGGCTTACTTAAGCCTACTTAGGTATCCATTGACCCTTTCTCATGCTAGGTGTCAATGTAGATAGGTGGCCTTAGAGGTATCAATTTACTTTTCACACATCTTCCTACAGTTGTAGTATGTAACTTGCCACCACTTCAAGACTAAGGAGTCCTATCCTCTTTTCATGGAGACTGTTTGCCTCCCTCATTCCTATTTATGTACAACTTCTTGATCTAATCTATGGGTTGAATATTATGCAATTTATGTGTTCATTGTGATTTCTTTCAATCTTCAACATTGCAAGTTCTTTCATAAATTCTCTTTCATTCTCTTACTCATCTTCCCTATTTTTATCTTTGTCACATTTTTAGCCAATGAGTTGCAATAGTAGAATTAAAAAAGTATGTTAAAAAAGGATCAAACACTCACTCTCTTTGTCCAACTGGGTAAATAGAAATAATATTTGCAACTGGACTAGAATAATTTATGATCACAATCAAAGGGTTGTGAGTGTGGTTCTCAAATACAAGTTATTGGTTGGTGTGATACTCCCTCACATAGGAAATATGTCCTTCCTTACAATGCTTGAACTCTCTCATAATTATTTCTCTGCCCTCATTCCAAGAAAGAGCTTGGTAATTTAGAAAGTTGAAGTACATTAAAATCTATAAAAATAACTTAGAAGGTTCAATTCTAGTTAGTCTATTTGCATGCATAGGTATTGAATAACTCATATTGAACAATAATCTATTGAGTCGAAGTATTCCAACAAAGTTGAGTTCCTTGCATAACTTGAAGAAACTTAACATATCCTTCAATAAATTTAGTGGCAACATCCCTCGAGGCTTAGAAAATTGCACTATGCTTAAAAGACTAGATCTTGGGAATATTATTTTAATAGGCACTATCCCCAAGTTGATAAGTAACTACACAAAATTATGTGTCTTATCTCTATCTAGCAATGTGCTTGAAGGACCAATTCCATTAGACATGTTAACAACATTGACCAGATTACAACATCTAGATCTACATTCCAATGATTTCAACAATATAATTCCCATGGAGATTGGAAAATGATGGAGGCCGAGGGTGATTCTATTTCATAACAATAATATTATAGGTAGCATTCCTAGGCCCTTGACAAACTGTTCATCTTTAGAGTGGCTAGATTCGGCTTCCAATTTCTTGTATGGCATGGTTCCACCATAATTGTCTTTGCTTACTTGATTACCACAACTTCTTCAAATCAATATACACTTCCATCTATCAATTTTCACCTATTCATGAGCAACAAAAGATATGGTAGAAATTTCTTATGAAATTAATCACCATCTCCTTCACTTCACAAAACATCTGATCATCACACTTTATACTGAATCTCTAGAAACTTAGTCTCTTAATAACTCTAATTACCATACTGATTGTATCATATGCACCCTTGCATAGAACCACTTTGTTGACATCAATGACAACACATGCAATAGTTTCCACCAAAGAATATTAGCCTAGGTTTGAAAGTGATAGATATTGAAGAAGTTGTAGATATTTGAAATTTCCATCACCAAAAGGTAGTTGACTAGTATTTGTTAAGTAGGTTAGAAAAGTGTGAAGACAATTGAATCACTTGAACAAAAATAACATAGTCAAATACACAAGTAGCAATAATAGGTAAACTCAATTTATTGTTTCAATGGAAAAGATTAGAAAAACAGTGAAGAAATAAATTAAAAATTTAATGTCTAAAATGATATTCTAAAATAAGAATTGGTAAAATTTAAAAGGAAAAATGAAGAATTGAATAAAATATTAAAGTGGTTTGTAATGAAAAGTATTTATCAAAAAGGTAAAATATCAAAAGTTAAAGAGAAATAATTAGTTAGATCAATCACTTGTAGCATACCATAAGGAAAATGCATGTCTAATCTAAAATGATTAACTATGTAATACATCATGTGATACAAATGAATTTTTTTATTCATTTAATGAATCATTTGATATAGATGATGCAATAAATTATCTTCAGATAAAAAGTTCACGGTTGAAGATAAGAATTTGATTGAATCTATAAACATTGTAGGTTGTGATGTTCTATTTTTGTGTTAATAATAGGGGTATCCCCATGACCTAGCCTAATGCCCAATGGGGTGAGTGAGGGCCAGACTAGTCCCCTATGGGAAACCCAACATCCCACAAGCCAGTCCCAACCAGTTGTAAGTTGTGATGTTAATAAAAAAGATTATTTGAAAAAAAAGGTTGGTTTTAATCAGTTATGATGACAAATATTTTGAAAAGTATGTGAAAGGAGTTAGAGAACCCATTGAGCCGATTGTGAGGCTAAAGAAGGAAATCCCTAGATATGTTATAGGTAAAGAAATGTATTGGTCTCTTTATTCTTATACTATTTATGGATTAAAGAATCATTCTGAAAAAATATGTTGGAATAAAGAGTGGAATAGAAAAATGAAAAAACATTATATAAAAAGGATTTATGGATAGATGGGTGTAATGAATTAGCATAAGGTTACTAAGGTTTTCTCTCGCGAATGAGAACAACTCACTTTCCCTCAAACTAAGTTTTGAATGCTAGCAATTGATCACATGGGAATGTTAACTAATGGATGATCTAAATTTAGTTAGCTTTATTTGAAAATCCTAACGGTACACAACCACAATACTTACCAAATGACAGTAATCCACTTGGAATGACTTCCTAGTGATCTACGGGCTCCACCATTCCTTTTTCGTTGTAGTCAAAACCCATGTGTCTTCTTCCCCTTATCCTCATGAGTCTTAGCCCATGTACAAATCTCATTAGAGAGGAGATGGGGAAGGGCTGAGATTAAGTCTCATGGCATCTACATACTCACATCTTAATCCAAGACCAATTGCCTACAACCTTATTCTTCTTACACAATCAATGACCTAGATTAAAAGATCTCAAAAATATGCATTATATCTTCATTAGTAGTGCATACTTTATTCTCCATGCCCTGTGTCAACATATTTGATTAGTATTTACTATTTCTCCAATGCTTCCACATTATTTGGGTTATTCCACATGGAAATCACTCACCACCCTATTGAGAATCAGTCAGTAAAGGTGGGACCTGCATTGGATAGCGAGGAGTAGTCAGGATTGACTCACGTCCCCTGCTATCGACCATTGATTCTCTTTAAATCTCTACCTTCCGACCACTTACAAACAATGGGCCCACTGTTGGACAAGACACATGACGAATACTCGCCAGCCCGCTTGAATATTTTAATGAGGAATGAAAGGGAGCAGGCACATGGGGAATGGTCGAGATGCACCCACATTACTCAACAACTGTCATTGATTTTCTTTTAATATCACTTTCAATCCTTAATACATACATTGGTCCCACCAATACACATGGCTCAAGCTCGCTAGCTTGTGAGAATAAAATAATGAGCCATGAAGTAGAATGAGCATGAATGAATAAGATCTACTTGTGACAATCGAATGGCCATCAAATATTTTCATATTTGTACATGCCAAAACAGCTATTTTGAAAAGAGGGACCCGACTAGGTTGATGAGACTATAACCCATAGGATTAAAGACTTAAGGCTCAAACAAATTTAGCAAAAAATATTTAGCCCTACTTTGAAAAAATTAGAGCAATGGGAAAACATATAACAACTAATAAGACTAGACCAAAGGGCCGATTACTTCATGGATTTTGATGGCATAAGTTGTAACATAAAATACCTGGAACTGACAAGGAGTCAACAAAGAATTAAAACCTTGGCAAGGAGATAAACTAAAGTGTTTTCTAAGTATGATCTCAAGTAAACTAAAACCCCTAAATAGTGATAGAAAAATAAAACCCTAAGCCGTCATATACTAACCTAACCCAAAATTTAGTAAGACATTGAGATGGAACATGAAAGTCTTAGGAGTTCCTTTAGAATGTTTGACTGCAATGGTGAAAAGAAAATTTGAGGAATGCATAAGACTTGGACAAGAAGTGGTAAATCTAAGATCAGATATGGAAAAGGAAAGGATTCATGAAGATAAATTCAATATGAGTGCTACAAAGCTTGATGAAATGATTGCAAATTAGAAAGGAACTAAAGACAAAGGTGGATTAGGGTTTGAGATAGGAGAAAGTTTAAAAATAGATCAGACACCAAATATTGAAAAGAAGATCAATGAACCAATGAAGATTGAATACAAGAAGAAAAATGGCAAGCAGATTTGGAATCAAAGGAATGAAGCTAGAAGACCAATGATTAGACAACCAAATGCACAAAGGTACCTATATATTTAATGGTTTATGCTATTATTGTGCAATAAATTTAAACATAAGGTTATGGAATGTAGAAGAAAAATGAATCATAATGTTTCATATTTTTATAGTAAATGTTTTACTTTCAAGAGAATTGTTCATAGAGCTAATGATTCATAATGTTCCATATTTTTATAGTAAATGTTTTACTTTCAAGAGAATTGGTCATAGAGAAAAATGATGAATGGTTATAATAATGGAAGAATGGATCAGTATTTTAATATTTCAATGCCTATTATTATACATGTTATGGATTTGGGCATAAAGCTAATCAATGTAGATCTAGAAAGAATGGAAGGAATACTGGTTAGAAGAATGTCATATGTTACAATTGCAATAGGCCTGGACACATTTCCAAGTTTTATAGAAGCATAAATATGAAGAATGATGATCTAGTCAAGAAAAATGAACTAGTACAAAAGATTGATCTAGGAAAAACAAAGGAGATGGATAACATTTGGAGAAAGAATGAAGAGACTAAGGTTAAGGATGAATTTGTACCATCATCTAATGTAGATATTTCCTCCAAAAACTAAGTTGAGAGTTTTGCCTCAGTGGGAGCTTTAATGGAAATCTTTTATCCCTTGCCAAAGAAGATGGTGTTGATGCTTCAACACAAAGATATGTGATGTAGATATACATGCTTGATCTATTGGTGAATATTATAGAAGAAAATATGATAATGTGGATGTTTATGGAGCATTTGAAGGATACTATGCAAATAGTGAAAGGTTTTCCAAATTTATTGTTTGAAGCGTTCAATTTGAAATTAAGTCAGATTCCAAGGGTTATAAGTGATTTCACTCAATCAAATTCATTTACTACAAGAATTTGAGAAGAAGCAGAGTAGCAGAGAAAGGATTTAGTGTGGTCAAGGCGATTTGTGATTTGGCATGTTCAAAACCCTAGTTTGGCAAGTGAAGGAAAAGGTATTTACAATCTTAGTTTTTTCCCTAGTTTCTTAGAAGAACTTTTTGAAAGCTATTTGAATTCATTTGTGATGGAAACATTGATGGTTATTGAGGTTATTAAGAATCTACAACCTAAATTCAAGAAATAACTTTCCAAATCCATAGATTACCTATTAGTTGCTTTTTTACATGTTCCATGTGGATTTTTTCCAACAAAATATATAAGGATATATATTCATGGAAATATGGAGGAATATTTTCATTCTAAGCTAGGAGATTTATAGGCGAATGAGCTTACTAGAGATCCCTTGGAGAATTGTGGAAAGAAGCTGTAACTTTTGAGCATGATTGAGGATGGAACCTTTCCATCCCACCAACTTCCTTTGGATCCTTTCAAGAATTGAGTTCCAGAAGGCAAGAGTGACTTCCTTGATAGTAAGGGGTAAACCAAGGTATACCAAAGGGAGAGAGCAACTCATACAACCTAGAACAATAGTCACCCAAGCTTGAAGAGTAGGAGTGTTATTGAAGAAGTAGATCATGCTTTTATTATAGTTAATACATTGCCTAGAGAAAGTAACATAGTTATTGAGGTAGTTTTTCCATTTCCTAGCTTTAATCACATAGGTTTTCCCAAAGAGAAAGGTATCATCCACAAATTTTTGGATAATAGTAGGCTCCAAAGAAGAGATAGCCTTAATACCCTTAATTGATCCCTCTAATAGAAGATTGGATATGTTCCTACTCAAGACATCCACAACCATGATAAATAAAGAGGGTGTGAGGGGATCCCCCTATCTAATGCCTCTCCCAGCATTAAAAAACCCAAAAGGAGCCCCATTAACCAAGATAGAGTACTTCACTATGGTAATGCATTCCATTAAAAGGTTGACCATATGTTGGTCAAAACCAAACTTATCAAGGACTTTAGGGATAAAGTACCATAGCACTTTATCATAATATTTTGAAATATGGTCCAATTTGAGGGCCATACTAGCATTATTGCATCTATCCATTGAGTGGAGAAATTCATGAGTGGTTATAGTAGCATCTAGAATATGACGACCAAGAACAAATCCTTTTTGTGTGGGGCTGATAATCTTGTCTAGAAGGGGTTTTAGATAATTCACCAAGATTTGAAAGAGAATTTTATAAAAAGTATTGCATAGGTTGATGGGCCTAAAATCAATCATTAACTAAGGATTACCAACATTGGGAATTAAGGTGATAAAAGTTTGGTTTAGTTGTTTGAGAATCTTACCTAATTTAAAGAAATCTCTAGTAGCCAATACAAGGTCCCCACCAACAATATCACATAAAATATGAAAGAATGTCAGGGGGAAACCATCCGGACCAAGTACCTTATAGGACCCCATGCTGAAAGTTACCATGCAGAATTCCTCAAGAGTGAAAAAACTAAGGATGCTAAGGTTATCATCTTGGGTAATGGTGGTCGGGAGAGGGTCTAGTAGCAGACCGTCCAAAGCTAGATTGGGAGCTTCAGCAGGGGCTAAATAAGCCTTCTGAAAATAGTCTACCACCAAAAGACTGATCTGGGTAGGTGTATTAAACACAACCCATTGCTCATTATGTAACTTAGTTATCTAATTCCTTTTCTTGTGTTTTAGAGTAGAAACATGAAAAAAGGAGGTATTTTTGTCCCCTTCTTGCAACCATTATACTCTAGATTTTTGTTTGTAGAAAATTTCCTCTTTACTTAAAATTTGTTCCCACTCCATGTAACTCTCTCTTTCCTGATTGTAGGTTGGCATGCTGAAATCCCCTTCTTCCATATTTTTTTGGATGTTCTTCGACTTTTCCCGTAAAGTTATTTTTTCCTGAAAGACATTCCCAAAAACTCTTTTGTTCCAACCTTTCACCATGCATTTGATAGGCTTAAGTTTATAAAAGATCCTAAACATGGTGGAGCCATGAACAAGAATATTCCACCATTCAACAAGTTTATTCTTAAAATTAGGATGGGAGTTCCACATTATATCAAACCAAAAAGGAAAAGGTCCAGAAATAGAATGGTCATTCATGACCAGCAGCAGAGTGTTATGGTCAGAAACAGTCCTGGGCAAGGCAAGGAGATTAGTATTGAGCAGGGTCATCCAGTTGTTGGAGCAAAGGAATATATCCAACCTAACTTGAATCAATCCCTCCCTAAGATTCCTATTGGTCTAGGTAAAGGATTGACCTAATAAGTCAATCTCAATCAGGCTAGTAGTACTTAGGAAATTTTCCAAATCAGCCATGCTATTAGAATAATCCACTAGACTACCACTTTCCTCTGAAGGATCTAAGGGGGAGTTGAAGTCACCTGCCACCAACCAGATAGACCTCATATTATTATTTAACTAATTAGAGAGATCCTACCAAAGGGTATTCCTAGCATTCCTCTGGTTAGGGGCATAAGCTTTAATAAGTGTCCAAAACCCACCCAGGTAAGAAAATAAGACTCCCACACTACTTTGACAGTGGAATAAATTAGAACCATTGATCTTGATGGGGTTCCATAAGACAAAAATTCCTCTAGAAATCCCCTCAGCATCTCTACAAAAGTAAAGGGCACCCGGCCAAATATACTTAGCAAGATTATCAAAATTGTCTTTCATTTTAGTTTGTTGTAATAGTAAGACATCAATCTTCTATTCTAAAACATAGTTCTTTAGTGCAAGTTGTTTATGAGAGCTATTCAACCCTCACACATTCTAGGACAAGACCTTCACTGTTTACTCTTCTTTGAGGAAAATTCCAATATCCTTTGTTTACTAATGGCTATCTCTCACGTTGTCTCTTCCTAGTTTATCGCTAGCTAGGACTTCTCGGTTTAGAGTTGTCACTCACATTTTCTTTCTTCTGATTCCCTTTTTTCTTTTGGGTTGACCAAAAATCCTTTTCCAAATTTTTCTTTTGGGTCAAACCCACCAAGTCCATAATAACACTCTTATCTTTAACTTTGGCGACCACTTCCTCCATTATTTCACTTTCTTCACCTTTAGTCACACTAGGCCCAATAGAAAGGTTTAACCCAACATCCTTTAGGGAGTCTCCAATATCTACATCCCCCTAAAGAGCCTAGCCATGGGAGGTAGCACCAAACTCTAGATCCCCACAATCAAGAAAACTCTTGGCCAAAACAGTTATAATAGGAACCAAGCTAGGTCCACATAGGAGGCATCCTCCCCAATAGAATGACCCCCAAAGATAACTGGGGGATTATCCAAAATGGGCAAGCCATACTTGGCCAAGGAGTCAACAATCTTCAGAATGCCATTTTTCAAAAGGAAAGTGGTCTTTAGTAGCAGATTCACTAGGGTTAGGCACATGATTAAAAGAAGATTTGAATTCAGAGATAAGGTGGCCAAGTTTAGCACACTTCTGATAGTAAACTACAACATTCTCATAATAGACTAGTTGGACCCAAGTACCAAACTTAGAGAATAGCTTCATAGAGGTAGGACACATCTTATGCACATCAATATTAGCACAAAATTAGGGAATAACTAACCTAGATTTGGACCAGGTAATGGAGTCTGAAGTAATAAACCATCCCAAGGAATCCCCAATGCATTTGAAAATGGATTCATCCTAGTATTCTGGAGGAAAACCGAGTAGGTGGACGCAAACTGACACTGATTTATTAAGATCCATAGCAAGGTCAAAACCCAGCTTCCAACGACATAAGGCTAGACTATGCTTCCCATACACCCAAGGCCCAAAAGAGAGGACCACGATCAAGTCATATGAAGCTATGAATTTGAAAAGGAAAGCCTTCTCATCATATCATAGATGTCCACACTTCCTTTGAGGTGTCATTTAGCAGCAACCCATCTCCGGACTATATCCACAAAAGGTTGGAAGGAGAGAAAATGACCCACCACTACATTTTCCATTGAGGAAAGTATCCTATCACTGATTGAATCAGAGATAGAAAAGTCAGTTCCCATGAAAATGACATCCTCTTCAGTGTGAGGAGAGGGGGCCTTTGTACTCTAACTACCATTAGTCAGCACATCCTTCCAACCTTTAACCTCCATATGAACCGCGACTATTGACACTTCCACACCAGATTGAATCAGAATCACGGGTGACTTGGGTTGACCCAAAATCATAGGAACCTTTGAATTGGACAAGCTAGGAATGGCTCTCGAGGGACACGATCCTGCATGCGACAAGGGGACCATGGGGTACCCACAACGCAGAATCCACCATGCGTGCAAGCTATTCAAATGCAGGTGGAGTAGATAGAAGCGGGAACAATTTCAAGAGAACACTTTATATAGGTTTTGCTATTAATATGAATGATTGTTTTAAAAAATGGTTGGTTTTAATGGGTTATGATGAAAAAGATTTGGAAAAGTATGTGAAAGGAATTAGAGAGCCTATTGAGTCGATTGTGAGACCAAAGAATGAAATCCTTAGATATGTTAGAGGTAAAGAAATGTATTGGTCTCTTCATCCTTATAATATTTATGGATTGAAGAATCATTCTGAAAAAATATGTTTGCATAAAGAGTGGAATAGAAAAATGATGAAACATTATATAAAAATGATTTATGGATAGATGGGTGTAATGAATTAGCATAAGGTTACAAATATGTTAAAAAAATTTACATGGATAAATATTTGAATGTCAATAAAAATAGTAATAAAAGAAGGTTTGACTATTTGGTTCAGGTCCCTAATGATTCATTTTTATGACTCAAAGGAAGGTATCATGTAATTTGGAGCACTATGAGTCTTATCTATTAACCATGTTAGAGAAAAGAAAGGAAAAATTTGGGATCTCTCAAGGAGAGAAATAAGTAAATGGGTGATTAAATTCTAGACGTATTAGTACTAATTTTGTCTATAAGAGTACATGTAAAATATGTATAAGGAAAAGTGAGTTGAAACTATTCATTTATTTTTACAATCTCAGATCATATTGTGAGTGTACGAGCAATGTAAAGGGGAAGTATATTAGCTAAATGATACTGAGCACACATGTAGTCAAGTTTCTCTATATGTTTAAGATTTGCGCACATAATGCATGACTAGTCATATATTAAGAATTTATATTCATAGCTTTCTCTACTACTTTAAGCTTTGAATTATAGTTTATTTGGGGGATACTAGATCTTTAAAAATATATTCTTCTTTCTATTTAAAAAATAGTCTATAATGAATCAGGACAAGAAATCTATATTGATAAATCATGTAGTCTATTTTCTGTAGATGAATAAAATCTTTAAATCTTCCTAAACTACTTTAAGAAATCTCTATCAACCACAATCTAGAATGCACTTAGGTAGAAATGACATCATTGTAAAAAAAATATGGTGGTGGAAACCTTATAATGTTGGCCATTTTAGTTTTCTCTAATAATAATTTTATAGGAAAATTTTCTAGTGGATTAGGTGGTCTAAAGATCTGCAATCATTGGATGTGAGCTCCAAAAAAGTGTAGGGAAAAATTCAATCAAAGTTCAAAATGTTGATAAACTTTGAACATTTACATCTTCATGATAATATTTATTGTCAAGCTTGAAGTAATTAAAAACATCGATTATAATGTAGAAAATAAAAATATAAAAATGATTACACAACAATAGATATTTAATGTCATTCACCAAATATGGTCTATATCCATAGAAGCAACCATCTACTAATTTTATTATCTATAAAAATAATGAGACACATAACTTTATATTCACCCTCATCCACCTACAAAGAAAATTGTTGCTACATGATCCTTTAAAAACTCACAACATTGACTTTCCACCTGCATATTCACACCCAAGAATAAACTTGTTTTGGCAGTTATAAAATAATTTTATGATAAAACATATTTAAAAAAATCCTTTATTAAAAATCAGTAATTTGTGCTATGGAGGCATTGCCCCCACCAACCCTCGCTAGGGGTATTGTACCCAAGCTCCCACCATGGGCTCTGTTCTTGGTCCCCTTTTGAGGGATGATCCCCTCAACTCTACTAGAGGGTTGTTTCCCATCCACTGGGTTAGTGCAGGATCATGGGGGTCCAAACTAGGCCTCTAAGTGATAATAAAAATTCAAAAAATTAGAGTTAGGCAACTTTACACAAAAATTTGAATAGGTTATTAACATAATTTGAAAAAAATGTAAGAACAAAAGTTTTATCAAATTGAATGTAGTTTCTAGGCTACTAGTCCTATTTTAGAAAAAAGTAAATTTGTTATGAGAAATTTTGAAATTTCAATGCAGTGGTACTAGACTTTCAAGAAAAAGATAAGAAGTAGGTGTATGTCTGACCACCCTAAGTACAAGAAAAAAATTAAAAAGAATTTTTGAATCATTCAATATATGTAGAGGAAACATGCCTGAATGTGCTAAATTAGGACTTTAGTTGTAATGCATGTAGAAAATCAATAATAATTATTTATTAATTTCACAATAAGGAAAAACTTATATTGGTGGAAAGCTGAAATTTTTGTCTATAAACCCTTTTCATTTGATGAAATTCAGATAAAAAAAGTAATCAGCCACAAGGGAAAACTTTAGGAAACTAAGCAAATTTTCAACAAACATTTTTCGGGTTGACCTTTGAGGTTAGGAAATCCTGAGCCTACTAATTATTTTAGAAAAAATAGATATTTGTTACTTGTATTGTTAATAATACATAATATTATATAGAATATATATAATATGTATTATGTATTTATAATACATATATTTATAATATATATATATATTGTATTATATTATATTATACATTATTATATTATTATATTATTATATTATTATATTATATATTATATATTACTATATTATATATTATATTAGTATTATGTCATATATAATATATTTAATACATAGCATATATTATACACTACATAGTATTTATTGTATATTTATTGATGTACAATCAATTCACAAGAGAGAGAGGGAGTGGGAGAGAGAGAAAGACTTGAGAGGGATGTAGATAGAGAGCTAAGACAGAGAGAGGTAGTTGAGAGGGAGAGAGGGAGGGAGAGAGAGAGAGAGAGGGAGATAGAGAATTGAGAGGGAGAGAGAGATAGACTTGAGAGGGAGAGAGCGAGAGGGAGAGAGGGAGGGAGAGAGGGAGACAGAGACTTGAGATGGAGAGAGAAAGAGACATGAGAGGGAGAGAGGGAGGTAGAGAGTCCAAGAGAGAGAGAGACTTGAGAGAGAGAGGGGGCCTGAGAGTGAGAGGGAGAGAGAGAGAGAGAGAGAGAGGGAGAGTGAGAGGTAGAGAGGGAGAGAGAGTCTTGAGAGGGAGAGAGCAAGAGAGAGAGAGACTTGAGAGGGAGAGGGAGAGAGAGAGACGACCTGAGAGGGAGGGAGAGAGAGAGACTTGAGATGGAGAGATATAGGGATAGAGGAAGCTTTGAGAGACTTGAGAGAGAGAGAGAGGGAGGGACTTGAGAGTGAGAGGGAGAGAGACAAAGAGTTTAGACAGAGAGAGGGAGGGAGAGACAGTGAGAGAGAAAGAGGGATGGAGAAGGAGAGAGAGACCTAAGAGAGAGGGATAGGGAGAGAGAGTTGAGAGGAAGAGTGTTTTCCCATGTTTGGACCTTCTATAATAAGAAGTGATACAACCATCAAACAAAACCATTACAACTCAATTCAACATTCATGCCATTAAAAACTTCAAGCTTAATAACATGTCATTAGATCATTCATGTAAAAGGTATAAAATCATCATGAATAAGAATCATTATCTTTCAACCATGATACATAAACAAGAACATTATGTACACCATAGGGGTTTGATGCAACCTTCAAACAAAATCCTTACAAGAAAACAAGATACATGTTCATTAGATTGTTCATGTGATATCCATACAATAATTGTGATCAATAAATAATACATCACTCAACCATGATGCATGAATAAACACTACATACATGCACACTATAAATGAACAAACACTAAATTAATAAATTATTAAATATTTATTACTAAATTTTTTTCTCATCATTATACTATTATATTAATAAATTCAACACTAAAAATATCCATCCAAGCAAATTCTTTATAAAATATCCATCGAACAAAATGCTTTATAAAATATCCTTCCAAAGTCAAATTTCTTATAAAAATAAGATCATTGTCTTAATAAAGTTTTGTGGTTCTCTATTGTATCTCTTCATTTATTTGTGTTTTCCTCTTTAGAATGGGATTGTCTCCTTTACTCTACCCATCATTGATGCTCATATAAGTCCACTTCCATGGACCTAACCACATCAACAACATTTTTCATTTTTGATGCAAAATGCCTCAATAATGGGTGAACACATTCTTCATTTTGAATAACATTAACTTGATCCTGAATGATTCTAACATTCACATTGACTTGTTCTCGAAAGCAAGCAGCATTAGATGCAGGTGGTGGAGGTGGGGGGTTATAAGGTGGAGTGGGTGGAGCTTGAGGGCATGGATTCATGATTTAGATATAAGTGAACCTGCATTAAATTTGTAATTTCAAAATGTAAGATACATGTTTAAAATCCCCTTAAACAATTTAATATAAATGAATTAATTGAATACAAATGAAAAAATGTGTAAATCTCATTTATTTCTAAGGCATGTAAATAAAAAACAAATAATTGTTAAAGTGATGTGAAATCTCATTTAAAAATACATTAAATTTTTACCTCGCTACAATGTGGAAGTGTTAAACTCCAAATTGATTCAACAAAGGTGGAAGTGTTAAGCTCCAAATTGATTCAAAAAAGGTGGAAGTGTTAAGCTCCAAATTTCCAACACTTAGTGAGTCTATATACATAGTTAGTAATGGTTAAACAAAACAATGTGGAAGTGTTAAGCTCCAAATTTCCAATACAATATGATAGCCTCCTGCATAGCCCATTGATTATTACCCATTAACTTCATCCATTTCCCTATGCCTTCTAGGAAAAGTTTTGTTTGGCCAATACTAACAATGGATCCAAATTCACTAAGTATTGGAAATTTAGAGCACTTCCAACAAGGATCCCTTCTATTTTGAGAGCTAAAGAGAGTCAAAACAATTAAAAATTTGAAAAAAAAAAAATTGTTTAGTAAAGAAATACTAACTTAAGAATAAGAAACAAAGCAAGAATTTAAGAACATGAGAATAAGTGATAAAAAAGATGAAAAAATAGACAAGAATGTAAAATTGTTTAAATAAATGCAGAAAAGAGGGTAATGAAGGTTTAATTTTATGTTTGTTTAGTACGCTAGGTTCAATTTTATGTTTTCTTCCACTAATGAAGGCTCATTTTTTTTGCTTTATTTTTTTTTGTTTTCCACTAAGGTTTCAAATTTTTTTGTAAGTTTAGATAGAAATGAAAAAATTCAACAAAACTACAAAGAATGCAAAAATAACCTAAATTTATCACTAGTTAGCAAAAAAAAATACAAAAAACACATACCCTGAACTCACTGCTCACAATGGAGGTTGCTACTCGACTGGTAGCATAAAGAAAATGAGGCAGGTTTAAGGTTATAAAGTCCTTAGTGAAACAAATATCCATTATAAATGGATAATTTTTTATAGCAGTATATTATATATTCCCACGAGGCTTCAAATCCAATGCAATTAATAACGAATAGCCATTTATTAGATATAAATGTACAATAATATATTTCACATATACTATGTATTATATAATATTTGTTACAAAATATATATTATATATTCAATATATTATAGTATATATTATATATAATATATATTGTGTAAGAGAGGGGGACCATCGTGTGCAAGACCCCAGGTCATGGAGGGTCAAGATGTGAGATGCTGCCCTAACTTGCCTCAGCCAAATGCAATGTTTAGGGTATGAGGATGAGAATGATGAGGACTATGAAGTCCTACAACCACTCTGCAATCTTGAGTTTCAAGGAGGGCTAGGCGAGCCGACTTTCAAGTTTGACTCTACGCCTTAGGAAGCTCTCTACCCAGAGATGGAAGCGCAGTCTTCAAATGATAGCGCGATGCACTGGCATCTCTAAAGTGCGTTGGCTTCCGTACGAACAGAAAATAGTGGAGACAAGGTCAAACTTGTTAAAATGACTAATGGCCCAACTGATTAACTAAAGGGCCAGAATGATACGACTAGATAAATTAATATTCTCTAATGTTATAAAGAAAGTATGCAAGAGTGAAGAAAAAAGGAGAATCTCACCAAGGAACTCTTTCGCTAGTTGGTTCTCCAAAGGAACGTCCACCTACACATAGAAAGGGGGAAAATGATGGGTGGTTGTATAGGGGCCTACCTTAGTTAGACCCTCATTTAGGTTTTTCCACCTCCACGGATAGCCAAAGAAACAACATAAATAAATAGTGTAGTAAAGAGAAAATAAGCACTACAAAATAGTGTTATGCTACTCAACCAAGTGATAGAGGAGAGGAGAGGGAAGCTTAC
This sequence comes from Sequoia sempervirens, assembly GCA_007258455.2. Classification (NCBI taxonomy): domain Eukaryota; kingdom Viridiplantae; phylum Streptophyta; class Pinopsida; order Cupressales; family Cupressaceae; genus Sequoia; species Sequoia sempervirens. The sequence goes on along the minus strand of VDFB02058242.1, from coordinate 221,744,420 downwards.
CACCTCCACCAAGAGCACTCAACGCTTCTTGGGGGAGAAATGAGAGTACTCGAGCCTCTGTTGCAATGGCATGGTCCCAAATGTGCTCTACCAAAGTGATGGAGTGTTGCTTTCTTGCAATGGAATACTTGAATGCTTGAGGTGAGTGAAAGTGAGTGCTTGAAAGTGGATGTGAGAGTGCAAGCATGGAAGCTTGGAGTGGAGAAGAGTTGTGTACAAGTTGGAATCCAAGTTGGAAGAATGAATTTCAAGAAAGGATAGAGAAAAATAGCCATATTCGGGTTGATCGGCCGAAGGGGGCATTACAACTTCACCTTCAATGAGAAGAATAATGCCTCTACAAATTCAACCGTAGGAATCTACCAGGGACATAAGCACATCGCACGGATGTCTTCATGTTCCACAGGTGTTGCCAACAAAAACACCTCCACTGACACTCAAAATAGGCACCAAGTGGGATGCAAGCAGTGGGCTTAGGTGGAATTAAGCCTCCAAACTTGGTTTTCTAAGGTGGGTAAAGGAAAAAATGGGAATTTGAATAAGGGGTGTAAATTTGCTCCTATACATTTTGTCCCTAATTTAGCAAGCACAAATATTGATGAGTGCTCGGTAAAGTAGATTAAGAAGAGTATAAGGTTAGAAATGTATACCTGAATAGTTGAGAAATAAGTACTTAGCCTAGCATACCCAAAGGTTAGGGAAAGCCAAGGGCTTCATAGTTGCTTGGAACTATGAAGTTGAAGAAGAAAATTGCCTTATAGTTTCTTGGTCCTGTACAGAAGGTCTCCCCCAAAAACTCTAGCATGGAAGAGACCCAAAGGTAGTTCCCTACACGCTCTCAATCCCATAGGGAAGGAATTCTCCATGAACTCAAGCATGAATAATACTAAAAGAAGCACCCCAAAGGCTCTTAGTCTTACAAGGGAGGTATTCTCCATGAACTCAAGCATGAAGAATACTAAAAGAAGCACCCAAGAGGCTCTCAGTCTTGCAGGGGAGGTATTCTCCATGAACACAAGCATGAAGAATATCGAAAGAAGCACCCCATAGGCTCTCAATCCTATAGGGGAGCCATCCCCAAGATCTCTCACATGGAGGAGGCTCAAAGGAAAGCACCATACAAGTTATCTGTCTTGCAGAGAGGTATCCCTCAAGATCTCTAGCATGGAGGAAACCTAAGAAAGAGGACTTCATAGAGTTAGGAAGTGGCCATGTGGGTGAGTAAAGGGATAGTCACACGAACTATCGACAATTTTGAAAACTTTTGAAGGGGATCCCTTGGGGATGCATCGTGAATAGGGGGTCCACTCAAGGGACACACATTCCAAACATAAATATTCTTCTTCATGAATCAATCGTTCATCAACGAATCCCTTTAAAATATGTTCACTTAATTAAGGAATTTGAAAGGAAGAATATTCCCCCATATGCAGGGAAGGTCTTCAAGTCCTTTCTTTATGAACCCATGATGAAGGAAACATGTTTCATTTGGGTTTCAAGTTGAGAATGTGATTTCAAAGGAAGGCCTACACAAACTTTTGAGAAAATATCCATTGTCAATGGATACATCTAAAAAATCAAAATGTTAAAGATAAGGTGTTGTCACACATGAAAGGGACAACTCAAGCAAAGAGAGAAAGATAAAGAGAAAGAAAAAGACAAACAAAGGGCATAGGGAGATCTAGTTTGGCACGGTTAAATCTATCTGAGCTCATATAATGATAGGTAACTATCATGCAAGGTGAAAGATCATCCATCCTCAACCAAATTAGGAAGAATGCACAGAAAAAAAGTAAAAATAAAAAAATTGGGTCAACATGGAAGGGAAGCCTAAATTCCCCCAACACTTTGCATCATCCCCAATTTATCGAAAGTCAAGCACAAACATGGAAGAATGATGATACAAATAGAAGAAGGTTTACAACACAAAAACCATGCCTATATCCAAGTACCAATAAGGGTGATGAGGGTCATCTAGGAACACATAGTAGGGTACGAGGGAACACATCACAAAACACACACACACATGAGATCAAGAAAGGGCCTCCTCCTAACATTGATCATCCAAGAGGTCATATGCTTCATAATCTAAATCCTCATAAAGGGAAGGAGGAAGAGCTTGAAATGACAGGATGTTAAGAGGAGGAGCATCTGGTCCTCCCATAAAAAGGGCCAAGGAAGATGGCCCCTTAAGGTCCTCTCCACCAAGCTCTTGTGGAGTCAAAGTCACTGACTTAGCAAATATTTCTGACAAGGTCGAAACCTCATCCATAGAGTTAAACATGCACCTAATAGGAGAGTTATGTCTTACTTTAGTGGAAAGAATGAGTTGTGCCCAAGGTTCACCACTAAGCTCACCGAGTGACTCAGGAGTGGTGATGAACTTAGGGGAAGCTAAGACTGGTTCTGTCACCAGGAAAAAACAAGTCAGCATAGGATCACCTTATGAAGAAGGTGGGCTCCTCTTACATTCTTCATTTCTAGAAGGACCACCCTCTACCTCCTTCTTCATTGGAAGAGATGAACTCGCCAAAGATGAAGCTAGGGGAGTAGAGGAAGAGGGAAAAAGGACCACAATAGACACAACTGAGGTAATAATCATGTCCACAAGCTTTGAGAAAGGTTGGATATCAGGAATGAAGATCAATTGAGGTGGCTCCACTGAAGGAGTAATGAACACCTATACTCGTTTAGGATTAGGTGCATTCGTACTCACAATAGAAGTTGAGAGCAGCACAAGAATAGCCTAAAGAGAACAAGAAGGAAGGGAGAAAGAAGACATTGCAAGAGGTCCTAAAGAAGGGGTGAGTGTTTCTTCCTCCTTTCTTTGTTAGGAGGCTTGCTCAACCAGGAGATCCTTTCACTAGCACTTGTGTTTATGTGCAAGGCAGTTTCTACGGCTCTTGGAGTTAGAGGTTGGAGGTTGTGAGGGAGCAGGGAGTTCTTGCTCAACCATAAGAACATCCACCATGGTCATTTCTAGTGGAGGGACAGGTTCTTACACTGGAGCAAGAGGAACAGGCTGAGGAGTGACAGGAGTCAACTCGAAAGCCTCGGCAATGAGCCTCTTTTCGCTCACTGCCTTAGGAGCAGGACCGGTAGGAGGCCGCAAAGGTCAAGACAAAGAGGACTCTCCTCAGGATACCTTCTTCCTATCATACCGAATAGGTCTAGGATCTATCAGCAGAATAGGAAGCTCAAATGCAGGACACTTAGGCTTCTGCCAAGCAGGCACCAAAGGGTTCTTCTACAAATTAGGAGCAGAACTTGATGCTACCATAGCTGAGTGAGAAGAAGTATCAGACTGGGCAATGGAAGAGGAAGGAGGATCACAAGATCACTTCTCTTCTTTCTTCTTTCGATCCTTAGCGGCATTGTTGTTAGCCTTCAAGGAAGACCTATGTGAGATAGCATAAGGCGAGGGAGGGTATCCCACTTTTGGCCTTAGATGTCCCTTCATATAGTTCTAATATTTTCGGTGTAGAAGGTTTATCCTAGGCGAAAGGGGACCAATAGGCACAGGCCAAGAGTGGTCCAGGGAGTAGCTACCATGTGCAACCAACAATCTATAACCAGTGTCATAGATTACATGAACGGAGCCTCCATGGATAAATTTTAGAAATTTATGCATGACAGAGAGCACCGTGTTCATCACCACCAACCAAGGGATACCTAATTTCACCCTAAAGAGTTCAAACCTAGGGATGATGTCAAACAAGAGTTTCATAGACTTAGGTCCAACTAAGACCAATAGAACAATATTACCCAAAGCGGGTACAAAAATCCCATCATGTGTGCAGCTAGTGCTCACAAGAGCATCATACCCATCCTTGTGTAAGAAGTTTATTAGCATAATCTCCTCTATTATTATGTTCACTTGTGATGTAGGGTCAACAAGAACACTAGCTATGATGTTTTTGTTAATCTGTGTAGGAATGTAAAGAGGAGATGGTTCCTTATTAAAGCCCATTGGCAGGTCCTATGAAGTGAAATTTATATGAGTACCACCATCAACAGGCTGCACAGAGGGGATGGATTGGTGAAGGAGGAAGCCATTACACACACTATACAATGCTTTCACATAGTCCCTAAATGTTAACAGATAAGACAGTGACCCAATTAAGATTTCATCATGCAATACCTTTGGAACCTTCCAACTACGCTAGCTAGGGGTCACAAGTTGTGTTACAAGGTGACAACCTTACAACACTCACACCTACAACACTCCTAAAGTATCGCAAGAATGGAACCAAAATGGTTGACATCGAGTTCACCAAAAATATAAGAGAGGGGGACCACTGCATGCAAGACCCCGGGTCATGGAGGGTCAAGATGCGAGAGGCTACCCTAACTTACCTTAGCCAAATGTGATGTTTAGGGTATGAGGATGAGAATGATGAGGACTATGAATTCCTACAACCACTCTATAATCTTGAGTTTTGAGGAGGGCTAGGTGAGCTAGTTTTCAGGTTTGACTCTACGCCTTAGGGAGCTCTCTTCCCTGAGATAGAAGAGCAGTCTTAGGACAAGAGTGCAACACGCTGGCATCTCTAAAGTGTGTTGGAATTTGTATAGCTAGACAACAGTGGAGACAAGGTCAAACCTGTTAAAAAGACTAACAACCTAGCTTATTAACTAAAGGGTTGGAATGCTACAACTAGATAAATTAAATATTCTCTAATGTTATAAAGAAAATATGCAAGAGTGACAAAAATAAGGAGAATCTCACCAAGGAACTCGTTCGCTAGCTAGTTCTCTGAAAACACGTCCACCTACACACAGAAAGGGGGAAAATTTTGGGTGGCTATATAGGGCCCTGTCTCAGTCAAACCCCCGTTTAGGTGTTTCCACCTCCACAGATAGCCAAATAAATGAGATAAAGAAATAGTGTAGTAAAGAGAAAATAAGCACTACAAAACAATGTTATGCTACTCAACCAAGTGATAGAGGAGAGGAGAGGGAAGCTTACCACCTCCACCAAGGTCACTCAAGGCTACTTGGGGAAGAAATGAGAGAACTTGAGCCTCTGTTGCAAAGGAATGGTCCTAAACGTGCTCTACTAAAGTGATGGAGTGTTGCTTTACTATAATGGAATTATTGAATGCTTGAGGTGAGTGAAAGTGAGTGCTTGAAAGTGGATGTGAGAGTACAAGAATGGAAGCTTGGAGTGGTGAAGAGTTGTGTAGAAGTTGGAAGAATGAATTTGAAGAAAGGATAGAGAAAAAATACCATATTTAGGTCAGTCAGTCGAAGGGGGTGTTACAACTTCACCTCCAATGAGAAGAGTAATGCATATGTAGGTTTAGCTACAGGAATCTACTAGGGATGTAAGCATGCCGCGTGGATGTTTGCACACCATGCAGGCATCCCTGATAGAAACGCCTCCATCGACACTCAAAATAGGTGCCAAGTGGGATGCAAGTAGCGAGCTTAGGTGGAATTAAGCCTCTGAACTTGGTTTTCTAACGTGGGTAAAGGAAAAAAGGGGAATTTGCATAAGGGGTGCAAATTCACTCCTATACACTATGATATATATAATTTATATTCTATATATTCTATATATATTATAGATTATGAAATATTTATTAAATATATTTTATATTATATAATATATTTTATACATAGTCTCCCTTTGAAAATGATGTAGGGTTTGGGCTATGAAGTCCTCAATGAAACATATATCTATTATAAATCCATTTCCTAACAAGATATTGATATATTCTCATGAGGCTTCAAATCTAATGCAGTAAATAATAGATATCTATTATAAATGGATATCCATTTCCTATATAATAAATTAATTATATATAAATATACTCTAATATATTTCATATATACTATATATTATGTAATATTTATTATATAATATATATTATTAATTAAATGTATTATAGTATATATATTATATATAATATATACTATAATATATATAATTTATATTCTATATATTGTATATATATTAAATATATTATATAATATATTTAATACATAGTCTCAATCATATTTCTCCATCACCCTCTTAGATCTTTAATATATATATATAATCATTAAATACTAAAGAGAGAGAGAGAGACCTAAAAGGAAGAGAGGGAGAGAGAGAAAGACTTGAGAGGGAGAGGGAGAGAGGGAGAGAAAGGGAGGAGAGAGGGAGAGAGTGGGAGAGGGAGAGAGGGAGAGAGAGAGGGAGAGGGAGAGAGGGAGAGAGAGAGAGGGAGAGAGGGAAAGACCTAAGAGGGAGAGAGGGAGAGTGGGAGAGAGAGAGAGCGGGGGAGAGAGGGAGAGTGTGAGAGAGGGAGAGAGAGAGTGGGATATAGGGTGAGAGGGAGAGTGTGAGAGAGGGAGAGTGGGAGAGAGGGAGAGGGAGAGGGAGAGGGAGAGGGAGAGGGAGAGAGGGAAAGT
>VDFB02058242.1:221531361-221737921 GCA_007258455.2 Sequoia sempervirens | reverse complement strand
AGAAACCCTAGTTTCCCCCTGATACGGATTCTGACTGAAGTTTAATGTTTTTCTGACGTTTTTGGGTTTTTGTGTTTTTTTGCAATTTTTGGATTTTCAATGCATTTAATGAACAGTACGGCTTTTACAGAAAATTGAAATAAATTCAATAAAAATTCTAGATCTTCAATTTGCTTGAAAAATACAATAAGAAATGAAGGCGTTTCCTTTATTAATCAAATGATCTCCATATAACAATGATCTGATAACATGCAAAGATAGAATAATGATTTTTATTGTAAAAAGAACCTGTTATTTGCTGGTACGGCTGAAGGTACAGAATGGTACGGCAGAAATTAATAACCCTCTTCTCCTACTATCTGATGACTGCAAAAGACTCCAGCAAGGTAGGCGCCACTGTTGATGCAACTGAGAAGCAAGTATGAGAGGCGTTTCTCTCAAGATTGATGAACACGTGCTTGAGGGAGGTACGGCCTGACAGAAGTACGACCTGTCAGATCTGTAATTAATTCTGTACGGCCTTCACCAAAAACAATGTGTAGTCCTCTGTAATGGGCGCCACAGGTAGATAGAATGTCTCTGAATGCAAATAACTGAAAAGAACTGAAGATGATGAATCCTCTGAAGCTCTGTAGTTTTCTCTGAATAAGAAAACCTCTGTAGGCAATAGATCAAGTGATATTGCACACTCTCTGAATTGCTTTCCGCTGGAGATGGCTCGTTCCCCAAGGAAGTCGAACACGAAACCCTAAAGTCTCAGGCTCAGATCAATTTGATCAATCTCAAAACTCAATAATCACATAATGGCACCGATTCCAAGGCAAATCCTCAAATAAGCTCAAAAGGACGGTTTGAAAATAGGTTTTAATAAAATATTCATATTTTAAATCTTTTTAATTTCCATAGTTCTCCAACGTATCATTTTAATTTTAAATCAAATGTCAATCGCTCCCTTTTAATGATGGGCTTAATTCCCTCAAGGAAATACCTCTGGGTTATAATTTAAAATTATAACTTTATATTATTAATATTAATTAATTAATATTTAATCAACACCTATCAAATATTAATATCCCTCGCTTTCTAACCCGACGCATCGATCCGCCCTCGAGCGCCGGGACTAACTCTGAAGTGATTCCTGATGCCGCCACAGCCATACTGCTAAAAAATAGCAGTGGTCCCACACTGCCTGCCAGGAACTGCTAAAAATAGCAATTCTGCAAAACGTCTCCGATCGAGCCAGAACGAAAGACAACTGATCAAACTTCGCTGACTGAAGCTGAGCCAAGCTCCGAAGTGACCCTCTATCCAGTCTATCGGCCTACGAGGGTCGTGGGATAGGCCAATCCTGTCCTCTGAGAGATGTCACTGAGAAGGGGACATGACGTAATATACAAGGTGCAAGGCCATTTCAAGGGGGTAGCCTTCCAAATGCTTAAGCCAATATGAATCATACCAATGATGATGATGTCCAATTGAATATCTAATCCATATTTATAGCTCTATTAGGTCAGCAAAACCACATTAACATTGATGTGAATCACTAATAGAAACTAGAAACCTCTACATGAATAAGACAAAAGATTACATAAGCACCATTTCAGCCCTCCATAAATCATTCATACATATGACATGTACAATGAAGAACACTACAATGTCAGTAAGATAAGGAAAAAGGAACAAAATTCAAAATCAAAATATGAAAATTTTCATCATTAACATTTAATGCAGCTGAGAAGTCATGAAACATGATTTCTTTCAAAAGATGCCTTTCATGAATAACATATTACCTAGGAAGAAAGTGAGAGAAGGTGATCACTTGGGAACTTGTTTCCTTAATTTCCTGAATTGTATCAAAATGCTTATAGTTCAGTTCATTGAAGTATTTAGATAGAGAGAGACTGGAAGTTGATAATGTTGATGGCCACTTGCATGCATGAAAGTCCTTACAAGCCTGCAGACAACACACATGGCATGCTTCTTTAGAAAAGAGAGAAAACTGCCACAGTAACATGATGTTAAAATTTAAATAATCAAAACTAATGAATATTCTTGAATCTCAGTGCTAATAATGAACAGTCCTACATAGCTCATATTGAGATTCAAATTCACTTAAATTATTGAAATAGATTACAATCAAAGAACTCCCACTGATTTCTACCATGAGGTACATTTAATTAGCTCCCGATATGTTGAAAAGAGCTGTAGTGCAGAAAATATAATCCAAAGTACAAAAGCAATATCCACCCTAGAATTCATTGAGGCACTGCATTGTGGTTAGTCAATTCCACAAAGTAAGAGCTTGGTTATAGTAAATTCATTGAGGCACTGCTGCATTTCTTAGACCTCTAGGGCAGGGAGATAGTGAAGTCCATCAATTCCCCAACACTTTGAATAGAGAGGATTACTCAGGCCTCTGAGGCATTAATTACACTAAGTTCCTTGGCCTTCCCAAGGTAGTGATTGACTAAAGACCTCAAGTCTTTCAATGCATTTTGATCACTATAAACTTTATTGCTTAGTATTTGTCTTAGTCTAGTACATGAGAGTGAGCTCGCTGGAGTTCTATATTGGCAATCAAGTGTCCATACAGAATGGATGAGCATCAAGGGACACATGCCTATTCAACAGATTGGATGACGGTTTTCTTTCACAATAGACCTATAAGTTTTCAATTTAGTAATGTTATGTGAGCTGTTCTCTATTTTGTTGTTGTGCAGATATCCAGGTCAGACTATTCACAATAGCAGCATGAAAACCATACTCTACATACCTCCTCCACAATGGAAAACAAGGAACTGAATCCATAAGAGGTAATGGCACAAAAGATATATGTTATACAACAAAGGAATTAATCAAAGAATAAATATGATGGCTTATGATGATAAAATAAAACTGAAACCATGCAAATAGAAATTTACGCTATCCCAAACCATGGAGAAGTTGACAAAACAATTGACCAAGTCCAGAAAAAAATAGGGCCAAAAAGCTGAAATTTCATTCAGACACACCCCTAGTGAAAAGGGTCAACAAGAGAAATTGTTGTTACCCATATGAAATATTTTCATATAGGCATTTTTTTACTCAAACATAAACCATTTTTTGTCTAGTCATTCTGTAAGAGACCTGGTGTCTCTAAACCCCCGAAACTGTGCTGAATGATGCAAAAAAAAATTATTTTTTTTTTTTGATGGTTTTGTAATTTTTTTTGTGTTTTTGCAAATATATGATTTTTTTTGTATTTTTTTTTATAAAAATGCCAGACGAAAGGAAAAAGCAAGAAAATGCACAACAATTGAAACAATTAATCTATTGAAGGCTGCAAAGGCTTTTATTTGATAATAGATAATATTTACAATCTTGTCTAACAACAGGCCATACCTGACATGAAGATTTGAAGCCTTTAGAAATTTCTGGAATTTACTTGCAGCCGCCCGGAAACCCTTGAAATATTCGAACCAGCCAATAAGATGAATTCTCCACTTCAAAAACCACCCAAAGTGCCTACAATTATATAGCCGCCAACTCTAGGAGAGGAAAAATCTTCATATGCTGGGCGTTTTGACCAATGAAGGAAGGGCGTCATTTGCTGCAACAGTACGGCCTTCAGGTACAGCAAGGGTACGGCTGAGAATGATGGCTGGAAATGATAATAAATGCTGCCTTTAAGAATCTTCAGATCTGCAATGATTATTTCTTGAAACCCTCTTGAAAATTCACCAAATTTGCACAATTTTGACTCTTGCGTGAAGCCAACATGTTGAGCAATCTTCAGCTGATCTCTCACAACCTCAGAATGCTAGACTATGAAGAGTTTTCGTTCTCCAAAGCCTGAAAATAGATGAAATCTGCAGAAACCCTTGTTTCTTCACAAACTCCAAAGCTCTCAATAAAAGACAAAGTTGAATGATCATCATAGAATGAATTCAATTTGCTTTTTGAAAGTTTTTATACTCTCCTTGAGAAAATCAACCCAATTAGCTATTTGGCAACTAAAATAAATGTTTTTAAATATATTTGTTTTTGATGCCTCCAACACTTTGGTTAATGTGCCATTATAATTAAAATCATTAATTGCCTTAGTCATGTGTCATTGGTCCCCTTTTAAATTGTTGTACCCTAAATTAAAAGTTTTTTGCTACACTTAGGCATTTTGAAGAAATAAGTAAAAGTCTTGTTAAATCTGTCAAAAGGGTCAAAATTTGGGTGTGCATGTCTTGCATGAGGGGTAAAAACTTGAAATTTCCAAAATTTGATGATCTGGGTCTGCTCAAAGTGACCTAATCTGCAAAACCCATATCTCAATTTTTCATACCTATTTTTTAGGAAAATTGCTTGGGTGTGCATTTCTTGCATGAGGGGTAAAACCTTGAAATTTCCAAAATCTGATGATCTGGGTCTGCTCAAAGTGACATAATCTACAAAACCCATATCTCAGTTTTTCATCCCTATTTTTTAGGAAAATTGCTATTTTTAGAAAATTTCTAAAAATAGTAACTTTTTATGGGTTTCTTTCGAAATGAATTTTGGCAAAACTTTCTAAAAATAGAAAGTTTTTCCGCCAAGGTTCAAACTGATTTTGATTGGCTTAAAATACTCTCATCAGGCTGGTGCAGTCAGAATCACAAAACGATCAGTTTTACCCTAGTGGGTCTATTCTACTTTTTCAATTTCAAAAAGCATTTCGAGAACTTCATAGTCATCAATGGAGGTCAGTTAGTTGCCAAGTGTCAGGTTCAACGTTCAAGCTTTGAATAGAAGATGGGTTGAAGAACATGCACAAAGAACGAAGGATGAAGGTGAAAACTGCAGAAAAATGACTGTCTGCTAGCCATGGGCGCCCCAAGAGGAGATAGGCGCCCATTTTTTTAGGGCATCAGATGATGGAATTAGGGTTTGAGCTTCTAGGCAATGTTGTTCAGTTTCCTCTCAGCTCCACCATGAGCCCGACAGCGCAACCAACGGTTCAACTAGTCACCCGGAATTCAGGATCAAACAAAGAGGTTTCAAACAGAAGACAAAAAGCAAATCATAAAAATCACTGAAAATTGTCTAAGTCTAGGAACTTTTGGCGCCCCAAGTGTCCAGGGGTGCCTAGTCTTTTGAGAGGCCTAACTCAGCAGTTAGGGTTTCCAGATGGGATCAATCTCTTCGAAATTCAATCAGCTTCGCAGCGGATATCTCCATCAAAACATTAGACTGGTCAATCTCCGGAAAATCCAGATCAAAGTTGAAGGTATAAGATGAAGATTCAAGTTTGAAGATGAAATCAAGCAAAAATGGCTAAGTCTGGAGGAGTTAGGCGCCCTTGATTTTGAGGGCCTAAATAGATGAATTTGCCAGTGAAGCCGCCAACATCACTTCTTCAGATTTGATCAAACTTTCCAAAGGAATCATCAGCTCGTCAATCTAAGTTGGCAGTCAATAGATGCTAAAGGCGGAACAGAAGGAAAAACAAGAGCTAAATGTCAAAAGTCAAAAGCAAAGGAGAAGATACAGAAAATATTCTAACTCTAGTGAAGTTGGGCACCCCAGCTAGCCAGGGGCGCCCAAGCTTTTGATGCCTCTAATGAACTTTTCTGCAGATGTGACTCCCAAAAGACCCCTCTTAGAATCTTCTCAGCTTTGTAACGAGCCCAGCCATAAGCCCATCAGATGCCCAGATCATCCAAAATGGAAAAATCTTCTGAAGCAGAAGAGTTGAGCTTGAAACTTGAAAAATGTGAAAATGGTTTAAGTCTGGTTGAGATGGGCGCCCCTAGAGAGAATAGATGCCCAAGATTTTGAAGGACAAAACAAAGTTTTTAGCTAAAGATGCCTCAAGAACAATCTTCTCAAATTAAGTCGGGCTTCGCAATGAATCATTCAACTCGTCCATCGGATCAATCTGGAAGCCGGAGATCAGAATCAAAGCAAGGTTCAAAATTGAGGAAAAGTTAATTAAACTCAGAAAATGGTTAAGTCTAGAGAAATTGGCACCTCTAGCCAAGAAGGGCGCCCAAGTTGTCTTGCCTTAGTCAAAATTTTCAAATTTTCAAAATTGCAAGATGAACATGAATGTCCGAGTTCAATGAATAGGAAGATTTTAGGGTTTGAATGGATAAAAGCAAAAAAAAGCAGAGTTATCTCAAGCAAAAGGCTTATTTAAGAGGCTTTTATCATTCAAAATTCATTATTCTTTGCAGGTGGCGCCCAAGTTGAAGAGGAGCAGCAACTTTAAAGTTTTTATTTCAAGATTCAAGAGTTAAGGTTGTTGATTTTCAAGAAGTTCTTCATTAATTTTCAGACCAGCAACATAAGACCTTCGTTTTTCATGCTTTTTTCATCCAAAACATCGAATTTTTGAAGAAGGTCAAGGTTTTCAATTTTCAGCCATCTCAGTCTCTTCATCTCATCTTTCTGAAGAATTTTTTAGGAGTTTTCTCAAGTTGCAGCAGCTGCTTTTTCCTTGCATGTCAGAGAAATCATCAGAGTTTTCAAATTTTGATCATCTGGGTCCTCTTAAAACAATCTTCTGAAGAAAACCCACATCATAGCTTTTTTTTCAAGAAAGTTTCAGATTTTAGGGTTTACTGCTTTTTCAATCAGCCCTCAGTATTTTTCAAATCTGATCAACTGGGTTCATTCCAAATCTTCTTTTGAACAAAACCCAAGTGCTAGCTTTTTTCATGAAAATTTGAAGCAATTAGGGTTTGCTGCTTTTTCAGTCTACACTCAAAATTTTCAAAAACGGACGATCTGGGTTATCTTGCAACGAAATTCTGAGTAAAACCCATATCTCAGAAAATTTTCAAAATTTGTCCATTTGAAGAAGAAAACCCAGCATTCTAAAAATAGTAAGTTGCTCAAAACTTGTCTAAACCTAGGCGAGTTTATAGTCATTCTTCAAGGCTTTCAAAATGGAATACACTCCCAATGATTTCAAGACCAAGTCAGCACTATACCATGACTTCATCAAAACAGCTGAGACTAACTTGCATCACATCAAGCCGGTATTCGACCTACATGCTTTGGAGAGTGTAGGTAACATTGCAATCAGAAACCTAGGTCACTCTGGACTACTCGCAGTGGCATCCATTCCTATTTCAGTTCAAAGTCTCGAATTTGTAATCGCTTGCATCAAGCATTACAATCCGGCGGCACAGGAGATTCAATCAGTTGATGGCAGAGTGATTTGCAGTTTGAAACCTAACATGATCGAGAAATGCTTCTCAATTCCTCCTTGGCCTGAAAGTGTAACTATTTATAAAGGAGAATGTGAAAGGATATGGGAGATGCACAAGGACAAATACAACAAGAAGATTGCACAAAAGTGGATGAAAGAAAATCATAAGACTATGCCTAAGAACATCGAGCGACGAGAGTTCAAAGATGAAATTGCTATCATGATCACCTTGCTCAACAGGGTCACTGGACAAGAAGATGCCTCAAAATTTCAACCTTGGGTGTTCTACGTTATACCTCACATCATGAAGAAGACTTGAGTTCTATGATTGGGCGACCTTGATCAGTGACAACCTCCATCAACAAATAACAGAATACTTCTAGATTCATGAATTCTATATGGTTTCCTACCTAGTCTACCTAGTGGCCTACCAAGGTCAATTCAAAGGGTTGAACACCGAGGGGTCTCTGAGCGTACAACATATCTACAACTACTACCCTCAACTGGAGTTCACGAAGTCACTACATCATTACAAGAGGGTGAGAGAGGCTTTCCTGATGCACACAGTACGAGACCTGGATAATGAGTTGCATATCCGTGTCTCATCCACCGCCAGGGCAGCAGTAGCAGAGTGGGCAAATTGGTTTATACAGTTTCCTACTTTCACCTACCTTAGAGTCTATGGCTTCTCCGGTGCTCCACTCATGTTGCCGAGGTACCCATTAGATGAAGTCATTTTCATGGAATTCTTAAGGCAAGCACATGATGTCCACACAGTCTTGAGGAATAGAAAGAAACCTACCCTTAGTTTTCCATTGGGGTTGGGAATCTATACATGCAGATCAGCAGCAGATGCTAAGACCATGAGAGATGAGTTAGATAAACTTGGTCTCAAGCCTTACAGCGAGAGACGATCATATGACCCTCATGGCATCTTTGCTGCCCGACTTGAGAAGAACTATGCTCATTTGCCCGCTCTTGAATATTTTTGGGCTAACTGCATAGATGAGTTCGAGGTGCGGAGGCGTAGTTACATGTGATGAGCCTAGCCTAAGCTAACTCAAAAACTCTTCTTTGTTCCCTTGAAATTTTGTCAAGCAATTTGAATGCAAACTTTAAGCTTGCTGGTCTAAGTTATCAGTCTGATCTAGTTGCTTGGAAATGACTTCAAAAGTGCTGCAATTAGTGCTTAACGTGCTACTAGTGATGCATGACTGATTTACAAAGCAAGAGAGTGGTAAACTGACTATTCTTGACCCCTTCTCATACATAGCAATGATTGAAATTGATAAATACAGCGTATAACATTAATACAAATACTTGTCAAACAAGCTGATCATAAACTAAGAACACCTACAGCCATAGTCATTATGACAAATAATTGGCAAGCATTCAAATATATTATCCAAATGAACATCATAATCATGAATAACCCTCAAATGATGATATCTAATTTGAAATGCAATCTCTTCTACAATGACAATGAGAGAAGATGCCAAGACTCTTGGCTTGCATTCATATGAATAATGCTCAAATCTGATACAATTTTCACCTACAAAAACACCCTCTAATATGCATCTAAGAGACATGTAAATAGCATGAAATATTCAAAGGAACCTGTAGCTTGAAGTCGCCCTGAGTCTCCAATGAAGGAGCAAGCAATATCTCAAAGTATGAAGACCTCACGAGCCCAATTCGAATTTTCTGAAGCAGCCGCCCCTGTTCTGATGACAATGATTTTTATAAAATAATTCCCAAAGATTCCAGGCCTCTATCAGCATAAAATATGATCAACAAGACCCAAGGAAGTGAGCGCCCCAAGCTGAAAGAGAAATCGATGGAAGTATCGGCTCTTGCAAGCAAAATCGTGCCTCTAATGGCGTCCCTGATGTGACTGAGTTTTTATCTTCAAAATCTGAAAATAATATCAGACCTTCTCCTTCCAATATTCGATGCCAAGGAAGAATGCAATGCTTCTCCAAAATTGTGCCTAGGCTGAGAATGCTTTGAATGATGCACCAAGTTACTGTAGCGAATCAATGTTCACGCCACTGTAGCAGCTCACACAAATTCTGATCTGCAAGTAATAATCTTCAAAAACCTTGTGAAACTTCACCAATTTGCACAAACGAAAGGACTAAATTATCCTCTCCTCAATTGCAACCCTTCAAGAGATCTTTCACTCTCTCAGTTATGCTATCAATAGGAAGTTTTCATTTCCTATGATCAAAGAAGAAAACTGCGAAAGCCCTAGGCTCCACAAATAAAAATCAATCAAAATAATATTCATCAACTCGATGCTAAGAATGAGCTCTTACCTCTCTTTTCATTCTTTCCTTAGGAGAGCTCAAACACCTTCCTGGCCAATGTGGGATAAAAGATTTATTCCCACATTAAATTATTCACTTAACGCACTTTAATATATTAAAGTGACTTTATTATTATAAAGTTACTTTATAACTTTATAATAATATTAAAATATTAAAAAAATCACTTAAGTCACTTAAACTTTAATATCTCTTGATGTGCTTGTCTGATTGCTAAACCGTCTGAGCCAGGAGTCGACTCTCTCTATTCTCCATGTGATTGGATGCCTGTCTAAAAATAGAAACCCTGAACAATGACTTACTATAAATAGTATGTGAAACTGAGTCTAGAAACAGCTGCAAAGGCCCAATCAAGGTCGACATTGTCGATATGCTCTATTCAGGTGTCTTTCTATTAATGGGAACCCTGACTCTCCCAAAATAGTAACTTACTATAAATAGTAAGTGTGCCAATCTGAGTCAAATAACCTGTGCAAAGGCCAAAACTTGAATCCAGCTGAAAATTAATGTCTCTAATCACCAAGTAACTGCCACACGGGACCCTCTATCCAGACATATTAGCCTACGAGGGTCAGGAATAGGCTAAATCCACCAAACTCTAATGCTCGCAAAATGGGGACATTACATTACAGCAGGCTCACTCTTCATCAGATGAAAGACTGCCTATCATAGGATATCGAAAGGTTATCAGATAATGATGAGGATGTGCTTCTCCCAATGTATGCTCGGAAGCGAATTGAAGAGCAGCCTCTTCCACAGGTCAATTGGGCTAACAAGGAGTCCCTCTCAGTTGAAGAATGGACAAGACAAGTCCTTGAACACAGCAAAGTTTTCCTAGTCCTCAAGAGGAAGAAATCCATCCCAGCAGCAGAGCCGCCAAGGATACAGTCAACAATTCCCTCTTCTTCCGGAGCACAATCAAAAGGGAAAGGTGTAAGTCAATCTCAAGAAGGTGTGAAGGGAAGCAGATCAACTAAAAATGTAAGAAGGTTAGACTTCTCGGGAATAGTCATACAGGAGCAGCCAACAGTTGAAGCAGAAGCTCCTCCAAAAGAGCCCATACCTCAGAAGGAAACAAAAGAAGTGCCCTTAACACATGATTTTATACCATTGACAAGGTCTTCACCAATCCACATCGATCTAGATATTGAAGAAGATGAAGAAGTTGCAATTGTACCTCCCAAGGAAGTCAGTAAAGATACTACCGTATCTTGGCTTGAAAGCTCCTTGGGAAGGGTAAGAAGAAGACCTTCATATCAAGTGAATTTTGATGACCTTGACAATATCTATCAGGAAGTGCCTAAGAAGAAAGCAAAGAGACAAATCCACTTTGAGAGAAATCCTGATGGTGAAATGATCATGGAGACTACTATACCTCCTAAAGATAGAAACAAAGATCAAGTGGATCTAGATGACTTCGTGATGGTGAAGGCAAATCTTGGCAAAAGCACCAAACATGCAGAAGTTAGTATGTTCAGAGTTGTATCTGAAAGCCTTCAAGAAAGAGTGATTAAAGATGGAGAAGACAAGGCAGCCCTCAAGGCTGGAGTTCAGCAGCTCAGGCTTTACATGTCTAACCTTGTTCATGGCTCTTCACAGGCTACTCAGTTGTTGCCCCAGGTTTTAGAGACACCAGCTGATCATCATCAGTTAAGACAGCTGGTAATATGTGGGAAACAAACTCAGGAATGGATTGAGAATTTCATTGTCAGAAGGAAGGAAATCTTGGCACGAATATTTCAGTTGACAGATGATGCTCATAAGCTACGTCAAGGAATTTAGGGATTTGAACAGTCAATGGTAGAGGTAAAACCAAGGCATGAAATCATCATTGCAGATTTGAATATAGCCTATGGTTCAATGGTTTCAAGAGAACACGAGAACCAGATCCTTGCATGGAGAGAGCATCACATCTTCAAGGTGAAAACCTATGAGAGGATAGCAAAGGAGTTCATTGCATATAGGCAAAGGGTAGTTGAAGCTTTTCTATTCATAAATGAGTTTATCACAGAGGTTCCTGCTCGATGTCATCATGATGATGGTTCCTATGTCAGACTTGATGAAGTGCAAACCCAGTTTTAGAATGTTGTTCGCAGCAGTGATGGCGGCCTAAGTCAAATTTCCATGATGTCAGCAAAGTTCGAGAAAGCGGCCAATGAAGTTGAAAATTTCCTGAGATCGATTGCAGATGGAGAGGATATCTTAGAAAAGCGAAACTTTGCTATTGATAGTATTGATCCCCAGACAGAGACACAGTCTCCAACTTTTTAGCGGATGTGATCGAGATTTAAAGCAGCTTTCTTCTAGAAACTTTCTAGAAGCTTTCTTTTTGCTTTCTTTCTATTCTTGGAACAATTCTTATCTATTCTTTGAAGAAGAGAAAGAAGATAAAATGTAATAGTTGGCACTTCCAGCTTTTCCTGCTTTTTTAGCTGTTAGATGTTATCTTCTTTTAGTTTTAGAAATAAAGTTTGCTTGCTGAGCAAGCCCTAGTTGTAAAAGCAAGGAGATTTTAGGGTTCCCTACTCCTCTACTTGCCTATAAATAAGAGCAGCCTTGCTCATTTATTTTCAACCATGCTAGTGATAACAAAACGCTGAGCCTATCCGTGCCTTCTATTTGTTATTCAGTGTTGTTCAATCATACTTATGATAGCAAATTGTTGAGTCTCTTTTAGCCAACAAGTTGTTGTAGTTGCTGCTTACTTTGTGTAAGAACAAGTTTGCAAGTCTCTTTTAGCTGCAAATTCTTGTTCCGTGCATGTGTTTAGTTTATCTTTGTTCCAGAAATTTGAGAAACAAAGTCTTGAGCCTCTTTTGCCTTGATATAATGTCTCAGATTTTCGTTTATTGTGTTTTATGATCTTTAATTTCAACTCGCATTGAAAGTAAGTAGATGTATGTTGGAAGGAGAGATTATCTAAGTACTTTGTCAGAGAATCAAAATTTGTTCATTTCTATTTCTCTTGCTCTGCATTTACTTGAGAAAATAGAAACGTCTTTAGCATAAGTTAGTTGTAGTTGAAATTCCAAATCAGAAAATCTCAGCTACGGCGGTTGAGTTTTATAAACCTTGTACTCTTAGCTGATCAAAAAGATAGGCAACTTAGTTTTAGTTTACTTTCTTAAACGCCATCAGCAAGAGGGAGCTTCCCCTCCTAATTTGAAGAGCAGTTTATCTGTGCATAGTTGTCCGTTTCAAATCTGCATTCCAGAGGTGCAAATTTAAACGCCAACATAAATATAAAGTTATAATATAACTTTATATTATAAACCCTTAAATTAAAATCATTAATGACACATTAAATATTAATAACTCCATAAATACTCAACAGTTAGCCACGCCAACTGAACCCAAGGTCAAATTTGCCAAATACCGAATGATCAGACACCCTGCCAAAGATAGTAACCCCTAATAGCTGACTTACTATAAATAGTAAGTACACACCACTAAGTCTAGAAACAACTGCAAAGGCCCAATCAATGGTCAACACTACCAATATGCTCTGTTTAGGTGCCCTGCTATTATTAGAAACCCTGACTCTCCCAAAATAGTAACTTACTATAAATAGTAAGTGTGCCAATTTGAGTCAAATAACATGTGCAAGTGCCAAAACCTGAATCCAGCTGAGGAGTAATGTCCCAAATCACCGAGTAACTGCCACAGAAGACCCTTTATCCATAACTGTCAGCTTACGAGGGTCAAAATGATAGGCTAACCCCTCAACAACTCAAACTAACTAGGAAGGGGACATTACAGTCCACCCTCCCTGAAATTGCTTTGTCCTCAAGCAATCTCATCTCTGGATGTTGTAAGATCTCCTCTGACTCCCAAGTAGCATCCTCTACCGGCAACTCCCTCCATTTTATCAGATACTCCTTGATAACCCGTGTCTAGAGGTGTCGCTCTCTGACATCGAGGATGGCCTCAGGTACTAAAATCAACTTCCCCTCATCATCAAGGGGTGGCAATACTGGAGAGGGAACAACATGATGACCCAATGCCTTCTTCAGGCATGAAACATGGAACACATTATGAACCCTGCTGTCCGTCGGTAGATCCAACTCATAAGCTACCTCGCCTACTCGTCTGATAATCTTGAATGGACCATAGTAGTGGGGCTTAAGCTTCTCTGCACCACTCTTCCTCAGAGTGGACTGACGGTAAGGCTGCAACATAAGATACACCATATCACCCATTGCGAAAAAACGCTCAACCCTCTTCTGATCAGCATACTGCTTTTGTTGATTTTGTGCCCTCTAAATATTATCTCTAAGAGATCACATAATATCCTGATTCTCCTATAAATATCTCCAGCACTAGGCACTCTACTGTCACTCAGCACTAAATCCAAGAAGTTGGGTGCCTCATACCCATTTAGTGCCATGAATGGTGTCATCTATATGGTCATATGGTGAGTGGAATTATAACAATACTCGCAAAGATGTATCCACTTCACCCAAGCTTTCTGTTGTCCAGCTACATAATTTCGCAAATATCCCTCCACCCACTTATTGACGATCTTTGTCTGTCCATCTGTTTGAATATGGTAGCTGGTACTAGGAGTAAGTTCGGTTCCACACAATGTAAATAACTCCTGCCAGAAATTACTCATGAACCGACTATCTCTATCACTAGTGTTGTACCCCAAATTAAAAATTTTGCTACACTTCGGCATTTTGAAGAAATGAGTAAAAGTCTTGTCAAATCTGTCAAAAAAAAGTTCAAAATGGGGTTTGCATGTCTTGCATGAGGGGTAAAAACTTGAAATTCTCAAAATCTGACGATTTGGGTCTGCTCAGAGCGATCAAGTCTACAAAAACCAAATCTCAATTTTTCATCCCTACTTTTTAGGAAAATTGCTATTTTTAGAAACTTTCTAAAAATAGTAACTTTTTCTAGGGATCAGACTAATTTTGATTGGCTCAAAATACTTCCTCATCAGGCTGGTGCAGTCAGAATCTCAAACTGATCAGTTTTGCCCTAGTGATTCTATTATGCTATTTCAATTTCAGAAAGCATTTCGGGAACTTTGAAGCCATTAATGGAGACCAATTAGCTGCCAGGTGTCAGATGCAAACATTCAAACACTGGACGTGCACGCAAAATGAAGAAAGGAGGAAAGAAGTTGTAAAAGTTGAAAATGGCAAAATTTTGGCTAACACTGCCAGCCATGGGCGCCCCTAGAGGAAATAGGCGCCTCTCTTTTCAGGGCATCATATGACAGAATTAGGGTTCGTGCTCCGGGCAATGTTGATCAGATTCCTTCCAGCTCCGCAGTGCTTCCATCAGCTCAGTCGTTAGATCAACCAGTCATCCGGGAATCGAGGTCAAACAGAGGGTTGAAACCAAGAAGCTAAATGCAAATCAATAAAACATCAAAAAAATTTCCAAGTTTGGAAGACTTGGGCGCCCCTAATCATGAAGGGCGCCCAGCCTTTTGGAAGCCTAAATCCAACCAGTAGGGTTTGCAGACGTGTTCAATTTTTTCAAAATCTCATCAGCTTCACAGTGGATACCTCTGTCAAATCAACAAACTTGGCAATCACCGGCAAATCCAAATTGAACAAAAGACTCAAAATGAAGAGTCAACTTTGAAGGTTGAAAATCATGCGAAAATGGCTAAGTATGGTGGAGACTGGCGCCCCTGGTGAAGAAGGTCGCCCAAGCTTTTGGAGGTCTAAACAAATGAATTTGCCAATGACACCTCCAGCATGATCTCATCAATTTTGAAGCAGCTTGCCAACGCAAGCATCAGCACGTCAATCGGAGTTGGCAGTCATTAGATATTGAAGACAGAACAAAGCGAGAAATTTAGGTAGAATAGCTGAAGTAAAAAGCAAACTGGAAAATCCAAGAAATAAACTAACTCTAGTGAAGTTGGGCACCTCAGTCAAGAAGGGCGCCCAAGCTTTTGACCCTTGAGATTCAACTTTCAGGAGTCAACATTTCTAGAAGACCCCTCTCAAAATCTTCTCAGCTCCGCAACGAGTCCAACCATCAGTCCATTAGACGTCCGGATCATCCGAAATGGCAAGATCTTTTGAAGGTGAGGAGATGAGCTTGAAATCTAGAAAACATGAAAAATGTCTAAGTGTGTTGAATATGGGCGCCCCAGAAGGAGAAGGGCGTCCAAAATTTTGAGGCCTCAAATGATAGTGTTTGCGGTTGCAGTCTCCAAGATCACCTCGTCAGATTCAGCCAAGCTATCCAACAGAATAGTTGGCCAATCAATCAGATTAGTCTAGCTCCCGGAAACGCGAAATCATCGGAAGATCAAAGGAAGCAAACAAGAACTTCAAAACCATAAAAATGGCTAAGTCTGATCACATGGGTCTCTCTACTTTTTCATCCTCTTCAACATTGAGAAAATTTTCCTCTTCTAGAAATTGCTTTTTGGCCGCTTTTTTAGGATGGATTTAGCTTTTTCAATTTTTGAGCATCTGGGTTTCTCCGGAATGTGATTTTCTACAAAATCCATGTCCCATCTTTTTTCGGAGAAATTGTTTTTTCAAGGCAGATCAGCATTCTATTTTCAACAACATTTTATTAAGAAATAAATCAGCTTTTGGCAAGATGTGGACGAGGTTTCAAGCAGCTTTCTTCTAGAAACATTATTTCCGCTTTCTTTCTATTCTTGGAACAATTCTTATCCACTCTTTGAAGAAGAGAAAGAAAACGAGTTGTAATAGTTGGCATTTTCCTATTTTCATGCTTTGTTAGGTGTTAGATGTTCTCTTCTTTTAGGCGGTGAACCAGCCATAAAGATTTTCGCTCAACCACTTAAATAGTGGGGGGAATACTACAAACAATTCAACTAATTTATCCTCTACGGCGGGCATCCACTAAAGAGTGGGAATTCTCCACTTTTTAGTGGGTACAATGAGAGTTACAAGTTTATTCTCCACACTGGCAGTAAACCAGCCAGGGGTAATTAATGTTTGCTTAAAAATTACAAGTAAATGCAGCAATAACAAATTGGTTGGATTAGTACTACTAATGCACAACCTTACAATCAAGATACTTTGCAATTTACTAGTATTACAATGATAGAACAATGCCAATATGTGAAGAATGATTCTCTCAAATTACAAAGCTCTCAAAACACTGAAAATGAAGCATAAATCTGATTCTTTTGAAGTCTGATATTAAAAACCAGCAAACTGAAACTGTAAACCAGCAACCTGTGAATCAATGAAATGCACATAACTTTATCAATTTACCTCCAAATTCACTAAAACAAAGTGCAAAGGTCTTCCAGGAGGATGGCACCTCAAATGCAATGAAATCTCAGCATCAAAAGGTCCTCAAACATTAAACACGAATTCCAAAGCACAGGTGTAATGTCCCTTTTTTGGCCAAGTCACTTAAACTCAAATCTTGCATTCAAAGTTTTACTCAAAGAGACATTAGAATGTTTAGAGATCAATTATCAAACATCCTACTACTCACTATGAATAATTCTTCTATAATATATTTTCTATGTACATTAGATACTAACATCTTGCAGGTTCAATAGACATAATTTGATTATACCATTTATCATTGTAGCGAATGAATAAATATGTTATTACCTATAAGGCTCAATAATTGCTGCAAGCATCATTATTAGATAATCACAAATATTATCCTATATATATATATATAACCAAGTATACACTTATCAATTATGTTGTACCCGACATCACTACATTATCCATTCTAATCTATACCCAATCTTAATACGCTACTATATCTTGAGTACATCTTGTTTGCTAACACCATAATATACCTATCTGAGTGTATCTTCTTATCAAGTATAGTTAACCTTTATAATTCAAAACCTGCTTCAATACATATTAAATATATATTGATAAGTGTTCGAGAGGTAAATAATTAATATATTTGCTATCTAAACTACTCGGATTGCCTTCTCCACACACAAGTAGTATATAAGCCTACAATCAAATATACCATTTAACTTACTCTTATGTTGGCTATGTTGTTACGTACCTCGGAGATTTGCCATTTGATATTCTCGACTCCGTACCTATTCCGCCACTTTAATTCTTATATCTTTTGGGTTCCAACGTTAATGTGCTAGAGAGTAAAGCACATCGCCTATCGTAGTATCCTCGAATTGCTGCTGGTTGCTTCACAAGCCTTTAGGTTATCGTCGAGGATCTCTATGATCCTGCTTGTATCTCAAGTGCGGACTAATCTAAACAAGGGTGTCTCCAAATAGTCGTCTTATTTCCAGTGCTTGGTGTGTTATGTTTTCCTCCATTCGATGACCCTCCACTTTGATTCTCCTTTCCTCATTTATCCATCATTGCTCCAGCTATACTTATATATTTTTCCTACCCTCCTACTCGTAACACTCTCTATACTCACTCTTCTACACTTACTCGTTAATCCGCCATCTCATATTCTTATTCGTGGGTTAGCCCTGACATTTGACGTGTGAAATCACGAATTTACCCTGCGCGTCCATTGTGACACGAGATTTGGCTCTGGTCCACCTTGTATACGCGGAATACCTACATGATGATCCTCTTTTATTTCGATTATTTATTTCATCTTCCTGAGTCTGACTCCTCGTCAGAAAAAGATTCCTCTTTTTTTTTCATTCGATGTCCTATATCTGTAATGTCCCCATTTTGGCCATATACTCTTCTTTTGGATTTAGCCTATTTCTGGAAATCCGTAGGCTAAGCTGAAGTAGAAAACTAGGGTTTCCTCTTTCAGATTCTGCTCAGTTGGCATTCAGAGGATGTTGTGCAGACTTACCAGTTTGCTATTTTTAGCAAGTCTATCTTTTGGCAGTATCTATGTTGCAGCAATTCAATCCTTTGCAGTTCAGTGTTTAGTTTGGCTTTCTGATGGTTTTGAAGTTAACTTACTATTTTTGGCATTTGCTATTTTTAGTAAGTTCATTTTTGGCAGAAGCATCATCATCAACTTGGTTCATGTTTGGCATTTGTCAGTTTGTTTTTTTTAGCAATTCATCAGTTGCAGCTTAGGCATTGTATTTGGTTATCTCCTTGGACTGAGTTTCAGACTTAGTCAATTTTCATGTCTTGAAGTTGTACCCCACGCCTAGGCTTGATGACTTCAAGTTGTTTTAAAGAAAGGGACATAAAGGGGTCAAGTAAGCATTTAATTATTTAATAAATGCTTTATTGTTACAATATGAAATGGATGCCTAAAAGGGAAGTTAGTGATATTTTTATTATTTCAAAGTAAAGGCAAAGATTGCGTCCCTTGCGGAAGTTGAAGTGATTCAACTTCTTGGAATTGAAAGAAGTTCTTGTGCTTCATTTGCCAGCTAAAGCTTATATAATATTCTTTCTTTGTTTGAAATTTGATTATCCAATATTTTTATGCTAATGTTATGTTGTCGAAATGGCAACTTGTTTAATACTTCGAGGGATGCTTACCTCCTAGTTCCAATCCAATTTCGTGTTTGAAATACAACACCTAGTTGGTCATTTGCTGCTTCTCAAATCAGACTAGCAGATTGAGCTCAATAGTTGAAGATTTTGATGAAATTTCCAATTTTGAAGTTGCTGATACAGTCACAGCTGAAAGTGGTTTTTGCATACAGCTTTTGGAGTGAATTTAATTTGCTTGTGGGTACTTTTCCAATCCATTCCTACACCCCAAGGCGACCATCTTTGGAGAGTTTCAGATTTTAGTTTTGAGTTTATGATTTTTACTTGTCAAAATCGCCCTTGCTCAAGGCCGTACCATTCTGGAACATTGGGAATTGTGCTAAGAAAATAATACTCATCATTTGCTGCTGTTTCTTCATCATGGAATGGGCGCCTATCTTCCAGGAGATCATTGCAACTGATTTCACGTCATTTGGAGGTAATTTGACCAGGTTATGAGCATTTAATGAATTCACAGTTTGCTGATTTGAATTTCCAGAATTCTGATTTTTATATCAGACTGTTATAATTCTCAGTTTTTGGTCTTATACTTCAGTTTTTGAGTGTTATATGTTTGTGAAAGTTCATACTTCTTGTTCTAAGGTTCATTCTCTATCATTGTAATTTTGTAATATGCAGAGTTTAATTTGTAAAGGTTGAGATTAAGCATTACTAATCCAACCATTTCCAGTTCTGCAATTACTTATTGTTTTGTCATTAAATTACCCCTGGATGGTTTACCGCCAGTGTGGATAATCTGATTTGTAACACTCTTGTACCCACTTTCATAGTGGAGAATTCCCACAGCTCTGTGGATGCCCGCCGCAGCGGATGAATTGTTTTAATTGTAATCTTTTCCCCCCACTGTTTGGTGGTAGTGTGGAAATGCTTTTCATAGCTGGTTATCCGCCTATCAGTTTCTAGTTTTCAATTCAACACTCCGTCATATGTTAGCACCTCGCCCTCAGTGGGATCTTGAGTGCACATTCTTGACGTTGAGTAGTTTTCTTTCAAGTATTTTCATTTAGCTCCTCCGCCATATGACAACACCTATCTCTCATTGGGATTGAGTGTGCATTCTTGGTGTGAGTTCATTTCAAGTTCAGTTTTCTATTTGGAGCTAACGCTAACCGAGTTGATTAAGTGTTGGTTATGTGTGTTAATTCATCGAAAAAATTGGTTAGCATATTTCAGTGGTATCAGAGCAGAAGTTCCTGCCATCCTGTTGGGAAGAACTGAAAATTAGTGTTGCCACAATGGACATCAACAGATTTGTCGAACAGTTCAGGAGGGAATGTGAACATGATGCTTCCATATTCCGTGCAGAATATCAGAGTATGTCAGATGAGTTCAAGAATGATGTTTCTTTTGACTGCTACTTGAATTGTGTGTTGATTAGGTATCCTGAAAAGGTTGGTGTGGTCAATTACATCAAGAATAAAATTAAAAGAGAAGCAGAACTTGCCATGGTTGAAGAATCAAGGAAGGAAGAGGCAAAAGGATCTGTTTGTGGTTTGCAGCCCACAAGTAAGCAAATTGAAAAGAAAAATCAGTCAATTAGTGTTGAAGAAGACACAAGCAAGGTGCACATTTTGGTTCAAAATGAAAGTGGGCTTGATAAAGATACCTTGGCAAATGAGGAGATTAAGTTAGAGTCCCAAAATACATCCCTAGACTTGCATGGGATGGGAAATAATGAAGATTGTTATGGTAAGAAGATCATTACAGCAGTCTTGAGTCCTAATAAGGATTCAACCAATGAAGATCTTGAGACAAATGGCTTCTCAAAAGATGCTGGTGGAACAGTTGTGTGGGATAAGTACGTTGAAGAAGAGCAAGATGAAGCAAATACTAATGGTGTCTTTGAACCAGCTTATGACCATTACGAAAGTGATGTTGTTGATGGTGATTCCGATGTGTTTTTATCTCCTCTTGTTGAAGATTTAGTGAAGGATAATTCTCTACTTGTTGCTGAGCCAATTCCATATGAAGAATTAATGACAAGTGTCCAAGAAGACTTCTTTGGTATGTATGTGGGCACTAATGATAAAATCAGCAACATATCTACTCAAGATAATTTCATTGAAGAAAAGCATGACAAAATATTCAAAGCAACCAGCTTTGATGATTCTATAATCCGATATAATGCTAGTGACTTGGGTGGTAGTGGGTTTGATTATCAAACTACATCTGTGGAGAAAGTTATAGATGAAGATTTCAGTTCAAGTGGGTTGAGGAGTGACTCATTCAAAGAGTCAATAGTTGAAGAGGAGCATGATGATCTCTTTCCTATTGATCATTGCAATCAAACCTTTCACCTTTGGGATCCGGGCGCGATGTCACCAAGGTATGATAAAGAACCGGAGTGGGATAAATTCCCCTTTGATCCTGATGAAGTTCAAAAATCAGTTTGCAATGCAAGTAATGAAGTGATCTTTGGAGGAGAAGTTGCAGCAATGGCTAATGAGAACGTGATTTCTTATGTTGAAGAGAAGAATGTTTTAAAATCAGCAAATGGTTTGGATGCCTTTCAGAATTACGCACAAGAAGAGTATGAGAACTTGAAAGGTCAAGATAGAGGAACTAATTTGTTTGAAGAAGCTTGCTTGGCAAAGCTCCATAAAAATTCCTTCGAGGTGGTTGTATCCACTAAAGCAGAGTATGTTGCTACCAAGACTTTAAGAGCATCAATCAATAATGATTCATTGCTTGAAGATATTGTTGACAAGCCTTCTATTCAAGAATTATGCAGTGAAAAAAGAAGGGAGGAAGCTGATTTTGAAAATCATGACAATGAAAACAAATCAGAAAAATTGATGTTTGATGAGCGTAGTCTCTTTGCTGATTGGGATCAAGGGCCTAAAGAGCTGCAAGTTTTGAAGGATAACTTATTGGTTTCAGAAGAGAAAATTGTTAAGGTGTTATCAAGATTTGATAGCACACACAATTGTATTGAAGAACTTTACTGGGAGCTGCAGTTTGAAGAGAGACAGAATGGCGTTAAGGGTGGAGACACTCTTTCCATGGTGCGAACCATCAAAGAAGCATTGGAATCAATAAAAATAGATTATTTGCATTTGCTCTCAGATAGAGATGATGCCATTAAGTTTGCTGAGGAAACCTATGATGCCTATCAAGAGAAGGAGAAAGAGGTTGATAGTCTTTGCCTTGATCTTACCTTAGCTCATCACTCTTTTTGCAAAACAGAAAATCAATCATCTATGTCAGCCACACTTATGGAACAAGAAGCTAATAAAAGGCTAAAGGAGATCAAGCAAATAGTTGAAGGAATAAATGAACTCCATAATGTTGAAACAATGCATAATGCCATAGAGATTCATTATGTTGATAGTGATTGGAAGGTAAATCAAGAGTGTGAACTCTTGAGTTGGGAAGAGAATTTGCCTCAAGAAGGGATAGCTTGCAGCCATGAGCTAGATGTGATGACTGGTAATGTGTGTGATATTCATCACACTAAATTCTATGGATCAACAACTAATGATGGGCATCTTCAAGTTGAAGAAAATGTGCATGAATTTTATGAAGACACCAACGAAAAGGATGAAGGAAATATTGTTTCTATGATTGTGTACAACAATCCACCATCTTCACATGATTTGTTAAATTATGAGTTGATTGACAATTTCTATGTGGATGGCATTGGTAAGAAGTTTTATGTTTTTGACATGCATAATTTTATAGTCAAGCATAAGATAATGTTGGTGGATCCATTCTATATGTCAAGCAACACTCTCTTGGGATGGATAGTAAATGAGCATTTAATGGTGTTCAAACTTGAACTGGCTGGTTTTCACTCAGCATTAACCAATGGAAGAGTACCACCTATCTTAAAATGGTTGATGAGGTCAGGTCTTGGAGAGATGCATCAAATTGTGGGAGAACTTTCAGACTTGCCCCTTTGGTTTCTAGATTGTGCATTGTTGATGAGGGATTATTCTAAAATGCTGGTCATGAAAGGTTCAAACTTTGCATTGATGGTTGCAGTTGACTACATGGATTTGTGTGCTCGAGACTTTCACTATGGCTCTTGGAGATATGTTGGGAATTCTTCCCAATGTGTTGGAGATTATTTGCAGTTGGGAATTCACGCTTGGAATTCTCAACATGGCTTGATGGAGATTGTTGCAAGTAGAAAAAAGGATATTTGGAGAAATAAGGATTCAATTCTTAGAATCTTTGATGCGGCCCCCATCTTTACCAACCATTTGATGGTTCTTTCTGCTCATCAACTGGTGAATTGGAGAGATATTTTGAACAAAGGAAGGTTTAATGTTGGGTTGGAGTTTCTTGAGAGGATGTTTCCAGCCTTGAGCCTGAGCAGTTGTGCTATTATGGACACTGATTTTCAGTGTTGCAGCAGTTGTTCAATTCTTTGCACACTGATTTTCCTAAAATCAGACTTTAAGTGGTTCATTTCAAATTTCATGGGCAGCTGGTACACTCATTTTTTCTTTTCACAATCTTTTATCAATGATGATTTTTGGCTTCAAAAGTGGGTAATGGTGTTTCATAGTGATTCAGATCAGTATTGGATGGTGTTCAAGTTATGTTCTAGTGGCTTTCTTTGTACAATCTCTTGCACTAGTGTTTGGGGCAGCGAACCTTTGCTTGATTTGGTTCAACTTTTTGAGACTTTGAGGGAGAGATTGGTGGAAGTTTTCAGAGTTTTTCTTGAATATGTCAGAATTACTCAGAGGAGGCATTATACATCCTTAAGGAGCTTTGAGGATGCAGTTGCTATGACTTTGCAAAGAGCTGTTTTTTCCTTCGCAAACAGCTATGATGGAATCACATTTGCTGTTGTGATTTGGTTTGATGCTTTGAGGAGTGATGTTGATGAGAATATTTTTGAGTTGTTTAGATTATTCTTCTTTGTTCTCGGAATGGTGATTGACATTGACATTGCAGATGTTAATTCCTCAGAGTTTATTGAGCATGAGACGCTGCTAGATTTTGATTCAATTCCTTCTATGTTGTTCGACTTGAATTTCAGGCATGTTATCACTTTGAGGTTGCAAGGATGGTTAGTGCAGTTATGGTGCAATGATTTCATTTGTATGATCAGAGTAGAGCAGCATCAGCATGGTGGGTTTTTCAGAGATGGACATGGGACCCCAGGGATCCTATATGTTTGATGGGATCAGTTTGGAGTGTTGTGGCATTGCTTGAGGACAAGCAATTTTGGGAAGGGCAACTGTAATGTCCCCATTTTGGCCATATACTCTTCTTTTGGATTTAGCCTATTTCTGGAAATCCGTAGGCTAAGCTGAAGTAGAAAACTAGGGTTTCCTCTTTCAGATTCTGTTCAGTTGGCGTTCAGAGGATGTTGTGCAGACTTACTATTTATAGCAGTTTGCTATTTTTAGCAAGTCTATCTTTGTGATGTATCTATCAGCGGCAATTCAATCAACTGGAGTTGATTAGTTTGGCTTTACGGTGGTTTGAAGTTAACTTACTATTTTTGTATTTGCTATTTTTAGTAAGCTCATTTTTGGCCGAAGCATCATCATCAACAGTTCGGTTGGCATTTCTCGGTTTATATTTTAGCAATTCATCGATTCGCATTGGGCATTGTTTTGGTTGTCTCCTTGGTGAGTTTAGGACTTAGTCAATTTTCATGTCTTGAAGTTGTACCCCATGGCTAGGCGATGACTTCAAAGGAGTTGTTTTAAAGAAGGGGACATAAAGGGTCAAGTGAGCATTTAATTCTATTTAATAAATGCTTTATTGTTGCAATATGAAATGGATGCCTAAAGGGAAGTTGAATGATATTTTATTATTTCAAAAAAGTAAAAGGAAAAAGGTGCGTCCCTTTTTGGAAGTTGAAGTGATTCAACTTCTTGGAATTCGAAAGAGCTGATTATCAAATATTTTTATGCTAATATTATGCTGTCGAAATGACAACTTGTTTAATACTTCGAGGGATGCTTACCTCCTAGTTCCAATCCAATTTCGTGTTTGAAATACAACACCTAGTTGGTCATTTGCTGCTTCTCAAATCAGACTAGCAGATTGAGCTCAATAGTTGAAGATTTTGATGAAATTTCCAGTTTTGAAGTTGCTGATACAGTCACAGCTGAAAGTGGTTTTTGCATACAGCTTTTGGAGTGAATTTAATTTGCTTGTGGGTACTTTTCCAATCCATTCCTACACCCAAGGCGACCATCTTTGGAGAGTTTCAGATTTTAGTTTTGAGTTTATGATTTTTACTTGTCAAAATCGCCCTTGCTCAAGGCCGTACCATTCAAGGAAGCATTGGGATTTGTGCCAGAAATAAAGCTGCTGTTTGGTTGCTGTTTGATGATCAAAAAATGTTCGCCTACCTTCTAAGAAGACACAGCAAAAGACGGCATTCAATTCGGAGATGAATTAAGTGAGTTATGAACATTTCATTGATTTTCTCTGTAGCTGGTTTGAATTTCCAGAATTCTGATTTTTATATCAGACTGTTATAATTCTCAGTTTTTGGTCTTATACTTCAGTTTTGGAGTGTTATATGATTGTAAGAATTCATACTTCTTTTTCTAAGGTTCACTTGCTATCATTGTAATTTGTAATCTGCAGAGTTTAATTTGTAAAGGTTGAGATTAAGCATTACTAATCCAACCATTTCCAGTTCTGCAATTACTTATTGTTTTGTCATTAAATTACCCCTGGATGGTTTACCGCCAGTGTGGATAATCTGATTTGTAACACTCTTGTACCCACTTTCATAGTGGAGAATCCCCACAGCTCTGTGGATGCCCGCCGCAGCGGATGAATTGTTTTATTTGTAATCTTTTCCCCCCACTGTTTGGTGGTAGTGTGGAAATGCTTTTCATGGCTGGTTATCCGCCTATCAGTTTCTAGTTTTCAATTCAACACTCCGTCATATGTTAGCACCTCGCCCTCAGTGGGATCTTGAGTGCACATTCTTGACGTTGAGTAGTTTTCTTTCAAGTATTTTCATTTAGCTCCTCCGCCATATGACAACACCTATCTCTCATTGGGATTGAGTGTGCATTCTTGGTGTGAGTTCATTTCAAGTTCAGTTTTCTATTTGGAGCTAACGCTAACCGAGTTGATTAAGTCTTTGGTTATGTGTGTTAATTCATTGAAAAAATTGGTTAGCATATTTGGAGAGGGAGAGAGGGAGAGAGGGGGAGAAGGAGAGAGGGAGAGATAGAGTGGGAGAGAGGGAGAGGGAGAGAGGGAGAGTGTGAGAGAGGGAGAGAGAGAGAGAGAGAAAGTCCTAAGAGGAGGAGAGGATAGTGGGATAACAAATAATAATTCTTAAAACTCAAGAAAATGGATATATGTTTTGTTTTTAATAGGTTATACACTTGCATGAGTAGCATTATATATTAATATATAATATCTATATAATATATAAATATATATAATAAATTAAGATAATTTATTAATATATATTAATATTTGTTATATATTAATATATAGTATATAATATATACATATATATAATAAATTAACATAGTATATTAATGTATAATAAATATATGTATGATGACATATTGTAATTTATTATAACAGATATTTGTTTTATAATATATATAAAAAACAAAAATGGGACCATTTTGAGTATTTCAATGGTCCCTACATTCTTTTTGTCACAAAATTCTCATGCTTTCTATCTACATCAGATAAAATTCAGTTTTTGAAAGATTCTCTTACACTTTTTTTACAATTCCAATCATTTTTGTGTGTTTTCCTTTTGGGAAATGGGGAGCAACAGTCGTTGTAAGAGAAAAGGTAAAAGAAAACTTATAGCAGATCGAATTAAAACATATAGAGAAAAAGATAGAGAAAGCCATAGGAAAAGAAGAAAAGGTATGAAAAGTATTCAAATTGAAGCTTTTTCCTCACTGTTAAATGTTAATTCAAGTGAAGATGAAATAGAAATTGAAAATATTGAACATCATATTGAAATTAAAAATGTGGAAATTGAAATTGAAAATACGAACAACATTGAGAATGAAATTGTTGTTGAAAATGTTATTGAAAATGTTGAAAATGAAAATGTGGTTGAAAATGAAATTGTTATTTACAATGAAAATGTTGTTGAAAATGAAATTGTTGTTGAAAATGTCAAAAATATTAAAAATAGTGAGAATGAAAATGTTAATAACATTGTAATTGAAAATGAAAAGGTTTGATAACATTGAAAATGTTGAAAATGAACCTTATGTAACACCTAATTACAAGAGAACCCCTAAATGGTTGGTTTAAATAGATAAGAACATAATTGATAATCTTGAAGGAAAAAGGTCACAATGAACTATTCATTTGTGGGCTACCAAAATGTTCAATGAATAGTTTTCTAATAAGAAATTAACCAAACAATATCAAATTTTTATGCAATTACTTAAGATTTGCAAAATGAGACCATTATTAAAAAAAATGAAGATTCATTTCACAAAAAAAAAAAATCTTATTGTAAAAAATCCTTTTAATGCTCTAACCTCTATTGGAAAGACTAGTTAGGAAAAAGATAAAAGGGTTGCTCTAAGAGTGATCACAACCTCAATAGTAAGCCATCATTTGAGAAAGGATCATTTAATGAGACAAACATGTATTGATTTTAACTTAAATTGTAAAACATTGAATAGAGCACTCTCAAGAAGCATAAGACTCAATAGTCCTCTTCAAAATGATATGTGGGATTTTAGTGGGAGGCTTCCACATGTTGATAAAATGCTAACTGATAATGTAAAGATGCAAATTGAACAATTTTGTAATTCTCAATCTAGAGTATCACTGAATGTATATGATGTTTTAAAGTTACGAATTGATAATCAAGATTGTACACCGTATCCTAAACATTTTTTGGAATGTAGCCAAACAATTTTGTGCAAACAATTTTGTCAAGAACATCCAAATTTGCAAATATCACAAAGGGCTTTTGAGTCTTGCAAGCCATTTTATTGTGTACCTATTAATGTTCATAATACATGTTGTAAATACCATGTTGAGTTTTCAATATATCATGAATTGTTATGCCATATTCATTCTACTATGCATACTAATGAAATGTTGTAGGAGTGTCATGTAGTGCAACTTTCCAAGTCATCCAAGGAGTTTTTAGATTCATTTTTTATGCATTAGAGGTGCTAGTTGCTTATTTTATAAAAATCGTTATTTAAATGAAATGTGATTACAATTTGATGATTTATAGAAGTTTTTAACATGCTTTCATGAAGAGTGGAGGTGAGGGTTCTAGATGCAAGTTGGTTGCAAGAGAGGTAAGTATTGCTGATTTTATGTCAGATTTTAAGAAAAATCTTTTCTATAAGTATGCAAGGAATAGCTACAGGTCACAGTGGTTGGATTGGAAATTTAGGATGTGTAAAGACTCTTTCTCCATTGGAAATATTGTATCTATAGTTGATTTTTCTGAAAATTACACATTGCAACCACAAAATGAAGTTCAATCACAATATTATAATTCTATTCAAATTGTTATTTCTATCCACATAACATATATGCATGCCTCTGATAGTACAAAAGAGGAAAAGAAGGTAATTAGAGAGTACCATTTTTACATGAATGATGATAGATCTCATTCATCTGAGTTTGTACAACATTGTTTTGAAAAAAAAATGAGTTCTTGTAGGAAAAAGGAAATGCAATGGGTCAACATTTGATTTGGTTAGATAACTACACAGGGAAAATCAAGAATGATTGCATGTTTTATTGGTTGGGGAGGATGCATATATAGAGGTGTGTACCACATATTTGGAGTGTTTTCGAAGCTAGGAATGGAAAAGGCGAGCATGATTGCATAGGTGCATGTGTGAAGAGATTTTTGGTTAAGGAACAAATGAAGATTAGAGGTGGTGCAACATTCAATGATGCATGTTCTATTGTGGATTGGTGTATTTATGCACTATCATGAGGAGGGAAACTTGATTCACAAGTGTGTAGGTTCTTTTGGCTGGTTGAGAAGGGCACATTGGGAGACAAAATAGAATTTCAAACAATTAGAGATTCTTCAAAGGTGCATTCATTTTGAAGCTCAAATGTGGGTACATGCACCATATGGGCACAAGAGATGGCATATTTTTTTTAGAATTGTATTCAGTTTGATTGGGATCAGTGTGAGTCAAATGAGTGGGTAGATACATGGATTAGACAATACCTAACCCCTTTATCTATAGCACAATCCTCATTAGAAGATATAATGGAAAGTTCACTTGACTACGACCATCTTTCAAATCTTGTATAGCTAGGACATGTCTGCAATTGTAGCACCATAGGGGAATGAAGAGGGATCAGACTATTTGTTGGCATGATGTGTATAGGGAAAGAAGCTAACACAAGTGATGATAGATGATGATGGATTCATGTATCCTACAAGTTCAGTTGTTATTTCTCGAACTTGGTTGCATTACCATTTCATCATCATTTAGGTTGTTTAGAATAATAGGGTATGTCGGGATCATCGTGCAAAAACAAGCCCTTAAGTGGCAAAAATTTCAAAAAAATGAGTGTTAGGAAACTTGGCGTAAATATTTGAATAAGTTATCTATATTATTTCAAAATATGTAAGAATAGAATTTGTAGAAAATTGAATGTAGTTTCTAAAATACTAGGTTTATTTAAAATAAATAAAATCTATTTGGTGAAAATTTGAAATTTCAATCAGTAGTACTTAAATTTCAGGAAAAATAAGAAGTAGGTGTAATGCGACCACCTAACCATAAAAAATAAAATATTTTTGTAATATTTTATATATAATTATAGGACTCATGTAGGATGTTATGTATATTTTTTTGTAATTTTTTTCCAAGTAAATAATTAATTATTAATTTTTATTACAACTTTTAGAAAATATAAAAACTCGTTTGTCTGACCACCTTAACTTGGTCAAAACTTCATGAAATTTAATTTTTCTTTTTTTAATCTATATTATGTAGCGTAGAATGTGGCATGTTTCATATTCAAAATATATACCATTTGAAAGTTATAGATGTTTTCAATCAAGCCTATCGTCGGGACTTTAGTCATAATTCTAATAGAAATGAATAATAATTATTTATTAAATTCAAATTAAATCATCATTTATATTTTTTGGAAAGATTAGAATCTCCTCCTAAAACCCCTTTTCGTTTCATTAATTTTGGGTGAAAAAATTAAATCGACCACATACCCCATAATATTGCCACTTTTGGTAGCACCATGATCTACACATACCCAATATAGATTTGTTATTTTAAGCATCTTTTCTAGTTTTCATTACCATTTCATCATCATTTAGATTCTTTAGAAAAAATATAGATTTGTTATTCTAATTATATTTAGATGTTGATAAAAAAACTTATGATCATATAGGTTTAGTTGTTGTTTCTAGAACTTGGTTGTGAACATATATGATTAAAAAGAAATGCATACCCGCATTTGAATACTATGAGAAACACAAAACCATTAGCATTTATTTGCACCTTGTTATAGCAACAAATGTTAAGTTATTGAGACATCATGCAAGACCAAAAATAATAAAACTATGGACAATTAGCAGTGTTGATAATGAAGCATTACTAGAAACAATGAAGGTAAGAGATGACCCTTCAGGCACAATTAGTATCAGATCATTTGTTGTATGGGATAGGTACATGATATTGTTCATCATATTTTGATATTGTTTATCTGCTAGGGTTTATTAATTAGATTTTTTACAATAATATAGATTTCCTACCCTAAGCATCTTCTCTAGTTTGCATAACCAATTCATCATCATTTAGGTTGTTTAGAATAATATATATTTATAAGTCTAAGCATCTTTTCTATTATAACCATATAGATTTCTCTTTCGAAGTATATTGTGATGTTCCTAGCATGATTGATCATGGAGCTACTACAACAATAGCCAACTCTTATCCCTTAGTAGAGGTATACGACAAATTAGAATAGAATAGATTTGTTATTCTAAGCATCTTTTCTAGTTTACATCACCATTTCATCATCATTTAGGTTGATTAGAATAATATATATTTGTTATTCTAAGCATCTTTTCTAGTTTGCATTAAAATTTCATCATCATTTAGGTTGATTAGAATAATATAGATTTGCTATTCTAAGCATCTTTTATATTGTGACCATATAGATTTGTCATTTGAAGTATATTATGATGTTCTTGGCATGATTGATCATGGAGTTGTTGCAACAATAGCTAGCTCTGATCCTTTGGTAGAGGTATGCAATAAATTAGAATAATATAGATTAATTATTGTAAGCATCTTTTATAGTTTGCATTACCATTTCATCATCAATTAGGTTGTTTAGAATAATATAGATTTATTATTCTAAACATCTTTTATAGTTTGCATTACCATTTCATCATCACTTAGGTTGTTTAGAATAATATAGATTTGTTATTCTAAGCATCTTTTCTAGTGTATGTAGTTTAACTGCTACCTTGATTGTTTGTATAGGTGTTTGTCACTCTAGAATGTCAACATGCTACTGTTGTGCAAGACTATGCTGATTGTGAAGGAAACATGTGATTTATTTCCTTCCCCTACTAGGAAATGACTATGTATTAGGGTAGTTTGTTGTATGACTACATGAAATTTGTTAAATCCTATATTTCAAAGCAATTATTGAATGATAATATCATGTGTATAGTTTACAACTTATGTGTATACTTTTTCACTTATGAGTATTCCAATGTATACTTTATGACCTATGTGTTTTCATGCTTATACTTTTATTCATGTGTGTAATTCATGAATTAAGTGTATTTGAGTAAATGACTCACTTTTTCACTTACTCACGAGGAGAAAAATGTACCCTAAACCCCTTTTCACCTTTACATCGCATCCATCTAACACATTTTTTGTCAACTAAAAATTTAACACCACAGGAAAATGCCTTAGAGATATCGAAAACTGAGAGAGGTTATTTTATAGGGGTCCTACATGATCTCATAGATTTAGATAATTTTTTTCTAGGTGACATGGTTTTTGAGTAATAGCTCATCAAAGATTGCTTCTTTTTAGCACGTTGGACTCTTAAGGGAAATCACAAGTCTAATGTAGCTCAGAATGATTCAACATGTTTGGGTGTAATATAGGACCTTTCCTAGCATAAAAATACCCATCCAGATGTGTTGGAATAGTTCTTTTGGTCATACGAGTTATAGAACGAAAGTTACACCACTTTGCAACTTTACACTACTTGCATTTGATAACTTTTTCCTCAACTAAAAACTTGTCACCATGAGAAAATTCCTCTAAGATAGAAAAAATGGGAGAGGTTATTGTAGAGGGTCCCAACATGATCCCATAGCCTCAGACAAAGAGTCTATAAGCATCACAATTTTTGAGTAATAGCCTGTCAAAGATTGTTGCCATTTAACACATTGGACTCTCAAGGGAAATCGCTGGTCCACTGTAGCTCGGAGTGGTTCAATGTGTTTGGGTGAAAAAGGAGACCATTCCTAGTGTAAATGTACCCTTCTAGATGTGTTGGAATAGTTTTTTTGGTAGTACAAGTTACAAAACAAAAGTTGCACCACTTTGCAACTTTACACTGCTTGCATCTGACAACTTTTTCCTCAATTGAAAACTCGTCACCACGGGGAAACACCTCTGAGATAGAAAAAATAAAGAGAGGTTATTGTAGAGGGTCCTGAATTAATTCCATAGCCTCAGATAGAGAGTCTGTAAGCATCACGGTTTCTGAGAAATAACTCATCAAACATTGTTTCCTTTTAGCACTTTGGACTCTTAAGGGAAATTGTCAATCCAATGTAGCTCAAAGTGATTCAATGTGTTTGAGTGCAAAAAAGGACCATTCCTAGTGTAAATGTACCCATCCAGATGTTTTGGAAGAGTTTGTTTGGTTGCACGAGTTGTAGAACGAAAGTTGCACCACTTTGCATCTTTACACTGCTTGCATTTGAAAACTTTTTCCCTAACTAAAAACTCGTCACCATAGAAAAATGCCTCTGAGATACCAAAAAAAGAGAGAGTTTATTGAATATGGCCACAACATGATCTTGTAGCCTCAGAAAAAGAGTTTATAAGTATCATAGTTTCTGAGTAATAGCCCTTTAAAGTTTGCTTCCTTTTTACACTTGGGATTTTTAAGGGAAATTGTTGGTCCAATGTAGCTTGAAGTGATTCAGCATGTTTGGATGCAAAAGAGGACCATTTCTAGTGGGGTTGGTAATGCTGGTTATGGTAGATGCCATTGGTTGGCCTATCTCCAGAAATTTCTTTCCTCGAGAAGAGCCAACATTGTCTTGCAGCCACCCACCCTTCCCTTCGAGACCGACTTGGCCCCCCCGGGAGGTAGATTATAGAAGTGGGAGGCGGGTGGGTAACATACTATAATGGGGGGGGTGGCTGGCAATAGGGAGGTCAGCCCCAATGAAAGTAGGGCTGCTAGGTCCTACATGAAGGGCCCCCTACTATTCTATGGAGCGAAGCGCTTGGTGGGTTTGTTGAACTATGATTCCCTTTCTCACCCCGGCAGGGGCCGTTGCCCGCCGGGAATCTTAGTTCGTTGAGCAGGAACCTGACAAACCCCATTAGCGCAAGATGGGGCATGTTACATAGTATAACTATAATATTGTCAGGGTAGGGGCCATCTAGACGTGTTGGAATAGTCTATTTGGTGGTATGAGTTGTAGAATGAAAGTTGCACCACTTTGCAACTTTACACTGCTTGCATTTGACAATTTTTTTCTCAGTTGAAAACTCATCACCACAAGAAAGTGACTCTGAAATAGAAAATAATGAGAGAGGCTATTGATGAGGGTAATAGCATGATACCATACCCATAGATGAAGAGTTTGTAAGGATCATAGTTTCAAAGTAATAGCCTGTCAAAGATTGATGTCTTTTAACACTTTGGACTCTTAAGGGAAATCACTGATCTAATGTAACCTAGAGTGATTCGGTGTGTTTGGGTACAAAAGAGGACCTTGCCTAGTGTAAACATACCCATTTGAATGTGTTGGAATAGTCTATTTGGTTGTATGAATTGCAAAACGAAAGTTGTACCACTTTGCAACTTTACACTACTTACATCTGACAACTTTTTCCTCAACTGAAAACTTGTCACCATGGAAAAATGCCTATGAGAAAGCAAAAACTGAGAAATGTTATTAAAGAGGGTTGTAACAAAATCCCATAGCTTCTAACGAATATTTTTTAGGTGTCATGGTCTCTAAGTAATATCCCATCAAAGATGGTTGCATTTTTACACTTTGGACTCTTAAGGGATATCGTCGATCCAGTGTAGCTCTAACTATCTTGACATGTTTAGATTCAAAACAAGGCCATGCCTAGCCTAAACATACCCATCCACATGCATTGGAACTATTTTTAGAGCAGAATAACCTCCTCTTCATTGAGGATAAAATCTTCTTCTTATCTTTTCATTCCTTTTGTAAGTGGCTAATTTTAGTTTTCAGTTGTTTTGCTTCAATTTCAACACTTAGGAAAACAATATCCCTTTGTTTGATAGATTTTTCAATGCTTAGAACAACTTCATTTGTTTAAATCCACCTTAACCATCATCTCTCACTTTATTTTCCTACACAAATTCTTACCAAATACAAAACCTCAATTGTGTTAGGTTGAATGGCATATATGAAAACAATTGTGATATAGCAAGTTTTGTGTGGGTCAAGGTTGATTGACATATATGATTATATCATACCAGTGATATTGCTTTTGTGTGAAGTATGCATTGTGACTAGTGTGTATCAAGCTCATATAGTATGCCT
The DNA here is from genome assembly GCA_007258455.2 of Sequoia sempervirens. NCBI lineage: Eukaryota > Viridiplantae > Streptophyta > Pinopsida > Cupressales > Cupressaceae > Sequoia > Sequoia sempervirens. The sequence goes on along the minus strand of VDFB02058242.1, from coordinate 221,703,262 downwards.
AGTTTTCTTATTGATCCAATGCATTATGGTTAGCAACATTCATTGTTGTCCATTATGATAATACAAATTGCATGTTGAAGATAAAATAACATGCATGTCACGGAGTTGTATTTGGGTATGTGCATGATCATCATGGAAAAAACAGGCCCTTAAGTGGCAAAAAATTTAGAAAAATCAGAGTTAGGCAACTTGACGTAAAAATTTGAATAAGTTATCTATATTATTTCAAAATATGTAACAATAGAATCTTTAGCAAATTGAATATAGTTTCTAAACTACTAGGTTTTTTTAATCTATTTGGTAAAAATTGAAATTTCAATAGTAGTACTTAAATTTTAGGGAAAAATAAGTAGGTGTCTATTTGACCACCCTAACCACAATAAAATGATAATATTTTTTTATAATATTTTATACATAAGTAGAGGATTCATGTCTAGATGTGATGCATATTTTTTGCAATTTTTTTGAAGTAAATAATTAATTATGAATTTTTATTACAACTTTTATAAAATATAAAAACATGCGTTTGACCACCTTAACTTGGTCAAAACTTCTTGAAATTCAATTTTTCTTTTTAATCCTATAGTATGTGAAGCATAGAATGTGATGCATGTTTTGGATTCCAAAAATGTGATACTGTTTGAAAGCTATAGATGTTTTTCAATCAGCCTATCAATCAAGACTTTAATCATAATTCAAATAGAAAATGAATAATATTTATTTATTAAATTCAAATAAAACATAATTTATATTGGTGGAAAGCTAAGAATCTCCTTTAAAAACCCTTTTCATTTCATCAATTTTGGGTAAAAACAAGTCATCAGCCACATACCCTACAAATACCCATCATATCGCCACTTTTTGGACCATCATGATCCTGCACATACCTATTTGGTTTGTTTAATGGTAGTATTGAACACTCATTTGGTTTGTTTAATGGTTGCATCATGGTTGAGTGATGTCTTAATTGTTGACCATGATTATTGTATAGATTTCACATGAACAATCTAATGAACATGTATCTTGTTTAGTTGTAAGGAATTTGTTTGCAGGTTGCATCAAACCCCTATGGTTGAAAGATAGTGATTCTTATTCAAGATGATTTTATATCCTTTACATGTTATTAAGCTTGAATGAACATTGAGTGACATTCATTTTTATCAAGATGATTATATTACTTTTGAATGAACACTGTAACATGACATATATTTCATTAAGTTGAATCCATTTGTTTCAAGTTCTTAATTAATCAAAATAATCAATTCCATAAGATTGTCACAAGCTACTCTTTTCATCTTTTTTTCCTTGTCTATGAGACCATAATTCTTTGAGGCATATTTTCAAATAGTTCTTCTCAACAAATATTATATAGTACTTCACATACCATTTTCATTAATTTTAACTTCTTTTGAAATAAAAATAAGCTCCCCACCTCATTACACGAGTTCAAAAAATAAAATAATGTCAAATGTAAATTCATTCAATAGAGCTTGAAATCATGGATATTTTCAAATTGAGTGTTTAATAAAAATATATTGGTAGACATGTATGAAAACTATGGTACAATAGAAAAGGTAGTGAATTGTTTGAAAAAACTCCTCAAAGAAATGTGGTCTCATGGAATGTAATGTATGTGAACCTTAATATGAATGAACTCTAACATAGATGGATTACCAATTGTAATTCATAAGTTCTATTAAAATGCAATTTCATTAATCTATAACATACATTATCGATCATAACTTTAAACCATTCTAAGATAATTATACATTCCATTTTGAAAATTCAAATTAGAAAGAAATACACATGACAACTAATTAGATCAAATATCAATTCTTATATATCAAAATGTAGAATAATTGTGTTTGCACATATAAAAATTTGGCATATGCCTACTCAAAACAAGTTTTACAAAATGTGGCATACACTCCATCTCAATACTTATCAAACCCTAAGTACATATCAATCTATATCATATCCTAATCCTATGCTGGACCATCAAAATTGGGCCTCCTTGAAGAAGTTAGTTTCTTTGAAGTTTCTTGCACAACAACAATTTAAACCACAAATTAGATTAATTATGTGAATGGTTGACAAGATAGACTAATGAATAGAAACTTATATACTATCATTTATAAATTATCAATTTAACATCAAAATCAATATACATGTACTATATTATATCAATAATGCAATTCTCGTTTACCTCAAGTCTTTCTCTCTTTTTTGCAAGATGGTCTACATATGATTGTCCCTTAGGATGATCGGGAGTCCTCGTATAAAGTAATGGTCTCACATACATCACAGTGCTAAGTTGAGCAAAGGACTATATCAAGTAAAATAAAATGATACAAATTAACATATAATTGTTGACAAATAATCATATCTACTCCTATCTAAATGTAAATATTTGCAATATAAAATAAACACATACCTGTTGTGATGCTATGACACTAGATGGTCTCATATTAGATGAAGTAGCTAAGATGGTTTCTTATATAAAAAATGACAAGAATGTCCACACTTTAAATGCACATGCACAAATAATCATCATGTTGAAATAAAAAAATATATACCTATTGTGCAACTTCATCCAATGGGTCAGACCCAATCAACAAAGTTGTATAATAACCAGGTTGTTGCATAATTTAAAGATAATATCACATTAGACTATCAATAAATGTAGTACATGTATTTAAACATAATAGATTTCAAAAAATAACATCTAAAATAAAAATTTAAATAATATTGTATACTGATTCTCTAGGGAAAAAAATGGTTTCTATGTAGCCTCCTGCACTTATGAAATATGCTCCTTTATCAACACCTATTAAATATTCCAACACATAAATATATATTAGTACAAATGTCTCTCATAAAATATGAAAGAATTTACATAAAACACACAATGAAATTACTTTAAGTCTTACCCATCCTCCCATATCGTCCATGGCAGTTGATGTCTCTCCTACAAATGGTCCACTCCATGCTCTATCAACTCCTATATTCAAAATATCATGAACCTCACAATTGGATGTGTGTATGGAAGCCTCAGTGGACCGTTGAAGAAGACCCAAACATAAATTATTGCATGTCATGTAGTAATGACACACACAAATATGTCTCAAAGAGGAGGGTGTACCAGTGAGAGCCAATGTAGTAGGTGCACCACCATCATGCTAGGATGTATCTGGTGCAACACCATCATGATGAGATGCATCGTCAAATGGATGCACAACATGATGGATCTGTGTGACCAAACGATCACTCAATGAATGTAAGGCATAAATGCTCAGAGTCCGTACATCTATAGCAATATCATGGTAAGGTAGTTGATTTGAGGTAGCAATAGGCGTCAAGAGTAGGATGAACTCAGGTGACTCAGTGTGCTCTAGGTAGATATCCTGTGGCATCCCTCTAGCAACACCCTGGAAATCTCACATGTTAAAGTAATTGACATGTTTCCCTAGCACAAACTCAACATATAATTTTTAGAGAAGATATTGAGTGACATCAAGATTGTTGTTGGGTGGTTTATCAAAAATCATCCATCGTCTCTAGAAATTATCTAACATGCCTCTATGGGTGCCCCATTTAATTCAAAATTTTGGTTTTCGCACATTAACAGGTTGTCCTATTCTATGATCGATGAATAACTGGGCTAATTGGGCTTTGTCAATATCAAGTACCCTCACCTCATCATATGATAACCCATCAGCATAAAATTGCCTTTGTTCCTCTCACCACTATGCAAATCTATTGTGTTGAGTTGCCAAAGTTTCAACATTTGAAATGATTGTTTCCAAAGTTGTTTTCATTTATGATAGCTCAGTGAGTGTCTCATAGATTCGACATACATTTTTCAATTTATCTAAATTTCTATGAATAGATTCATGCATTGATGGCACGTTTTGGTTTGGAAACAACGGTCGCAGTGAAGGAGGATTTGGAGGGTTTTCATCTCATGTCGGGTTAGGTTTTTCATGCTGATCCATTTTAAGCCTATTAATTGATAATTTTTTTCAAAATTAACAATGATGTTAATGTAATAAAAAACCTATCAAATACCCTATTTTTGACTAAAATTCAAAAAAAATTAATGCAAAACAATATAAATTGAATAAAAACATAAAAATCCAAACATACCTTGGAAATTTGATTAATTTTGAGCAAAATGATTCCCTAGGAATGGATATCCGAGTTCAGAAGTAGAGAAACAAACACATAGTGAGCTAAAAATGAGCTCTCAAATTTTTCTTTTTTTATTTTATAACACATGAAATGGACATCTGTTTCCTAATTTATACTTTTTATAATATATGATCGGGTCTGGGACTGAACAAATATTAATTGGCAGTATTTTTTTGAAATGCATAATATAAAATTATATTATATAGCATATAATATACATTATATTAAGTATAATATATGTTATATTATAATATAATTTATATCATATTATTTAAAATATACATATTATATTATAGTATAATATAATATAATATAATATAATATAATATAATATAAAACTATTATATTATATTATATATTATATATATTGTATTATAATATATTCAATATATTATTATATAATATTAAATTAAAAACCATTATTATAATTTTTTTTAATTTAATTTCCATATGATGTATGATAAATTTATATAGTAAAAAATTATTATAATATATAAAATAAAAATGTTGGTCGGGCCCGGACCGGACGAAATTAAAAATTTTGACTTAAACTAAATGGATATACATTTCGGGTTGGTATTAGGTTTGACACTAATACTTTCCACCCAAGCTTGCAAAAAGTTAAAGCGCAAATTTCACACTTTTGCACAAGTTAAAAATGCCTTTTTTCACATTGCCACTTTTTGGGCCCCCATGATCTTGGACAAACCCCACTCTCCCATAAAATAATTTGTGGGGAAATATTGTAGCCAAAGTCACAAAAATATTAACTCAACATGACCAATTGCCACATAACACTATTGAAAATGGAGGTAATTATGTAGCTTAATACTTTGCAAAACTATGATATTGTAGATCTAATTAAGTGTTCTTTGTTACAAATTCTCTATATATGATTATCTATTTAGATCAATTTTACCAATTGTAGAAGTAGATAAAAGATTGTAGAAGAATGAGACAAGAAGATAGAAGTGACACAACATATACGTGGAAAAACCCATTTGGGAAAAAAATATAGCACCAGAATCAATAGTGCTTGTATTATTTAACCCTAGAACAAGAATACAATAACACTGTATCAATCCTTGATTGAGGTGCTTCTTTTTCCTTCAACAATTCTTCTTCACAACCTGCAATAAACTCTGATAAAAATTTCTTCAACTTGCTACAATTAATAGACAATAATGAGCATTGAAAACTCCAAAGAGTTGTCAATTACAAAGCACAAAGCTCCTCTCAAAAACCTACACCTATTTTGTGCAAGTAGAGTTTCAATGTGTAACATGAAGTCAAATCCAATGTCTCCTCAATTTAGGTGCCCCAAACTATACTCCTAACTGATCATTGGTCAAGAAAATATATTCCAAGCTTCTCCTCAAAGTTGGCGCCCAAGAATGGGCCCACTTAACTCATCCTTTCAAATATATTCTCATACAAAAGGTGTTAACTCTGAGATTCCAACTTGGGCACCCAAGGCGGGTCCAAGTCAATCTTTGTTAACTAAAACATATCTCTCCATCAATTCATGTAAACATTAAATGCATGATTGATCATCCCCACTTAATTGAATGTATCACCTATTATTTTTCATGCAACTCAAGTCATTAGCATGCAACTCAAGTCAACTCAAGTCAACTAACATGCAACTCAAAATAACATGCAATTGAACATAAATGGACCATAATTGAACTCAACTGAACTAAATTGAACTGAACTGAACTGAACTGATACTGAACTGAATTGAACTAAACTGAACTGAACTAAAATCCACTCATATAAGTATCAATCCCTAAATTGTAGGATCTTTACATGCATTGCTAAAGTGATATCTTTCCTCCAAACAGTTAACTTAAGCAAGGTGGGTTCCACCTTCCATGTGGAAACCCCATGTGCTTCTATTTTGTAGGAGCTCTTATTGGGAATCCCCACATGTTCCTATCATTTAGAAATAATTACAAATGTCTATGTTCATTTCATTTGAATTTAATCTCTTTCTAATCCTAGTGTTGGGGAACACTTTCCAAGGACTTAGGAGATACATGAAATATGTTTAGGATTGCAATTAAATGGCATCCTATTCCCAACATTCTCCCACTTGACATTATACATTGCAATTATTCTAAACAAGGAATCATTATTATAAATCAAGTACAGGACTCAAGGCCAATGTCCTTCCTGCACCAAGAGAACTTATTTGTAGGAACTGGTTTCATAAGATAAGTTGCAACATTGATCAAAGTGTCAAATTTCTCAATCAATACCTTCCCACTCTCAACCATTTCTCACACAAAGTGATACTAAACATATACATGCTTAGAATGAGCATGATACATAGGATTTTTGGCTAAATAAATAGCACTCTAACTTTCACATTCAAGTTTAATTTGCTTGCAATCTAAACCAATACCTTTCCCAAGTCTCCATAACCAAAATACCTCTTTATAGGCATGTGTAGTAGCCATGTACTCTACTTCTATGGTGGAAAAAGAAACCATGGGCTTCCTCTTACTCATCCAACTAAGTGCAACTCCAAACAAAGTAAACACATAGCCACTTGTCGACCTCTAACTGTCTAGGTCTCCGGCCCAATATGAATCAACAAAACCCTGTATGTCCAATGATCTGTGAATAATATCAATGTTATTAGCACCATGATAAACCAAACAATAATCAGAAGTACCTCATAAATATCTAAACACCCTCTTAACATAAGTCCAATGTTCTTTACTAGGGTTAGACATAAACCTACTTAGAACTCCCACTACTTGGGGTTTATCTCTAGAGTCTTGTATAGACCATTACATACATCAAGCTACCAATTGCACTAGCATGTAGAATTTCAGACATTTCCTCATGATCAAAATCATATTTAGGACTCATGTCTAAAATTAACTTTGTGCCAATTGATAAAGGAATATTAATTGGTTTACTATCCTGCATGTTAAACTGTTTCAAAATAGTATCAACATAGTTGCTTTGACTTAAGAAAATCTTTTTTTTTACCTCTAGCTTTACTGATCTCCATACAAAGGATATATTTTGCAGCCCCTAGATCTTTCATCTCAAATGTGCTAGAGAGTTGTTCTTTCAATTCTTTGATCATTACCTTGCTGTTACCAATAAACAACATGTCATCAACATACAAGATAAAAATTAAAAGCTTACCATCAATAACTTTTATGTAAACACAGTGATCTTCCTCACTCCTAACATAACCAATTTTCAATACAAAAACATCAAACTTTTGGCACCACATTCTTGGGTGACTAATTCAATCCATATATAGATCTGTTTAACCTACAAACCAATTCTTCTTTTCATTTTACAACAAAACCATAAAGTTGCCTCATATAAATCTCCTCATCAAGATTCTCATGCAAAAAAAATAGTTTTCACATCCATTTGCTCTATCTAAAAATCATAAGTAGCAGCAATAGATAAAAAGAATGTAATAGAACTTAATTTAGCAATAGGAGAGAAGATTCATTAAAGTCAACTCCCTCTCTCTAAGAGTAGCCCTTGTCTACTAATCTAGCCTTGTACCTTTCGAGATTACCATCTGATCCAATTTTCTTTTTAAAGATCCATTTAGAACCAATGGCCTTTCTTCCTTTGTGAAAACTCTCAAGATCCGATGTGTCACAAGTATCCAAGGATTCCATTTCCTCATGCATAGCTTGTGACCAAAGCTTGTTCTCATTTGAAGAAAAAGCTTCCCTATAAGATTTAGATTCACCATTAGTACTCATTAAAGAAAATATAAAATGGAAATCAGGTGGGATATACCTATCAATGATATTTCGTTGTCTCGTGGATCTTCTCAAAGGGGTTTCTTCTTGTTCCTCAATATGCTCATCATGAGAATCTATCTTAGAAGAACTCTATGAACTCTCCTCATGCAATCCATCCAATTGTTCTTCAACATGAGCATCTTCTTGCTTCTTAGTATTTATCTCAAAGTGGACTGTTTGAGAAGTATCCTTCTCCTTTGGTTGTTATTCTCTTGAATAAGCTCTAAATTCCTTGAAAATCACATCTTTAGATAAAGTAATTTTCGGGTTAGAGGATTCCAAAGCTTGTAACCTTTTACATTTTCACCATAACCTATGAATATGCATTTTTTTGATTTTAGATCCAACTTAGATCACTTTTCATTAGGAACATGAACAAAAGCCTCACAACCAAAGATCCTTAAATGTGCAACACTAGGTTTCCTACCTAATCACATTTCATAAGGATTTTTATCTTGAATAGATGAACGAGGGGATCTATTCATTAAATAACAAGAAGTACTTACAGCCTTGACCAAAAGACATTGATCTAGCTTAGTACTACTTAACATAGTCCGAGCTCTTTCCATTAAGGTCTTGTTCATCCTTTCTACTACTCCATTTTGTTGAGATGTATATGGAGTAGTTTTCTATCTCACAATTCCTGCATGCTTACAATAATCATCAAATTCCCTAGAACAATATTCACCACCATTATCTGATCTCAACACTTTTATTTTATGATCTCATTGTTTATCAACCAAATCCTTAAATTCTTTAAACTTATTAAACACATCGCTTTTGTTATGCATAAAATAGATCCAAGTATATATTGAGACATCATCAATAAATGTGACATAATTTATAAATTTTCCAATAGAGTCAATAACCACAAGGCCCATTACATTTGAATGAATAATCTCTAATAATCTTTTAGATTTATTTGTTCCAATAGGAAATTAAGATCTATATTGCTTTCCAAACACATAATGCTCACAAAAATCATTTTTTCCAATATTATAATAAGGAATACTGCCAACCAATTTCTTATTAAGAATGGTCCTAAGACTTTTTACATCAATTTGGCCCAATCTATGGTGCCACAACATACATGTATTTTCAGCTTCAATTACATTGGTTGATTTATTCAAATTAGAGGTATTCAGCTTAAACAAAGTCCCAATCTGAGATCCTTTACCAACCACCATATTCCCTTTCACCATTCGGTAACCACCTTTATCAAATGTCACATGCATTCTAGAATAATTGAATTTAGATACAAAAAGTATATTTCTAGCAAGTCTTGGAATATGTAAAACATCATTAAGGGTCTGAACCCTACCATCACTGAAACACAACTTTACCTCTCCTTTTCCAACAACCCTTGTTGTGCTATTATCTCCAAAGAAGACATTCCCTTTATTATATGTAGTATACTTAGTGAACCACTCCTTGTTAGGAGTCATATGATAGGATCAACCTGAATCAATAAGCCAAGATTTATCACAAATAGTATTAGATGAAATGACCAATGCATCATTACTGTCATTCAAGGATTTCTGTGTAGAAGCATCAAAACTCTTTTTGTTGTTCTTAGAATCCTTCTTTACATGTCCAGGTTTCACACAATTCCAACACTTTACCTTACTCTTACCAAGGGTTTTAGAATTCCCTTTAGACTTACCCTTTCCTTTCTTGTCTCCCTTAGGTTCCTTTTCCTTCGACCTACCTCTTACAAACAAGGAATCTTGGGAACCAATTTTAGACTTTGTCCTCATCTCCTCTGATAGGAGAGTAGGAATTATATTTTCCATCATAGGATCTGCACCACTCCCACTAATAGCAACACTTAGATTTTCCCAAGACTCTGGTAAAGAACAAAGTAACGAAATGCATTTATCTTCATCTTCTAGCTTTACATCTACAGATGCTAATTGACTTAGAATCAAATTAAAATCATTTAAATGATGTTCAACAGAATCACCATCTTTCATCTTTAAAGAATACAACTTTCTTTTTAGATACAACTTATTCTTAAGACTTTTAATTTGATAGATATCACCTATCCTCTTCCACAGCTTATATGCAATAGTTTCATCTAAAGGGTGATCCCACAATACTGGTTTATAATTTTTTTCCAAACTAGACACTGAACTGATTGTTTCTAACTAAATCTTCACTTTCAGGAACCTATAATGGCTAAACCATGAGGAATTTGCAAATGATGCAAACTAGTGATTTGTGACATTTTGTCTATAGATTCTAAATATATTTTTTTCAAAAATTTTGGAATAAGATTTCACTTCTTTTTCCATCTCCTTCAAAAACTAGTTTTTTTTTAGTAAACACCATTTTTAAGGAGTGATGCTCACCGTATACAACATAACTTTTTTTCCATGAAGGATAAAATTATTTTTCTTTTTTTTTTTTAATTTAGATTTTTAACTACAATATCTAGCAATTTCATTTGGTTTCATAGTGTTTTATTGAATATGTTTTCCTTAATTGAGTTTTGAAGTCAAACCAATTACAATTTAGACATATGCAGACCGTATACAACATAACTTTTTTTGTATGTATCAAAATTCATTTTTTTTTGTTGGATCAAGGAATTTAATATCTAATGCACTAATATTTTTCAAATTTTTTTTGATAATCTACTATTTTTCCACATGTGCGGAACAAAGAGCTTGATTTTTGGTGAAAAACCTACATTCACAAAAAATAAAAAATAAATATAATAATCAAATTAAATTTACTTAAAATTATACTTTTTGGGAATTTTATAATATGGTCTATATACTCACAAAAAATAAAATTAAATGAATTCATTTGATCCCCCAAAAGATAAATCAAAATTAGTTTTATCAACATTTTGATGGGTGTAAAGGAGACTCCTTTATAGGTATGGGTTAAAACTAGTAGGGTTCTATCGAAGGGGGTTTGATCTAAGGTTGTTTGATCAAACTCTCTTCAATTGGAATCCTTTAAAAGGAACATTTCAAGGATTAAATCATTAGATTTTCTAAAAATATGTATTTTAGCAAAAATCAAGATCTCCAAGATAGTGTAAACCAGTATTGTGGAATCACCCTGAAACATTCAAGAGAAAAACATCATCAAGACATAATCTTATGGTACCTCTTTCCTTCTTATCAAGGTTAGCCTAGTCTTCATATGACGTCGTTGTAGGTGAATTTATCTCATTAAAAACATCTAATCACTAATCTCTCTCTTCAAGGAGATCATCCATTTTTAGTTTCCACATTTCATAACTAGAACCATTGAATCTTTCAATATATAAACGAGAATTAGAACTCATTCTAACGCACTTCTTTTACAAATCATCAATAACACAATAGTAAAATCTCCCACTGTAGCCAAAAAAACTTCAAAATTTTAAGAGAAAGGCATCCAAAACTCTACTCAATCGTTAGCTCTGATAACAAATGTTGAAAAGGAGGTAATTATATAGCTTAATACTTTGTAAAATTATGAGATTATAGATCTAATTAAATGTTATTTGTTACAAATTCTTTATAAATTATTATCTGTTTAGATCAATTTTACCAATTGTAGAAGTAGACAGAAGATTGTAGAAGAATGAGACAAGAAGATAGAAGTGACGACATATACATGGAGAAACCCTTTTGGGGAAAAATTAAACCACCAGAATCAATAGTGATTGTATTACTTAACCTTAGAACAAGATTACAATAACACTATATCAATCCTTGATTGAGATGCTTCTTTTTCCTTCAACAATTCTTCTTCACAACCTACAATAAACTCTAATAAGACTCTCTTCAACTTGCTGAAATTAATAGACAATAATGAGCATTGAAAACTCCAAAGAGTTGTCAATTACAAAGCACAAAGCTCCATTAGAAAACCTACACCTATTTTGTGCAAGTAGAGTCTCAATGTGTAACATCAAGTCAAATCCAATGTCTCCTGAATTTAGGTACCCCAAACTGAACTCCTAACTGATCGTTGGTCAAGCAAATATCTTCCAAGATTTTCCTCAAAGTTGGTGCCCAAGAATGGGCCCACTTAACTCATCCTTGTAAATATCTTCTCGTGCAAAAGGTTAACTCCAAGATGCCAACTTGGGTGCCCAAGGTGGGTCCAATCCAATCTTTGTTTTAACTAAAACATATATCTCCATCAATTCATGCAAACATTATGCATGATTGATCATCCCCACTTAACTGAGTGTCTCACCTATTATTTGTCATACAACTCAAGTCATTAGCATGCAATTCAAGTAAACTAAATTCAAATAGCATGCAACACAAAATAACTACATGCAACTAAAGATAACTAAACCATAACTGAACTAAACTGAACTAAACAAGACTCATGTAAATTTCAATCCCTAAGTTGTAGGATCTTTACATGCTTACTAAAGCATTATCTTTCCTCCAAATAGTTAACTTAAGCAAGGTGGGTTCCACCTTCCATGTGGGTGCCCCATGTTCTCCTATTTTATAGGAGCTCTTCTTGGGTGCCCCCACATGTTCCTATTATTTAGAAATAATTACAAATCTCAATTTACATGTTCATTTCATTTGAATTTAATCTCTTTCTAATCCTAGTTTTGGGGAACACTTTCCAAGTACTTAGGAGCTACATGAAATATGTTTAGGATTGCAATTAAATGGCATCCTATTCCCAAAAAACACTTCAACCAAATCATATATCTAGATGCATTCCTTCACATTTGATTACTTTCCCATAGTCATAGGGAGTTGACTTAAGTCATAATGAGATCACAATAATGATATTATATGCCATTTGGTAATGCTTCTCCTTGGAGATAATTGACCTCTCATATATTATTCTCACAAGAAATATTCCTATAGATATTTCAAGCCTCCACTTGTTAGCATTCTATCTCAAAATTTCACACAATTTATTCAAAAAAAAAACCCTTACTGGTAGAAATGTACCATATTCTAGCCATACATATATTTCTAATATAGTCACAAGACTCTTTTTTAGAGATATTGGTAAGTGTGTTGAGTTGAAATGCATGAAAATTCACATAAGTAAATTAGAGGGGATAGTGCAAATATTAATAAGATAGATTAAAAGTCTTTAAATTATTTATTTATCTTTCAATATGCTATATGGGTCAATTCCACACCCTATTTCAAATCTCACCATGCTATAGCATTTAAAATTCTCTTACAAAGACTTCAATGGATTAGTCCCAAATGAAGGAACTTTAAAAAATTTAAATGAGACACCATTCTTGAGAAATCTAAAGTTGTGTGTGGCCTAAAGCTAGTTGAATTTACCAAACTACACAAGCTTTACCGAAAACAATAATTGGTTTAGCATGAATTGTATCTTGATTAATTCAATTGGTGCATTCTTCATGTATTGTGTTGTGTATTTTGGGAAATTTTATATTTTCTAAAAATGATATTAAAGAAAACCAATTATATAAATATTTTTGTTGGGATGCTGTTTCATACAAAATTTTAGTCAAGAACTTCATAGAACTAGAGGATTTGGTGCTACTAACATGCTTGGTGAGGGAAGCTTTGGGTCTATTTATAAAGGAATCTTGGATAAGACATTGATGGATATTAAGCTATTAAATCAAGGCCATAAAAATTTATAGAATTTTGTTAGGGAATATGAAATAGTAGGTGAAATCAAGCTTCACAATCTTATCAAAGTCTTATCCCCTTGTTCAACTAAAAATTATAGTGCTCTACTATTGTAGTTCATGTCAAAGGGGATCCTAGGAAAAGATGAGAATAGACATTACACATGATGCTACACATGATATGCCATATTTACACCATGATTATTCTTCCCTATTCTTCAATACAACTTAAATCCCTCAAATATGTTAATACATGAGATTATGACAACCTATGTGACTGTTTCAGAATTTCCCATCTATTGAAAATCATTATCTTGAGCTATCCTTCATCCATCAATAACCTCCCCAAACCCTTTGTCCCTTCATGTCATCATCCTACCATCTCCTAATCCTTGAATCCCTATCCTCCATCATCATTCCCTCCTAAAAAATCATCCTCACACCACCCTAGTCCCTTGTTATTGATATCTATTTATAGGATACCCCCCATGCAATCAAAAACCATTTATCTCATTAGTCCATTTCACATTTAATTAAAATTATCCTCATAATTAAAAATTATGAGAAAATGCTAATCCATGTAATCATTTTATGTAATCTAGTCTAAATTATCTAATCATATACTTGGTGTTGTTCCTATACTTGTAGCAAGCCTTGATGCAAATCCAATCATCATAATTGGAATGTATCCTTAACAATCCTTTTTTTTTCTGAGATATATCATTCCCACATCAACAAAACTCAATACATTATCAATTAATCTTGGCTTCTCATATTGACCAAGGCAACATCACACATTTTTCTTTGGATTTTATGTATGCTTTCTTGCTTGTTTATATGCTATTATAATTTATATTAAATATATATTGGTACTTATAACCTAACTCCCACATTATTATCATGGTCTTTTATATCATGGTGATATACAACATATGACTTCATTTGACTTATCCTTTTCTATGGATGGGACACATTGTCACCCTAATTCCATATACCTTGGTGAATAAATCCCAATGCTCTATCAAATAAAGATTAGTCAATCCAAGGAATCATAGAAACACATTTCATTCATCCCCTTTCTTCATTCCATTGCCTCTATATCCTCCCATCCCCTACCTTTACCCCATTCTACTCATCACCTTGCATCTTCTTATCCATCTCGATACGATAGTCATGTTCTCCTAACTTGCATTTCCTCTCAAAAGGGACACCTCATCTCATCCTTAATCTCATTAGGTTCCTCCTAGTCATTTCTCCTTTGAATAATTTATGTATCCTCCCTAATCTAACCATTTTTTCAAGTTTCATATCTTAATATTCTTTGAAATGATGCTACTTCATAACACAATCTTAAAGAGAGCCAAGCTCTAGAAAACTAAAATTGATACCTCATTATTACTTGACTATATTATCTATAATTGATTCAATATAACCCTGATTATTCAATTAATTATCTAATTTTGACCCCCTTATTAATTAATTAATAATTAATAGTTAATTAATTAATTAAATAATAATTAGTACTTATTTAAATCACTATTTAAGCATTATTCATCATTATTCACCCACACCCATTTCCTAGCCTAAATCATTTAAGCACCCTTTTTCTATAGTCCACCTTAGGTAAATAATCTAATTACTTATTTACCTAAGTACCATATCCCTTTCTTAAAAAAAAAATAAATTTATCTATTTATTTAATTCCATAATTTTCCATACTTTTCAAGTAGGCTAATCCAGTTAATCCCTTAATCAACCACTTGCACAATCTAAACCTTGGTCAAATCCTCCATACCACCACATGTGTACATAGGTATGAACCTTTTTACACAAGGTATGACGCTTTGTACATGTGACATGGCATTGGTACCATATCACATGGGTCAAAGGACTTCTACATTTTTATAGGGGTACTCTAGAAATTACACTTCCCATCTCATCCCTTTAAATTCCCCAAGGGGAATCTCTGCCATTGATTTTATCCCCAATCCCTCTCTCTCCTTCTCCAATAAAATGAGGACACATATCCTTCTCGCATCTCCTCATCACTCTCAACCAATATGAGCCATTAATCTTTCAAATGCATACTATCCATGCATTACTTGGGCAAAAAAATTATAAATTGGCCTCAATCCAAGCCATTTTAAGATCTTCTCTAAATGATGTTCAAGTTGTGCACCCTTGGTCTCCTTGTGTTGTGCAATGTAGTGCTTGGGTTCATGATATGGCTTAACTACCTCACATGGATTCATTAACTCTGGCAGTTGTATCAAGTATTAACATGCCAATCTTTTGGTGCAATCACAACTATCTTTGTAATAATTGGTATTAGAGCCTAGGTCACAGGTTTGAACCCCTCACTTGTGCTAGGGGGGATTTTTGCAAGGTATGCACCCTTGGTCTACTTGTGTTGTGTAACACAACACTTAGGTTCATGACATGGCTTAACCGCCTCCTATGGATTCATTAACTTTGGCAGTTGTATTGGGCATTAATAGGTTGGTCTTTTGGTGCAACAACAAATGTCTTTGAAACAAATGCAACCTTATGTTTTTGACAAGTGTACTCACATCTAACCATCCATGAGCACAAACACCTCTTTACAATCAAGGTCTAGTCTTGGTTGTCTATTTTCTTGTTTTAATCATGCTTTAGTGACCCTTATGCTTAATTTTCAGTGTTTCTTGTGTTTTGAGTAGACTATTTAAATATAGCCTTTTTTAGCTTATTGAAAAGTTTTAAACTCTATGTGAATTCTATATCTATACATTTCTAGATTATTGGGAAAAAATATAAAATTGGAGCCTCTTAGACTGTGTATTTATTTTAGTTTTCCAATTTCTATTGAATAATTGTGCTATTTACATTAATCAAAATTTACTTGACTGTTAATAAAAGACACGATAAAGCTGCTATGTAATAATGTATTGACCGACTTAACTGAGTATAGTACTTAGAAGAAAAGATAAGCAATGGCAATAGCGGGTCGATCAGTTCTGCTTTCAGAAATGAATAGCAGGCTGATCTTCATTGTGAATATAAAAAACCTTAATGCAAATCTAAAAATAATATTTAAATTAATTCTCTTTATAAATTATGAAAACTTAATTTTAAATCTCGAAAATGACAATTAAAATAAAATTCTAAATAATAACTTTGACATACCACTTTAAAATATGTTTGTAGACTGTCAAAAATCTATTAACAATACGTGGACTACAAATGTCAATGGCCTCTCTCCCTTGATTTACGTCTGTACTTGAATTTTTCTGACTTCCATTAAAATGTTCTGACATGAAACCTTAAATAAGAAAATCAATAGATCGGTTATCTATCCTTTAAACAAGAACGTGTAAACAACTATGTTACCAGAAACGTGACGGGAATGCCTCGTTTCCCGTCACGAACGGCCGAAACGCGTTTCCCGTCACGAACGGCCGTTTCCAAGCCGTCTCTAAGGTTTCAGAAGGTTGCGGAGATTTTTTAAAACAAACAGTCAGTCGCTGGTCTAAGATGGAATAGATTGGCATGCACATCAACGGAAGTCTCAGTTAAAATAATGACTACAATCCATCGATACCTCCTAAGACTGCAGATATGGTAAGATGCATTAAAAAGCATGGTAAATGACTACAGTTCAAGCGTAGATATCCTAAATTGCATTAAACAGCATGGGCAGTTAAAAGCTTAGTTTTTTAAAGATCAAACTACATGCACCAATAAATCCGTAAGTTGCAATAAACTATACAGTTAAAAATTAGTTTTTTACAGATCAAATTACATGCACCTATAAATTGACATGCTGATTAACAGAAGTTTCAACCAGTTTGACATGTAGACTAACCGAAGTTTCAACAAGTTAAAATAAAGATTACAGAGCAACCGAACTCTACAGATATCCCTAAGTCTACAGTTGCATTGAAAAGCAATAAACCGATACACTTAAAACTAAGTTTTCAAATGATCAAATTACATGCACAGTGAAGAAATAGTGAAGATTTTAATTTTCTTATAAAAAGATAGAAAGGGAGATTGGAATTTATCAGAAAACATTCATAAAGAGAATCGATTGAAAGCTTTACAAGAAGAAGATAGATTGAAAGCTTTACAAGAAGAAGATAGTTGAGAGTTTTCCTTGCAAGATCAGGTATGTTTATTTCTTTCATAGATCATTATATTAATCATTATTTTTATTTCTATAAAAAACTTAGAATATGAATTGATTCTTTACACATCTGTTTCTTTTTTACAGTAAAAGAAATTTATATTTTAAATTTTTGAACCATAAGCTATATATGTTTTTGTTTTGAAAATGTATATATTTTTAAACATTGTTGAAGGAAAAATGGACGACACTTCTTCAAATCCTTTTATGTCAGAATCACAAAGAACTCAATCCACAAACCCTGCAGAGTATAACAAAGCAAAAAAAGAATTTGAGCAGAAGTTGTGGAAGATTGTCACAATAACTGGAAATTATTCAACAGCAAATTATGGTAGTTCTGGAAGTAGGCAATGGACTTGCCCACATTGTCGAACAAATAAGGCAAGTTCAATTGCATGAGTTCGATATCATTTGTTGGGGGTTGGAAAGAAAGAACAAATAGTTGTTTGCGGTATCATTCCAAAAGCAGAAAGAAAAGATTTGATCAGAGAGTTTAATTTTGTAGAGTCTTTGAAAATTACTGAATCATTACAGGGACAATCAAAAGATTCTCAAACAGGGAGGTCACCCTTTCCAAGTTCTTCTTCTACTTCTATTTATGAATCTCAAATTGGAAAAATGTTTGATGCTACTAATAGAAACAATGTAGATGCTGCTATTGGGAGACTTTTCTTTGGTTGTGGAATGTCATTCAACATAGCTAGGTCTCCTT
This sequence comes from Sequoia sempervirens, assembly GCA_007258455.2. NCBI lineage: Eukaryota > Viridiplantae > Streptophyta > Pinopsida > Cupressales > Cupressaceae > Sequoia > Sequoia sempervirens. The sequence continues at coordinate 221,684,804 of VDFB02058242.1, read as the reverse complement.
GGTTTTGAGCGAATGGTTGCTGCTGATCTTTTCTTGGGCAGCTGGTTTTTGTGGCTGGACTTTTTTGTCCTCTCTTCTATTTTGTAAATTTTGTGGTTTCGGGTCCCTGTAAAACCCGTTTTACCCTTTTATCAAAAACATAGCTAGGTCTCCTTTGTGGAAAGAGGCTATAAGGGTGGTCAATAATGCACCTAAAGGATATGTGCCTCTAAGTTTTGAAAAACTTTGCACTGTTGTTTTGGATGATGAGAAGAAACACATTGAGGATAGACTACAAGACATTAAAGATAGTTGGTCATATACAGGTGTCTCTATAGTTTCAGATGGTTGGACTGACATTGCACATAGGCCACTAATTAATATTCTTGTTTCTTCATCTAAAGGCACAATGTTTATCAAATCTCATGATACTTCAGGCCATGTGAAAGATGCACCATATTTGACAAGTCTTTTCCAAGAAGCAATTGAACAGGTAGAGAGAAATAATCTTGTGCAAATTAAAACTGACAATGCTTCAAGTAATGTCTTGGTAGGAGGAAGGATTGAAGATGAATATCCAAACATTTTTTGGACACCATGTGCAATTCATTGTATGAACTTACTTCTTAAAGATTTGCACAATAGGCTTCCTTGGATTAGTGAGGTAGTTGCAGATGTAAAAAAGTTACAACATTTTATTGTAAATCACTCTATGTCACATGCTATATATAGAAAATATGCTTCATTGCAACTACTTAGATGTGCAGAGACACGATTTGCTTCAAATTTTATCATGGTTGATCGAGTTGTGAAGGTGAAACAATCATTAAGACAAATGGTGGTGTCTACTAAATGGGAGAGATGGAGAGATAGAACAAGTAATAGTCGCCAAGCATGTGATGAAATTTTTGATCTCATTATTGGTAGTGGATCAATTATATTCTGGCAACATGCAGGTGACCTTTTGACACTTTCTTGGCCTATTCTTGAAGTCCTTCGTCTATTTGATAATGATAAACCATGCATGGGAGATGTGTTTGAGAAGCTAGATCAGATGAGGGAGAGGCTACAAGATATATTTACTGTTGGGGCACCATCATTTGATCAAGAGACACAAGATATTGTTTGGGAACATAGTTTAAAAAGATGGAAGATGCTTCATAGTACTCTTCATTATGTTGCATTTCAACTTAATCCAAAATGGTTTCACAAAAAGCCATGGTTGGATGATGAGGTTTCCATGGGATGGAAAACCTATATGGATAGAGTTTATCCAAATAGAGAGGATCGCACTAAAATCAAGGAGGAAATGTCAAAATATATCAATGGAGTAGGTAATTTTGCTCATAGAGATGTTCCATTTGATCGATGAATTTTGAACCCAAGGTATTCTAGGAGATTCATGGAACAAAAACACCATTACTAAGAGACATTGCAATCCGTGTGTTGTCTCGGGTAAACTTTTATATATTTAATTATATGATAGTTGAATTACAAATTTATTTTATTATTATTATTCCAAAATGCTAATATTATTTACTTTCATTTTACATAAACAAGTCTCTAGTTCTTCAGCATGTGAAAGAAAATGGAGTGAGTATGCCTTCATCCATTCTATGAAGCGTAATCGACCAGGTAGTAAAAAGGCAGAAGATCTTGTGTATGTAAATGCAAATCTTTGTCTTTTGTCTCGAGCTTCCACAGATTATAAATCAGGGCCTCATAAAATGTGGGACTATGGTGGTTCAATGGATGATGGAAATGATGAATTGCCAATAGAAGTACTTGAAGATAATGTAGAGGAAAGTCTACTTGAAGTTGGAATGGAGAAAGGTCAAACAAGTGGAAGCATTCCTTGAACATCAAATATATAGATTAGAGAATTTAACTAAAATTTGATGACAACTTTCAGTATTATATTAATATTATTGGAAACAATTATGACAATTGTATTTTTGTTTTGAATTGAAAAGTATTTTAAATTATTTACAAGTGATATAATATGCTTGGTTTATATTATATTATGTTTTGTATTTAGACAAACTTTTAACTTACATGCATTTTTACATATGTGGGACAAAAAATTATAATAAATCTGACTGAAAATAATATTCTTGGTTTATATTATATTATGTTTTGTATTTAGACAAACTTTTAATTTACATGCATTTTTATATATGTGGGACAAATATTTATAATAAATCTGATTGAAAATAGATATGTATATAAAATCCGTTTCTTGTACGCAACCTTTCAAAAACCCGTTTCTCATCACGTTGCCGTTGCCGTTGCAATTTTTATTTCTCATTTCTGGTAACATAGGTAAACAATCGCAATAGCAGGTGGATTAATTCTACTTACAGAAATGAACAATTTAGAAGAGATCATGAATTATAAAGGTCAGTTCATTCTTTTACTCATCTTAACTACTTTTATCTTCGCTACATTTTCGTCCAATGAGTTGCAACACCAGAATCAAATTGATGCAAAAGCTTTGCTTGAATTAAAAAAGTCTATAAAAATGGATCCAAGTCTTTCTTTTGTTCAACTGGGTAAATGTAAACAATATTTGCAACTGGACTGGAATAACTTGTGATCGCAATCAAAGGGTTGTGAGTGTGGCTCTCAAATACAAGGGATTGGCTGCCATGATACCCCCTCACTTAGGCAACCTGTCCTTCCTTACAATGCTCGACCTCTCTCATAATCGTTTCTATGCCCTCATTCCCCAAGAGCTTGGTAAACTAGCAAAGTTGCAGTACATTAAACTCTATGAAAACAGCTTAGAAGGTCCAATTCCAGATAGTCTTTCTGTGTGCAAAAATCTTGTAGAACTCCAATTAAACAGTAATCTGTTAAGCGAAAGCATTCCATCAGAGTTGAGTTCCTTGCATAACTTGAAGAAACTCAACATCTCCTTCAATAAATTGAGTGGTGTCATCCCTCAAGGCTTGGAAAATTGTAATTGTACTGTGTTTCAAAGAGTAGATCTTGTGTTGGAATTAATTTCTTCAACACATGGATGGAATCTGACTCACTCCACTGATCAAGATAAGATATGGAATCTGACTCACTCACCACTTTACCATATCTTCTCTTATCTTATCTTCTCTTATTTATATGTTAATGTTGTTGCTTTCCATGCAAGGAAATCTTATCTTATCTTCTCCACTGCCTAAAGACCTCTATAAATAGATGAGGCATATGTAATAGATACACATCAATAAAAAATCTAGTGTATGCTGAACCATATGTTCCTATCTTATTTTCTTTGTCTCTTGAGTTCATTGTTTTTATGTGTATTGCCCTCTGTTATCCAAGAACTGGTATCAGAGCCAGACATGAAGATTGAGGGAGATCGTTGTTGTAGTAGTCGCTCCAGTCCAAAGGAAAGCCATAGCTGTTCCATGAGGTGCCAGGCAAGGGGCTGATCCCTACTACAAATATAAGAGAATCAAGTCAAAGAGATCTGTGAAGGAGCTGATCAGTTGAAGTCACCCATACAAGGAGAGTTGCAGATGTTGGGAGAATAAAAGAGAAATCAGATCATTGTTTGTTTCCAGAAGATTGTATACAGTTGTCTAAGACAAGCTAGAATCCGCTGCCAAGAAATCCCAGCCAAAGGATCATTGTTTGTCATCAATCAAAGGGAGAAGATTGCAGAAATGCTGAGATCGTCCAAAAACAAGCCGTTGGCAATGGTGAGATTGTGTTTTTGTTTTGCAAATCAATACAACCATCGATCGGAAGGAGATTAATTGTAGGTGACGTCGCTGCTCAAAGAAAAGGTTATTGATCTGAAAGTTATTAAGTCACTAGCAAATTAAAAGAAGTTGCAAAAGAGTTTTGTAGGCCACAGTAATCTCAATAGAGAGATATCACAAAAGCTGCTGCAAGAAAGGAGAGTTGTGGAATTTGAAAGAAGGAAGACCTCTATTTTTATTCATTCACATGATAGTTGAATGACTACTATAGTAGTTGGAAGAAGTTGTTCGGAGCTAGGTAAAGACAAAGCCACCGCCAAAGTCTGTCACAAAGAGTGGTGTTAAAAAAAGAAGACAGATTGTGGTCAAGGGTTGAGAATCTCATCAAAGGAGATTTTGGAGCTGCCTACTTCAAAAGGATCATCTAGTAGTCAAATGCAAAAGAGAAGAAAAAATATCTAACCAATCAAAGGAAGAAGCTACCGAGCAAAGGTAAATTGTTGTAGCGGAATCACTCTCAAATGCAAAGGTGAGTTAAAATCATTTTCAATGGGAAAAGTTGGTAAGTGTGTTAAGAAGGAAAAAGATAATTTGGAGGAAGAAGTGCTAAATGTTAAGCAATGCAATTCAAAGTTGTTAGCAGATTTAAGGGAGTTAGGAAAGAAAAGATATGAATATTTCTGTGAAGAAAATCATTTAGAACAAGAATTGGAAAATGTTTAAAAAAAGAATGAAAAGTTAGAAGAAAGGTTAAAGTTGTTTGATAAAATCAAAAAGAAGAATGAAGATTTGGAGAGAAAAGTAAAGTTGTTAGAAAAAGAAAATGCTTTATAGAATGATGAGATATTGAGAGTGAATGAACAAAAGAGTCAGTTTAATGAGATGCTTGTAGCTTGTCAAAGGGAAAATGAATGTTTGAAATTAAAGACATCAGTGTGTGATATCTCATGTATTAAAAAAGATCTATGTTGTTCATACAATCAATCAGTTGGTAGTTGTGATTTAGCTGAAGCTATTTCCAATAAAGAATGTAAAAATGAAAATGATAATGTCTTTCAAAGTGCAAATATGGCTAGTTGTTTTGAAAATAGTATTGGTTTGAAAATCATGCAAAAGATGGGATACAAAGGTGAAGGATTGGGCAAGAATGAGCAAGGAATCAGAGAGCCCATTGAGGCAATAATGAGGCCAAAGTTTGTAGGTTTTGGATATGAAATGGGTAAGAAAAATGATGTCACAAGTGTGACAGGTACAAATGAATTAGTTCAAAGAATGCAGTGCATGCAGTGTTCCCATTGTAATAGGGAAGGACATAAGAAAGATATGTGTTGGGATCTACATCCATGTAGAATTTGTGGTTTGAAAAACCATTCTAAAAAGACATGTTGGAATAGAGAGCAGAAAAATGAAGATATAAAAGAATCCATACAGATGGATTGTGGATGGATCTATGGCTCGAATTGGAAAAAGATTACAGATATGTTGACAAAGTTGTTCAAATATAAGGGTTCATATGTGAAGAATAATAGAAATCAAGAGAGATTTAAAAGTTTGAGAAATGTGACTAATATTGTCTTGTAAGACATTAAGAAAAATGGAAAGCTATATAGATAGCGAGAATACTTCAAGTTTTGAAGTTTTGAAGATCAAAGATTGAAGGACTACCACAGTAGTTGGAAAGAATTGAGTTGAAGATGAAGGTGCATGAAGACACCAAGTTCAATCGTCATCATCGACGATGTGATAGAATTAAGTTCTTACAGAAGAATGCAGCAGCATGAGAAAGAGTACTTTCCAGAAGTGAAGAAATTGAATTTGAGTTTTGCAGATCAGAAGATCGGTTGACAAGTAAGTTGACAAAATGAGGGGAATTTTCCAAAGACAAAGAAATTTGAGTATTGTGAATGCTGAAGCATATGCGTTCGAAATTAAAGGGGAGTGTTGGAATTAATTTCTTCCACACATGGATGGAATCTGACTCACTCCACTGATCAAAATAAGATATGGAATCTGACTCACTCACCACTTTACCATATCTTCTCTTATCTTATCTTCTCTTATTTTATATGTTAATGCTGTTACTTTCCATGCAAGGAAATCTTATCTTATCTTCTCCACTGCCTAAAGACCTCTATAAATAGCTGAGGCATATGTAATAGATACACATCAATAAAAAATCTAGTGTATGCTGAAGCATACGTTCCTATCTTATTTTCTCTGTCTCTTGAGTTCGCTGTTTTTCTGTGTATTGCCCTCTGTTATCCAAGATCTTGGGCATAATCGTTTAACAGGCACTAGCCCCAGGTCCACGAGTAACTGCACAAAATTGTGTCTTATCTCTATACGAGAATGCCCTTGTAGGCCAATTCCATCTGAGATATTAACATCATAGACCAGATTACGATAACTGCGTCTGGATTCCAACAAACTCAACGGTACCATCTCCATGGAGATTGGCAAATTATGGGGTCTTAGGATGATTGTCTTTCATAACAACAGTCTTACAGGTACCATTCCCAAGGCCGTGGCTAACTGCTCGTCTTTGGAGCAACTGGCTTTGTCTTCCAATTCCTTGTATGGCACCGTTCCAGCAGAATTGTCTGCACTTACCCGACTGAAAGAACTGTGGCTCACTAATAATAGCCTTGGAGGATCAATTTATTTTATCATGAACTATACTGAATTAAAGACATTGTCGCTAGGGAAAAACAATTTTGAAGGTACAATTCCAGAGTATATAGGCTGTAAGCTACCCACATTGCAAGTGATGGAATGGATGTTTAATCAGTTAAGCGGCAGCATCCCAAAATCTCTAGGAAATTGTTCCGCGCTCAATTTTATTTCAATACCATATAACAAGTTGAGCGGAGCAATACCCCGAGAATTGGGGATGCTGACTCATCTACAAACACTTGAACTTGGTAATAACAGCTTGATGGGAAATAGTTTACCTACCCTGTTAAACTGTACACAATTGCAGGTGCTTGACCTGTCAGCAAATGAGTTGAAGGTCGGAGGCGAGAGGAGGAAGATTTTATACCGGTAAAGGGTGGAAACATAAAATATTTTCCACAACGCAATGCTTTGCTCGTAAATTATTTGCTCATTCACCTTCTTCTCTTGTTAAAAGTAAATTACAATTACAAAATATATACTAAGGTAAAAAGTCACGTGAAGAATTTTCACGGATGAGAGGAAACGAATACAATTTTTCAAATTCACCTAACTAACTTTTCCCCCGTCAAAATGCATTTAATACAATGTCCTTTACATAATATTCAAACTTAAATATTAAATATTTCGCATCCCGATATTTCCTTTGGCGGTGGCGGCTTTCTCCATAGTTCCCCGCGGTATCGCGATGGTTAAATTCTTGATTGCGATATTGCGGGCAGCGGTTAGTTGACGGCCCGGTAAACTGCGGCGGTTAAAAATAAAATAAACTTTTACGAAGTCTCCCGTGATATCGCGATGAATATTTTATTGATTGCGATATAGCGGGCATTGGCTGGAGGTACGGCAGGCGGTTGATATAAAAAAAAAACATTACCGAAGACTCCCGCGGTATCGCAATGACTAATTTATTGATTGCGATATAGCGGGCAGCGGTTGGCGGGGACGACAGCAGTTAGGGTTAATATTCCAACACTCCCCCTTAAGCATAACTGCGCAGTCCACCATGCCCAATCTGTTCCTTTGAAAAATAAAATTATCTCTTCCCAGCGGCTTTGTAAAAATATCTGCACTTTGTTCTTCTGATCTGCAAAATTCTAAAAATATTTCACCATTATTAATTAATTCTCTGATGAAATGATACCTGGTATCAATATGCTTGCTTCTCTTATGAAAGACTGGATTCTTGACGGTGTTATCTGACAAATTTTGTTGCCTCCGTTGTTCATTTTGCAGATTGCACCAAATTCTTCTCATCCAGCGCTTGACATCGCACTTGTAGCTGCCACATACTCACCGCCTGGCGATGAAGACAAACTATTGGCTGCTTCTTTGAAGACCATGAGACAACTCCAGTCCCAAAATTAAATACATACCCAGACGTGCTTTTTCTATCATCAATGCTGCCAGCACAGTCACTGTCTGTGTATCCTATGAGTTTGAACTTATCTGAACTTGAATACTTAATACCAAAATTCCTTGTTCCACTTACATACCTTAAAATTCTTTTCCCTGCTTTCCAATGGGTGTCTTTTGGTGTTTCCATAAACCTAGAAATTAAACTTACTCCATACATAATGTCTGGCCTTGTGGCTGTGAGATACATGAGACTTCCAACAAGCCTCTTAAACAAAGTTGGATCAACATTAGACCCTCTATCATCCTTGCTTAGTTTCAGACCTGTCACTGTAGGTGTTGGTGCTAGTTTGCACTTCATCATATTAAACCTCTTCAAAATGTCATTTGCATACTTTGACTGTGAAATAAAAATACCACTTTCATTTTGATTCACTTCAATGCCTAAAAAATACTTCATCAGACCTAAGTCTGTCATTTCAAATTCTTTCTTCATGTCTGCCTTGAACAGATCAATTGACAAATTTCCAGTGAATATTAAATCATCCACATATAAGCATACTATTAAAATTTCACCTTCTTCATTCATTTTTGTATACAGTGTGGGCTCACTGCTACATCTATTAAATCCATTACCAAAGATAAGCATCTACCAACATATACCAAGCTCTTGGGGCTTGTTCCAATCCATCTGATGCCTTTTCAATTTGTAAACTTTGTCTTCTTGACCTGATTTCATGCAATTGGGTAGTCACATAAACTTCTTCTTCTAATAACATTTAAAAAGGCGACTTTACATCCATTTTGAGATCTGAGACCACTTGACCACGAAATTTGCTAAGCTTCATCATCCTTATAGTATCCAATCGTGCTACAAGTGCAAATGTCTCATTGTAATCAATTCCGGGCTGTTGTGAATAACCCTTTACAACCAATCTTGCTTTAAGCTTCTGAACTTCATCTTTTTCATTCAATTTGGTTTTATAAATCCATTTCACTCCAATTACATCTTTGTCTTTTGGAAGACTAACTAGTTCCCATGTCTGATTCTTCTCAATTGCTTCAATTTCTTCATCCATAGCACTTACCCATTTATCATCTTTGACTGCATCTTCAAAATGAATTGGATCTTCTATTTGAGAATAAAATGCACAAAGAGAAATCTGATCTGAGTTATTCTCACCTTCATTTTGCTCATATACATCTCTTATGCTTCTGATTTTCTGTCTTCTCAGACTTGCCAATGTAGGATTTGACATATCACTTGAACTTGTGGAATGTGGACCTGATGGTCCTGCTGTAGATGGTGTTTGTTGTCCTCTTGTTGGACTACTTCCTTGAATGATTGAGGTTGTTCTTACAGTCGATGCTGGTGTCACTTGTGGACCACTTTGTTGAGCTTGAATGGGAGTGGGAGGAGTCACAATAGCTGGAATATTTGTTGATGCTGAAACTTCATTCTCCTCTTGAGGTATACTAGCTGAAATATTGACTGTCTTCTCTATACTTCCATCCCATGCTTCATCTTCTACAAATTGTACATCTCTGTTGATTATAACTTTCTTTGTTGTTGGATTATAGAGCTTATAAGCTTTGGATTCTTCACTATATCCAACAAATATACATTTTTCTCCTTTGTTATCTAGCTTCCTTCTCAATTCATCAGGCACATGTGCATATGCTACACATCCAAATACTCTCATGTGAGTAACACTGTGTTTTCTTCCTGTCCATGCTTCTTCAGGTACTATATTCATAACACTTTTTGTTGGACACCTATTCATTATATAGGCTGCACAAGAAATTGCTTCTGCCCAATATTCATTTGACAAATGTTTGGCTTTCAACATACTTCTAGCCATTTCCATGATTGTTTTGTTTTTCCTTTCAGCTACTCCATTTTGTTGAGGTGTGTATCTAGTTGTGAATTGCTTGTGAATTCCATGATCCTTGCAAAAATTAAAAAATTCTCTTGAAATATATTCACCACCTCTATCTGTTCTCAACACTTTGATATAATAACCACTCTGTTTTTCAACCAAATTCTTGAACTGATGAAACAGATCAAACACTTCATTTTTCTGCTTTAGGAAGTAAACCCATGTTTTTCTTGAATAATCATCCATGAATGTCGAAAATAAAAAGCACTTTTATTGAAGGTGTTTGCATAGGTCCACACAAATCGTCTTGTTTCCAAAGGGGCTTTTGCTCTAGTTGACTTTCTTGCAGGAAATGATTCTCTATGTTGTTTTCCTAAAATGCACCCTTCACATACCCTTTCTGGTTTTTCTATTAAAGGTAGTCCCTTGACCATGCCTTTCCTATGAAGTAAATTTAAACCTCCAAAGTTGAGATGACCAAATCTCAGGTGCTATAACCAGTTTTCATCTTTTATCTCAGCTTGAAAGATTGTCTGCACTACTGTTGTAGTTTCTTCTCTACCCACTTGTGAATTCATTAAGTGTTGTGCTTGAGCATAATTTATATTCAAATCTGGCCTTATCTTTAAGGGAAACATTCTGTTGTTTGTCATTCTAACTTTTGCAATAAGCTGGTTGCTTGGGTATTTGTCTAAAATTGTGCATAGACCATTCTTGAAGGTTACTCTATATCCTTTTTGAACCAGTTGCCCTACACTCATTAAGTTATGTTTCAGACCAGGCACAAAATACACATCTGAAATATACTTTTTCTCCCCCTGTTTAGTTAGAATGTTGACATCTCCTTTTCCTTTGACTGACACTTTGTTGTCATTACCCAATGTAACATCAGACTTTACATTCTCATTTAAACTTGAAAACATTTCTAGATTCCCTGTCATATGATTGCTACAGCCTGAATCTAAAAACTATACATCTTTTTCATTTGCTTGAGCAACATTACAAGCTAAAAACATTGTTCTCTTATCTGAATCCTGATTTTGACCTTCTCTTGAAAAATTTGCATTTTGTCTATTATTATCATACTGCTTCTTTCTACACTCATTCATATAATGCCCATATTTTTTACAATAGTGACATTGGACTTGAGATTTCTCATACCTTTGATTTTGTGACTGATTCTGTGTTGAGTTTTGGCTTGAGCCTTGATTGCTGCCTCTTCCATTTGAGCTTGATAAACTGTATCTTTCACCTCTGTAAGAGTTTCTTCCTCTTCCTCTTGATCTACCTCTGCCTCTTCCTTGACTGACTGAAGCCTGAGTTTTGAAAGCATGCTCCAGTGATGTATCTGCTGACCTTTTCAGCCTTTGTTCATGATAAATTAGAGATGCATACAGCTCATCAACTGAGAACTGTGAGAGATCCTTTGTCTCCTCTATAGCAACTACAACCGGTAGAAATTTTGTGGGCAAACTCCTTAAAATCTTTTCAACAACTCTGGTATCTTCCAGATTTTCTCCATGAGACCTAATTTGATTAACCACCCCAATGACTTGGGTGTAGAATGAATCTACAGATTCATTGTCCTTCATACATATTATTTCAAAATCTCTTCTCAGCATTTGTAGCTTTGCTGTTTTAACTTTTGCCATGCCTTGATAGGCTGTCTGAAGTATGTCCCATGCTTGTTTGGACTTTGTTGCTGCTGAAATCCTTGGAAATATGCTCTCATGTACAGCTTGAAACAGATAAAATAAAGCCTTTGAATCTTTCTTCCTTGTGTCCTTCAATAAGTCTTTCTCTGCTTGTGTTAAAGCATTGTATGCTACTGCATCTGCTGGCTCTGCAAATCCATTCTCTACTAAATCCCATATATCTTGTGAACTAAATAGTGCTTTCATGGTAATTGACCAGTACTCATAATTCTTCCCATTAAACTGTGGAATTTGTGGGTTTGTCAAGCTTGTGCTTGCTGCCATTTTTGAAATTTACCCAGATAATCTGCTTTGATCAAATTGACTCTGATAATCAAACTTGCTCTGATACTCGAACTTGCTCTGATACCACGTGAAGGCCGAGGCAGAGGAGAATTTTCACACAGTAAAAATTAAAACATAAAATATTATTTTCTCAACACACAGAGCTGCTGCTCGTAATTTTCCATTTTCTCACATTCACTTCCTCTGTTCCTTGTTGTTAAAAATAAATTACAATTACAAAATATATGCTCAGGTAAAAAGTCACGTGAAGAAATTTCACGGATGAGAGGAAACGAATACAATTTTCAAATTCACCTAACTAACTTTTCCCCCGTCAAAATACATTTAATACAATGTCCGTTACATAATATTCAAACTTAAATATTAAATCTTTCGCATCCCGATATTTCCTTTGGCGGTGGCGGCTTTCTCCATAGTTCCCCGCGGTATCGCGATGGTTAAATTCTTGATTGCGATATTGCGGGCAGCGGTTAGTTGACGGCCCGGTAAACTGCGGCGGTTAAAAATAAAACAAGCTTTTACTGAGTCTCCCGTGATATCGCGATGAATATTTTATTGATTGCGATATAGCGGACATTGGCTGGAAGTCGGTTGGTTGATATAAAACAAAAACATTACCGAAGACTCCGCGGTATCGCAATGACTAATTATTGATTGCGATATAGCGGGCCCATTGGCGCAGCCAGCAGTTATATCCAACAGGTTCGTGGGCTCCATTCCTGCAGATATTGGCCTGAAGTTCCCCAACTTACAATTTTTTTTATTGGGAGGTAATCAATTTGATGGGAGTATCCCAAAGGCTCTGGGAAATTGTTCTCAGCTCTCGGTGCTTGATCTATCATTCAATCGGCTGAATGGTGTGGTGCCTCAAGAATTAGAAATGCTAACTGCTCTACAGAAACTGAACCTTGCGTATAACAGCCTTTCAAATGGACACTGTGCTACATTTTGTGTATTAGATGTATTTTTCAACTGCTCCATTCTGGAAGTTCTGGGGCTAGCGGAAAACAATTTCAGTGGCACTTTGTCAAGGGGCATAGGAAATCTCTCACCTAGGCTATCAATACTGGTCTTGGATGGCAACATCACTGGCAATATACCAGAAGAGATTGGCAATCTTACTGAGTTGAGCGTCTTCTCTCTTAGTTATAGTAATGTAACTGGGCAGGTTCCTAAAGCATTAGGCCGTCTAACGAATCTACAATTGCTGGATTTGAGCTCCAACAAATTGCAAGACACTATTCCGTTAGAGTTTAACATGTTGGTAAACCTGGAGTATCTATGGCTTCCGCTAAATCGTATTTCTGGAGATATTCCTTCATATTTGAGCAGTCTGCAACAGCTGAGGGAACTTGACTTCAGTCATAATGAGCTCACAGGGAGGATACCGGAAGCCATAGGGCAATGTTTCCGCCTGGATATGATTGACCTCTCATACAACTGCCTCACAGGAAATATCCCTATGGAGATCTGAAGCCTCCATTCATTGGCGTTTTATCTCAATTTTTCGCGCAATTCATTGACAGGAAGATTGCCTTCGCTGGGAGGAATGCAACAGATTCAAGCCATAGATATCTCGGCTAATGAACTCTCAGGATCTATCCCTGGCGATATTGGCAGATGCTCGGGATTGCTTTACCTGAACCTTGCCAAAAACAAATTAGAGGGAATGGTGCCAATATCAATAGGGCAGCTTAAGAGCCTCGAAAGCATTGACATATCTTTCAATGAGTTGCCTGGGCCAGTGCCACGTTCTATTGCAAATCTCACTATGCTCGGGCATTTAAATTTCTCATACAACAACTTCAATGGATCCGTCCCAAATCAAGGAGCTTTCAGAAACCTAAGCGCGTCGTCATTTTTAGCAAATCCGGAATCATGTGCACCCTCAGGCTGGTTGAATTTAACGAATTGTACCAGCTCTGCCAAAAATCATGATGCGTTGAACATGAACATTGCCTTGGGTGCTTTAATTGGCACATTCTTGGCGTTGTGTTGAATTTTGGGGGTATTTTGCGTTTTCTACAGAAGAATTAAAAAGGCACCAACTATAAATAGTTTGCTGAGGCAAAGTTTCATGCAAATTTCTAGCCAGGAACTTCACGCAGCAACCCAAGGATTTAGTGCTGCTAATTTACTAGGCAATGGTAGCTTCGGGTCAGTTTACAAAGGGCTCTTGTCTGATATTAAGTTGGTGGCTATTAAGTTATTCGATCAGGACCCGCAAAATTCATACAAGCATTTCGTCAGGGAATGCAGAGTGCTGAGAAAAATCAGGCACCGCAATCTTGTCAAAGTCTTGTCCTCTTCCTCCGCTGGAGATGTTAAAGCTCTAGTACTGGAATTTATGTCAAAGGGGAGCCTAGGACGACACCTCCACACAGATGAAATGCAGTGTAGCTTGAGTTTGAAGATGAGAGTGAACATTGCACTTGATGTGGCACACGGGATGGCATATTTACACCACAGTTGTTCTCCCCCTGTTGTTCACTGCGACTTGAAACCCTCAAATGTGTTAATGGACGAATCCATGACAGCCCATGTGGCTGATTTTGGAATTTCCCGTCTGTTGACATCCTCTGTTTCTGCAAGTAGCAGCACATCCAGACTGAAGGGGACAGCAGGCTACCTTGCTCCAGGTAAAGACACAAACCCGACTTCTTTCCAAATTTAAATGTTTGTCTTGGCTTTTGTTTTCCCCATATGTTAGTTGTCTTCTCAACGTTGAAATCACTTTTTAATGTTGCAAGAATATGAATTGGGAGGAAAAGTGAGTACGAAGGGAGATGTTTACAGCTTCGGGGTGCAGATCCTTGAAATGGTGACTAAAAAGAGGCCTACTGATGGTATGTTCTCTGGAGATAACACTTTGCCCGGATGGGTGAGAAGAGCATTCCCAGAGGCAGTTGAAGGAGTGATGGACAGAGAGCTGCTGGTTGATCATGGCGGGTCGAGTGGTGAAAAACCTGAAATCAGCGGTGAAGAATTGGAATCCTCTGAGCATGGCAGTTGCCTGCTTAGTTTTATTGGATTGGGAATGCAATGTACGAGGGAAGATCCAGGGGAGAGACCAACAACGAGAGAGGTGGAGGGTATGCTAGAAAAGATGGTGTATGGCAAGGCATATGGCAACTTAGAAGAGCATTCATCAGTCCAGGATCTGTTGAGTGCAGGCAATAAAGGGGGCCATCCAAATAGCAACACAGATCAAAGTGAGAGCAGTTAAGTACAGACTATTCGAATTTCCTTCACCAGCAGTAGTTTTTTCCTATGAAAACTGAAATTAGATAGATTTTATCTTTTAAGAACTTAGAAAATAGATCCTTTATTTTGTTTAGGAAAACTAAAGCTAATTTCCTTTAACAACATTGTCTATATAAATAGCATATAAACTGTTCGTAAATATTTAAGCATATTGAGTTTTAACTGTTGGAAAATATTTAAGTTATTAGACATCGAATATAATGAGCTGTTTAAGTTTTGATTTTTTTTAATAGATTATGTTATGAGTATTTTTATTTGTTCATGAATGTTTTGTTTGGCTTTTAATAAATTATGTCAATGAATTTTTTTAAATATAAATTATAATTTAAAAAAAAAAAATTATAAGTATTTTTTAAATATGAATTTTGAAAAAATATTATAATTTTAGAAGTATTCTTTATTATTAAAATTTAATATTGAGTTATTTAAAAAATTATTTTGTTTAATTAATTAAAAATGTTAGAAGAATGCATTATAATTTTATTGAATAGAAGGAAATTATTGTTACTTATAAAATCATTTAATTTGTATTTATGTTTATTATTCTATTTTAGACATTCTTAAAGAGTATTTATTTTTACATATTATTTTTTACGAGTTCGTCATGTTAATCAAACAATGTGTTAGGTGACTGCATTTTTTATAAAGGTTAGATCAATGCAATATACTTTTTTGTCTTTTATTTAAGGGTTTGTCAAAAGTGCATGCTATGTACACTTTTGTTTAAAATATTCATTTTTCAAAAGATGAAGAAAAGAGAAAAGATGCTTGGAGAGTGCTAATCATGACCTTTTGAATATAAGAAAAGATGAAAAAAATGGAGAAGAGGATAGAAACCATGACTAGCATATCTAAGGGCCACATGGTCATGATGCTATGTTGGACAAATTGGCAAAGGTGCATGTTAGAGATTTCATCACAACATTAAAAAAAATATAATGGGCACAAAAATATAATATCGATAGTGTTGACTAAATAATTGGTTATTAAACATGGCTAGAGTATCAATGAAACACAAAATGAGATGTTTGGAGAAATAGGAATTGAATTTTTATTGAATGTAGAAAAGTTTCAAGTTACACAAACTACCCATACACACATGGAGATCACAGTTACAAATACAAAGACTCTTTGTTGTTTCAATCTAATAAGAATATGATTATTGATAATCTTGTAAAAAAATTACATAAAAAATTGATGCAAAGATTGTCTTTGTTAGGAAAATGCAATTGATTTAGATCATAGATGTCTTGGCTAGGAACATAGTAGGACCTATCTTTGGTGATATTACTAGTTGTGTGAAATGACAATATTTAAACCTCATCAAAAATAAATTAGATGGAATGTTTCCAATAGCAATAGAACAACTAAAGAGCCTTGAAACCATTGATGTCTTTCAATAAGTTGTCTAGGCTATCTCAAGGCACTTGTTAACAATATTTATGTAACCATTAGTTTGAAGATTAAAAGATGAACTCATGTTCAAGCATGTATCCTAAAAGTTAAACAACTCTTGATGAAGGATGGATTAGGATCACTTATAATAGAGAGACACATTCATTGAAGTTTGAAGACTAAATCTAAGAAGTTTTGAGAAATCATAGTAGTAGTGTAAGGATGAGATAATACACATAAATATGCATATCTAGTCAATTATCCACCACCACCAAGATTGTGTGCTATTGTTATCTCTTGGATTTGCACCCTTGTTGAACTTGATTCAATAATCTAAACCTATTAGTTGAATGGCATCAAGGCATAGGACCTTGCTATTTGATACCCTACCTCTAGATAAAGGGTTGGTTCAATGCTTAAAATATGATCATAGACATTAAAACTAAATATATCATATTCGAACATTTTCCAATAGAAAGAAGTGAAAGGAAATATTGAAATAACATGTGTTGATGCACTAATTTTAGTTTGATGGACTCCTAGGTTAGTTTTCCATGAAATTAATGATATTAAAATAGCTAATATATATGCAAAATACTCAATTTTTTTCAAAGGTTTAAGAAAGAGAGCTAATTTATCATAAATCAAATGATGATTCACAAGATGATTTCACATTCTTTTAACAAAACATAGTGAAAAAGGTATGCCAAAGTTAAAAATCAATTATTTTTATTAATTGGAGAGACAAAATACATTTGATGCAAAGATAAATACAATTGCTTTATTCTAAAAATTAGAGATTATTATTATTTTTATTATAAGCATGCTTATCCAAGTATACAACATTTATGGTGGAAACAGTTAGTTTAGATTTTTGTTTTCCTAGTGGGTTTATTTATTTTCCCTTACTCCTAGACCTTATTCCTACACTTTTAATTAACCTTTCTTATGTTCATAAAGTGGGTTCAATTATTTAATAGATATGAAATAAAGTATTGAGGTGTCACCAGCCTAAAATGGTGGAGAATTTACTATTTTTAGACCACTTGGTGGTCACTCACTATTGGTTGGTTTTGTCACCTCAATCCTCTCCCTCTAGTTGTATATAAACTCACTACCTATATTATAGATTCATACTCATTAATATTCATTATTTCATACTTTTCCATACATGCACATTAATACATTTAGTCATCATTCTACAAATTTTCTTTGAGATCCTAATGAAGTACTATCATCTCAAGACCTTTGCACATCTCTTAAAATTTTGGCTCTATAATTATGTTATTTTATTTACAACTTTATAGCTTATCTCTCTCATAGAAGGATCTTTGTTATTTATCTATTTCAGATCTCTAGCATGGTATGAGAGCTTTGGTTTTGAGATTTTTCAATACCGTGGTTCCTAATTAAGAGATTTAATTTCTTTCTATGATCTTGTAAATTCCTATATGCTCTTCTCTTGCACTTTATATGATTTGGAGAATTAGAAAAGAATTATGAAGAGCTTTTAATCCTATATTTGCATATGTGTTTTTGGTGATATCTTATGATTTCAACTATTTTGACTATAGTGGCAACATTTTTATTGTTCCATTATATTTGAGAAGCTTGAAAATTTTAAATTTGGCTTTATCTTCACTCATTTTGTCACTATATGACATAGTAGCAGAAAAAGGTTTAAAGATCATATCTAGATAACAAAGTTTTACTAGAAATTTTTCAAACCAAATGAATCTTTCCATTATGCTCAAGATGTTGATCATATAAAATTTGATATTAAATCTATCCATTTTTAGTTCTAGGAGCTTTTGAAACATTTTTTCCAAGGGGGGCATACAACACCCCCTTGCATAGTACAATATAGCTAATTCAAAAAAAAATTAAAATGAAAATTAAAGCACATAGTGCTATACTCATAATCACTCAATTCTTAGTGATAAGCACTTTTGTAAAGGGGGTTTAACCCTTGTATCCATAAGGAATCCTATGGGCTTAATCCCATAGAAGGTCTGGAGATTCCTACTAGGGTGGTTTAACTACTAATTGCTAGCAGTTCATTATTAACTAAAACTACCTCTTGTAATTATGATTGGAGAAGCAATAATCATGCCACCCAAATTCCATCGAGTTTCCATCAGAGCTCCACCTCAACTAGTGGCACTACTTGGGAGCCATTAGGGCCCTCCCTATAGGTCAAATTAGCTTTTATTTTCAATCTTCCACAAATTTTGCCTCAATGCTCAAATTTTGGAAAATGAATAGTCAATAAAAATTTGGAATCGAGAAATTTCTACCTACACAAGTTTTGAAAAGAAAAATTTCCATTTTTTTCAAATATTTTAGGTTGAAGTTGCTACTTGATTTTTCTCTTCAACATTCCATAACTTTTGCCCCAAAGCTTCTCCTTTTTAGAAATGAATAAGCTTCCATTGGAAAGATATTGTAGATAAATATAAATCTATAGAGTTATTTTTTCCATATTTTATCTTAGGTTTATTTTGTGTCAAAATTTATATTTTTGGTCAATGTGGGCCTAAAAATCATTATAATATTGTAAAATCCTTGTAATCTCACTAATCATAAAGTGCGAACTTTGTGATCTCTAGTGGGTGATTATTAATACTAGTGGAAAAGGGGATGTTATTTTGTTGTGGCCTCTTTGTATCATTTGAGTATTATATCATGGTTTGTCTACTCATCCTTCTATCATCATTCTAATAAAAATTATGAGTCTTAGAAGGAAGGAATTCTAACACAGTGTAGGTAGCACAATATTTTGCCTCATCTTGATGGACTCGTCCCTGAACAAGATACACCTATAAAAAAATCAGTATGGGGTAAAAAGTTGACCATATAGTATGATTAATTATTTCTAGTGTTATTCATAACACTATGTGGGCTATAATGGATATTGGTTGTCCTCATACACTTCAGACTAAGATTTGGGAGATGTTTGGAGACCCTCATATTTATCCATTCGTAGAAGATCCTACTTTAGATTTCCTCATTCAACTTGATGATGTAGATAAAATACCTTTTGATGATGTTACTTTAGAGGAGATTAAATATTTTTTTAGGTCTTGAATGTTTAAATGGAATAGGTAATTCTCTTCATTCTTCTCCTCCTCATATTGAGATCATATCTTAATCATCTGTTACTACATTAGAGTTTAATGTTTCTTCTTCAAGAGCTTCTAACTATTCCTTATAGAAAAATATATATATATAGTATTTTAGATTCAACTTTGTGGGATGATCTCTTAACAAGTATTTCAAACCTATTTATGAAGACACATATTGCATATTTGGGAGAAACTATTGATTGAATTCAAATTATCTTTGATAGAGCTTATTCTTCTTTAGCTATTATGAGGGAACAATCTAGCTCTTTTTTAATTATCTACATGATCATTCATTATAGTTTGACATGATTTTGGATACTTTAGATAAAAAATTGGAGGAGACATCTTTAAAGGAGATACTTGAGTTGCTAGATTGTATTCTACATCAGTCTCGAGGAGATTTTAAAATTTCATTTTTCAGTAGTGTGGCCTAGAATTCTTGATTTGATTATGATAGCTTCCAAAATCAACATAGTGACACTTGAGTAGACTTCAAATACTTCATAGATTCTTATCTTTCTTCCTACACATTCCCTTCAAGATTGGGGAGATATCTTGAATACACCTTTGGTTCTATTTCTTTCTAAGGGGAGGAATTTTTTTCAATGATCGTGGACCATCTTCTACATCTATTTTTGAGAATCTACCATTGGCTACACATGAAGGGGGGTAGAGGCTCTACTTATTCCTTCCACTTCATTTCTCTCTATTATGGGGGTGGGGTGGTCATAGGGGGGTCTTACTTCCTTATTGTGGGAGGGGAATTCTTCTTCTTTGGGTGTATTTTATATGTACATGGAAACCTAACATGACTTCATTTGTTGGGACCCATCATCATCATTGTATCCACCTAAGCTACACTTAAGGGGATGTTACTATTAGTTTTTATTTTCCTAGCAGGTTAATTTATTATCCCTTAGTCCTAGGCTTTTCCTACACTTTCATTTAAGAATTCATAGGTTAATGAAGTGGGTTCAATTATATAACAACTATGAGATAAAGTGTTAATGTGTGACCATCCTAAAAGGGTGAAGAATTTACTACTTTTACACTGGACTAGTTCAACACTCCCCATTGGTTATATTTTACACCTCTATCCTCTCCCTAGTTTTGTATAAAATAATTATCTAGCTTGTAGATTCATACTCATTCATATTCATTGTTGCATACTTTTGAATATGTGCACATTGATCCATGAAATCATTATTCTATGGCATTGATTTGAGCTCCCAATGCAATATTGTCATCTTGAAATTTACACATCTTGGAATTTTGGTTTTGTAATTATGTTATTTTAATTATAGATTTATAGATTATCTCTCTAATAAAATGATTTTTATTATTAATTTGTTTCAAATATATAAAATAATATAGGAAGTCTTATTAGTGGAGAATAAAATATAACTACTCATCCAAACACCAAGTATCAAAACCTCTTGGCTCCTAGAGAGATATTCTCCTAGGTTTTCTCCTTTTAAACCTCCATCAAGGTGTGGGAGAAGTGGTTTCTCTATTTCTTTAATCGAGGAACCTAAAAATACTCTTAGAAAAATTTTAATAACTACTTCTCTTTCCCTAAATTGGTGTTGATGTTCAAATTTATCTATAATGACTCTGATTGGTCATTATTTATCTCTATTAACCCTTCCATGAAAATATGAAACATTTTTCTATGACTTTAAGCTAACTTTTGATACTTATCTCTTAATGGTGAGTATCATTTTTCTACTTTAGATATGTTCTAGTCTATATTTGGATAAAATTTAGAGGTTGTTACATTTAAAATAGTAGTTAGAAGGTGTAAAAATATATTAATGGCATCTAAAAAGGTAGGAGCATTGCCAATAGATTGTAGGTAACATTTTAGTGCCTTCATAAGATTTTTCTCCTCAATTAGTTTCATGGGAATTTAAATTATAATAGTACCTACAAATATTTTTTCATGAATTCCACTTGCTTTCAATCCATCAAAACTAAACCTACCAAGTTAATTTTGTTTCAATATCTAGTTTGAATGAAAATTTTCTATGATGATGTTAGAAAAATTACAAAGTGGCTTCAACATGATGTAATCATGAAATAATAATGGACTAGGACTACTTGAGATGGGATCATATTTGTAGGGAGGGATATTATTAGCATGATGTTACATGCTACTAGATTTGATATGTAAGGAAGTTTTGTTGAACACTTAGAATACTGAGAGGGCGGTGAATCAATTTTCTTTTAAACCTTTAAAGAATTTAAACATCCAATCCACATAGAATATTCAACTGAAATAAATGAAAGTAATCGTAAACATTCAACAACATTACATAACACATGAACACTAGGGTTTTTACATGGAAAACCCAAAATGGGAAAAACCACAGTGAGGATAAGCTCACAATATATTATAATCAATTATAGTATATTTACAAACATGCTCACTATAGGTGGACTCACTATCTAAGAGGAATTTCCACCCACTAAGGAAAAAGAGATAAAAGAGATTGTGTGGCTCACAACCTAAATTGAATTGTTATATAGATGCTACAGTTCCAATGATGCTCAATACATTGAATAAAAAATCTGTAAACTAATTTGACATAATTCACTACTCTACTTTGCATTCACACTAACTTCACATACTTCACATCATTCACATCACTCTCATGTATTACATTCATAAAAACATCAAAAATAATCTAGCTTATATATTTGCTTCAAGCATAACATCAATTAGGTCAGCCTAATTATATGTAGCATAAAAAATATACAAAATGTAACTTTTCAGCTAAAATCATTCCACACACGCTTTGCACCAAGATTCAAAAAATAAAAACAATTTGAAATAGGTTGACATGGACCTATAATAACTCTCACATAATTTCACAATACTTACTTAACCTCTGCATACCTTTACACTTAATAGGTTAGCACTACAAAAGACCTAATACAAAAATTCTCCAACTGTATACCCATAATTAGACACACGTACCTCAAAACATGATGCCAATTGGAATTCACACTCATCTGAAACCTATCAACATATCCTTAAATTCACAAATTCAAAATCCTATCTGTAGAGAAATGCAGAATCTCTCACTCAAACGTACTGAACTAGAAATGACTGTAACTAGCAGACCAAACTTTTGTCACTCATAACATTCAAACGAAAAGTAGAAACAAGATGAAATTCTACAACTAGATGCTCCTATCAACCAAAAACATACTAGAACCATAGAGAAAGATCTACAATAGTGAACCATTGTGGACCCAATTACTAGATACCATGTACACAAAATCACTGGTATTGACACTTAGTCATTTTTCATCACCATTACCTTCACTAGATCAAACCATCTTACAAAATTGTCATCTACAAACATCCAAAATCATGTTAGATCCAACCAAAATGATTTGAACTATGATCTCATCATTAAGTTACAATGTTGAAATCAATGACAATAGTGCACAACATATAATATTATACCTACATTCTCATGTTTCCAACAACAACACCAATGAAAAACTTCCAATAGTCTCCTCCTTTGTCATTGATGGAAACATTCCAAAACATCTCCAATACATTCTCCCCTTTGACATCAAGGGTAAAAGGAACCTACAACAATTGTTCTAACATGTACCAAATCTCCCCCTGAGAAATATATGCATATGTACAAACTGAAAGATTGAGTTGACTCCCACTAAGTCATGTATCAAAGAAAAACCAAAAAATTGCATTCTATATAATTCACATATGTACAAAGAATCTAAAACTAAAATTGAAAAATCATAAAGAATGAGAAATGTTGTCAACTAGAGGAAGTTGACTCTTGTAGCTTTTGCACATGGGCCTGCCATGCTTGTTTTCCTTCTTCCCATGTCTTCTTGGTTGTGCCAAGAAATATTCATTATGTTTCTAACTCTATTAATATCTCTTCTCCTTCTTCCAAAGTGCTAAGGCCTAGGTACCAGATTCATATGTGTTGCATTATTAGCACTCAAAAAGGCACTTGAGATGGATATGAATTTGGAATTCACCAAGTTCCTTATATCTCCAAACTAAAAAATGATATGCTCTTTTTGGGCTTGTAACTAAAACAATCTCTTAGACAAATCTTCTATAACATTCCTTGTATCTCCAAACAAGTCAAGTGCTAGATCATAAGAACTAAGGCATTGTTAATTTGGGACTCAGTGGAGTTTGTTTCCTTCTTGATAATCAATGTAGCTCTAGGATACTTCATGCAATATTGAAAAAAAGTATTTGCCTCATCCACACAACATTGTGCTTCCTTTAGGTTTTCTTGAAACCTTTTATGTGCAAGAGCACACTTCTCAGTAATTTCTAACTTCTTGTCATTTTTTTTCTTTTCAACTATAGTTTCATCTTGTCCACTAAGGCCAACAACATACTCTTTAAAAGGATCAATTAACAGCTTCAAAATTTCCATACCAAAAAGTGAAGTATCAATGCTTGCACTAGGTATGGCTTCTTGTAATACCTTCATTATTTCTTTCATCATCTCTCCACTCTTTTGATGTATTTCTATGATCTCGTTGTGAGAAAATGCATAGAATACATCTCCCAACTAAAGCTTGTGGAGGGGGGAAGTTCTATTAAGATCTATATTTCCCTATTGTATTGGTAGTTGTAGAAATTGTGATGATACAACAGGCTAGAAATTGAGCTACACACTTAATAGATTCTTCAAGGAATATCCAAAGGAACCATAGGATTCACTAGAATTCTTTGTTATCTCAGCTTTCTCCTTTGATTTATTTTCCCCAATCGTATTGGAGTTTATTGGATTCTCTTCTTCTATTTGTACATATCTCCATATGCATCTTCATTCTTATATTTATTTTCCATATCATTATTTTATTGTCCTTCTTCCTTATTTGCATCAACAACACCATCTTTACTTACATTCTCTTCCTCTGCAAACTTATCTATGTTAACCAGAGGAGTAACATTCTCTTCAAGTACTAGAGGAGGAGGAGTATCCTCCTTTGATGCATCTTCACCATCCTTTTTCTCTACTTCTTCATCTTCTCTTATCAATTCTTCCACATCCAAAAGAACATTGTCCTAAGTATACCCTTCATCTATTACATACTCATGTTGATCATCAATATTTTTTTCATCTCCTATAGTCACTTTCAGAGGAGTTTCTTCTTTGTGTTCAAAGTCATACCATATTTCCCTACTATATCTGATATTTTATCAACTATCTCCTTCCAAATTCTTTCAAACTCACCTTTATCTCTACCCATAAGGGTAGTTACCCTTTGCTTCACTCTAAATTTTGTGTTGTATAATTTAGCAATTATGGCTCTATTTTCCTTAGACAGAGGAGCACCAACCTTCTCTAAAGTATATTGCTTTATCTTTCCTTCTTATTCAATTCCTTCTTGTCTTATCTTCAATACATTCCATAACTCTGTAGGAATTTTATTCTCAATATTTCTCATATCAACCTTTGAAACAATAATGTACTTAATGATTCCCTCAACAATGGTGGCCTTATCCACCTCATCCGCTTCTTTGTGAAGGGTTGTAGTCAATACTAACATATCATGTTGTATCATTTCATTTAAAAGTGCTTCTAACTTCATGGGAATATGTGGTCTTGTTGGTGGTATTTTCTTTTGCTTCTTCCTTCCATCTGAGCTCTTCTTTGTTTTTTCTTTTCTTTTCAACTCCAAAGATACTTTCATGTCTTTCTTTTTCTCTCACATGTGAACTACAAAAGCTTCCTTTTCCTTTCCCATTGATTCTTCACTATTAGTGTCAATGATATCAATATATCTTTTAACACTAGCTTCACCTTATGAAGCTTCACTTTTCTTTTGTGGAGGGTAAACCCACAATAGTGGGTTACAATTTTTCAAATGAAGAAAAATTATAAATGCTCATCAAAAAATTTAAAATATTTTACCCCTTCTAATGAAGGGGGTTCGAATGAACCATCCCCTTCTAATGAACCCTCCCCCCTTCTATAGAACCCCCCTCCCTTCTAATGAACCCCCTTTCTAATGAAGGGGGTTTGAATGAACCCCCTTCATTAGAAGGGGGGTTAATTTTTCACCTTCCCCTCCACCATTTCAAAATTTATGCATTTTTTTTACTATTGAAGCTTGGGAAGGAGGTGCAAATGGAGTCAACTTGATAAACCAAGTTGGATGATTGTAGTGATCGAAACATGCTTTCCAACAACTATAAATTTAATATATTTTGTTTTTATTTTATATTTTATTTTTTAGTTTTATTGTACATAGGTTTTTCACCGAACATCAAGTTTGATGAAAAATCATTGTGGAAAAATAGCAAATTTGAGGAAAAAAAAATGAAAAATATATACGCACTAGGTATTGATGTCCTCATTCTAACAAAAAAATAAAAATTGAATTTTAATACATACCAAAAAAGCTATGCGAGCCAAAGTGCACCTATGGCTAAATTATAAATGTTTTGACTTCAAAACTTAATTAAAAGAAAAATATTCAACAAAATGCTATGAAATAAAATGAAAGCACTAGATACTTGTGTTAACAACCTAAATTCAAAAGAATTAGAATTTTATCTTTTTTAGAAAAGAAGTTATGCGAGCCAAAGTACACACCACTTTTTAAAAATGTTGTTTACTATTAAAAACTAGTTATTAAAGGAGATGAAAAAAATTTCAATTTAATTTCAATTTTTTTTTTAAAAAAATACATTTAAAATCTACAGACAAAATCTCACAAATCACTAGTTTACATCATTTTCAAATTCCGAATAGTTTACCTACTATAAGTGTCAGAAAGTGAAGTTTTCTTTGAAAATGTTGATTTTAATGTCAAGTTTGGCCAAAAAGTGCAACCCATTATTGTGGGACAACCCTGAACCAATTGAGGTTCTTCTTCCACTTTTTCTTTTTCTTCTACATTCACACTTCTATTCTTTTCTCTTACTTCCTTTTTCTTTGGTCTCTTCTTTGTAGGGCTTGTAAGTGGTGTTGTTATATCAGTCTTTTTATTTTTAGTCCTTTTAGTATACACAATTGGAGAGGGTTTCTCCTTTACCAAAGGACTTTCATATGTTTTCCTCTTTTCTCCACTAGGCTGCCTAGTCCTAAAGAAATTTTGAATAGGAGGAGTGTTAATTGTTCTACCAAATCTTCTTATGCTTCTTGATCCTCCTATAACACTTGATTCTACTTTATCATTTGCTTTTGCATGTTCTAATTGATCCTTTGTAAATCCCATATCTTCTACAAACTTGTCAACCATCTTGTCAACCTTCAACTTTATTTGTGGTTTTCTCTGCTCCATATCCACATCTAAATATTTTTCTTCATATGTGTCATACCTTGCTTTAGTGGTATCTCTTGGACTCTTCAACAAAATATTAGCCAAGATAGTAATCTCTTGTTCATTGATCTCATATCTGAATGCATGGATCCACACTCTCCTTGGTTCTACTACTTCCATGATGTATTCATCTATTGATACCCAAAAATGTGATATCATTCTTAGAATTTTATTTCATTTTGCTAGGAATTATATCTCTTTCATGCATCCTCTTTTTAAAAATAAAAAATAGAGCAACAAGAGCCTCATCTTATGCCTTCACATCACCAAAACTGCTCATCAAGTCTCTAATCCGATGGGCAACTGGTCTTCCTTGCAACTAGTTCACACTTCTAGTTCTAGGAAGTTCCTTCAAGAAATTAAAAAAATAGATATTCAACTAGAGTTCCAAACTTGAATGGATACTTCTTCTCCTTTGTTTGTTTCAAGTTCTCTATTAACTATTGTCTTAGCAATTTACAAAGATCATAATCAATCATTTTCTCTACCATTTCATATGCAACATTGACTGTGTGGTGGAAGATACAAAGTTTTCTTTATTTGTGAACTAGATTAGGTAACCAATTAATATTGCTACATACCTCATAGCTAGATTTTTGATGTTATTTACTACTAGATCCCTCTTGTTATAAGTTGTACCTATGAGTTCCATTACAAATTCATTCTTAACTGATTTTAGCACAAGAACAGGTTTGGTGGTGCATAGACCTGTAACCTCTCAAATCACATCTTTTGTAATAATCCCAACATGTCAATCTAGACAAATTTATCATGAATTTTGCTCAATGCCATTCTAACCCACTTATCATCAAAGCAAACATTCAAAAACCACTACCATACATTCAGTTTCCTTCTAACTAGGTTTTAGTATTTTGGCTTTAGGGAAAAGTTATCTCTAGTAAGCTCATTCACCTATAAATCTCCTAGCTTAGAATGAACATATTCCTCCATCTTGCCATGAATATAAATACTTATATCTTTTGTTGGTAAAAGTCTATATGGAACATGCAAAAAAGAAACTAACAGATAATCTTCTATGGATTTAGTAGGTTATTTCTTGAATTTAGGTTTCAGATTCTTAATAACCTCAATAACCATCAATGCTTCAATTTTAAATGAATTCAAACAGCTTTCAAAAACTTCTTCTAAGAAACTAGGGAAAAAACTAAGATTGTAAATCATTTCTCTTTCACTTGTCGAACTAGGGTTTTGAACATGCCACATCACAAATCACCTTGACCACACTAAATCCTTTCTTTGTTGCTCTACTTCTTCTCAAATGCTTGTAGTAAATGAATTTGATTAAGTGAAATCACTTATAACCCTTGGAATCTAACCTAATTTCAAATTGAATGCTTCAAACAATGAAGTTGGCAAACCTTTCACTATGTGCACAGTCTCCTTCAAATGCTCCATAAACTTTCACATTATCATATTTTCTTCTGTAAAATTCACCAATAGATCAAGCATGTTGATATACATCACATATCTTCGTGTTGAAGCATCAACACTGTCTTCTTTGGTAAGGGATAAAAGATTTCCATTAAAGCTCCCACTGAGCCAAATCTCTCAACTTAGTTTTCAATGGAAATATATGCACTAGATGATGGTAAAAATTCATCCTTAACCTCAATCTCTTCCTTCTTTCTCCAAATTTTATCCATCTCCTTCTTTATTTCTACTAGATCAATCTTTTAAGTACTAGTTCATTTTTCTTTTCTAGATCATTGTTCTTCATATTTCTGCTTCAATAAAACTTGGAAATGTGTCTAGGCCTATTGCAATTGTAACATATGACATTCTTCTGACTATTATTCCTTCCATTCTTTCTAGATCTACATTCATTAGTTTTATGCCCAAATCCATAACATGTATACCAATAGCCATTGAAAGATTGAACCATTCTTCCATTATTATAACCATTCATCTTTTGACTTCTGTACTCATTAGCTTTATGACCAAATCTCTTGAAAGTAAAACATTGAATAGAAAAATATGGAACATTCTAATTCACTTTGCTTCCACATTCTATAACCTTATGTTCAAATTTATTGCAAAAATAGTAGAAACCATTAAATATATTGGTAACTTTGTGCATTTGGTTGTCTAATTGGCATTCTTCTAGCTTCATTCCTTTGATTCCAGATTTACTTGCCATTGTTCTTCTTGTCTTCAATATTCATTGGTTAATTGATCTTCTTTTCAATATTTGGTGTCTAATCTATTTTTGAACTTTCTTCTATCTCAAACCTTAATCCACCTTTATCTTTATTTATTTTCTAATTTGCAATCATTTCATCAAGCTTTGTAGCACTCATCTTGAATTTATCTTCATGACTCCTTTCTTTTTCCAGATTTGATCTTAGATTTACCACTTCTTGTCAAAGCCTTATGCATTCCACATATTTTATTTTCACCATTATAGTCAAGCATTCTAATGGAACTCCTAAAATTTTCATGTTCTATCTCAAATTCCTACTAAATTTTGGGTTAGGTTTGCATATGATGGCTTAGGGATTTGTTTTTATATCATTGTTTAGGAGTTTTAGTTTACCTAAGATCCTACTTGAAAAACCCTTGAGTATATCTCCTTGCCAAGGCTTTAAATATCTATTTACTCCTTCTTGCATGGTTTCTGGTCTTTTATGTCACAACTTATGCCATCAAAATCCATGAATTAATCAGCCCTTTGGTCTAGTCTTATTGGTTGTTATATGTTTTCCTACTATTTTAATTTTTCTAAAGTCGGGCTAAATATTTTCTACTAAAGTCATTTAATCCTTAAGTCTTTAATCCTATGGGTTGTAGTCCCGACGACCTAGTCGGGTTCCTCTTCTAAGACTAACATTTTTTTCCTGTGTAGATATGAAAATATTTGATGGTCATTTGATTGTCACAAGAAGATCTTGGTCATTCCCCATGCGCTCGTTCTACTTCATGGCTCATTATTTTATTCTCACGAGCTAGTAGGCATGAGCTATGTGTCTTATGTATTGGAGGGGTCACCAATGTTTGTATTAAGGATGGAAAGTGGTATTAAAAGAAGATTCATGATAGTTGTTGAGTAACATGGATGCATCTCGACCATTCCATGTGCGCCCGTTCCCTTTCCTTCCTCATTAAAATATTCAAGCAGGTTGGCATGCGGTCACTACATGTCTTGTTTGACTATGGGCCCAATGTTTCTAAGTGGTCAAAAGGCATTGATTTAAAGAGAATCAATAGTCGATAGTGGGTGACATGGGTCAATCCTGACCACTCCCTGCTATCCCATGCGGATCCCACCTTTACTAACTAATTATTAATGGGTTGGCGTGCAATTTCCTCATGGAATAACCCAAAGGACATGGAAGCATTGGAGCAATGTAAAATATTAATCAAATCTTTCAACATGGGGCATGGAGAATAAAGTATGCACTACTAATGAAGATATTTAATGCACGTGTTTGAGATCTTTTAATCTAGGTTGTTGATTGTGTAAGAATAATAAAGCTACGGAAAATTGGTCTTGGATTAAGATGTGAATATGTAGATGTTGTGAGATTTAATCTCAGCCCTTCCCCATCTCCTCACTGATGAGAGTTGCACACGGGTTAAGACTCGCGGTGTTGAGGGGAAGAAGACATGTGGGTTTTGGCTAGAGTGAAAAAGTAATGGTGGAGCCTGCAGATCACTAGCAAGTGGTTCCAGGTGGCTTACTGTCATTTGATAAGTATTTTGGTTGTGTACAATAGGTATTTTCAAATCAAGCTGACTAAATTTGGATCATCCATTAGTTAACATGCCTATGTGATCAATGGCTAGTATTTAAAACTCAGTTTGAGGGCAAGTGAGCCATTTTGGCTAGCATGAGCAAGCCTTCATAACAAAAACAATGTTGAGCTGCCAAAGAAAAAGGTTGTGTAGCTATTAAAACCTATCTTGAAAGAATAATTGAGCATTGTAAAGGATATTCTAGAAAATTGGAGAGCTCATGATGTGGTTTTCAATCTTTCCTGATGTTAAGGCTAGGGTGATCAACCTACGAAAGAACCAGTAAGTAAAATACTACCTTCCCCTCTGAATTATTGATAGAAGTGTAGTTTCCCAAACCTTTGAGTCTATTAGGGTTTTTCTTGGTTACGCATTTTAAGGTTTGACATTCATAAAGAAAATTAGTTGGTCCTACATTTTCATAATTCACATCAAAGCCTTATTTGAACTATAAGCCTTGTTACAAGAAACTAGAAACCCTACCTTGTAATTTACCTTTTGTGTCATGGCTCCCAAAGCACAACTAAAAGTGTCTTTGTCTAAAGGGGAAGCTTCTACTCCCAAAAGACCTTACTTATAGTTACTACCCTCGACCAGTGAAAAACCTAAGTTCTAGCTACTTCTTTGAGGTCTACAAGTAGTAGAGGGTTTGATTGACAAGAACAATTCTATTAAGGATGCCAAACTACCTTATACTGGGTGAGAATTGATCTATAGTTTGTTCAGGAATAGTAACCTGGGTATTCCAATAGGTAACCCTTGGAATTGTGACCTAGGGAATTTTATTGTGCCCAATGTCTACATGGACATTGATTTGCTCAAAGCAATGGCCACCAATTATTACCCAGTGACAAGAACTATAAGAACATATGATGGGAAGGAAATGGTCAAAATTACCAAGGAGGAATTTTCTCATGTTTTCAAACTCACTAGATGGAGTGATGAAATTCTTAAGATCAATGAGAACACTCTCAAGGAGGAATATGATAAGACTAAGATTGAATTTAGAGTCCATAATCTACCAAGATATCTAGCATAAATTGTAGGAAAAAGGATTACACTAGAGAAATATGATAAGGAGCATTTCCCTATTAATTATTGTGTTTCCTACTTTCAAAAAACCTTTTACTCTATTTGCTAGATAATTGGTTATGATCCTATCACGAGAATGCCTATGGCATGGATGTATATGGTAGCCCATATTCAACAACCCCAATATTACACAGTATATAACTATGTAGGGTTTCTTGTAGAAAAGATTCATGAGGGCTTGATAAGGTTGAAGAAAGGTGTGTATGGGGTAAGGTTTAACTAGTACTCATTGTTGATGCATATGTTTTTGTTCAAAGGTGCACCTTACTTTGGGCATAATATTACTTTGGATAGGAAAGAGCATAAATTTGATTTTTCTCATACAATGTTGGACTACTATCCTGGACAAGGATGACAGGACATATGATTATGTGACATTTCAAAACATGTTTGTTTTAGAATTCATGAGAGTGTTGGTTGCAAGTATACCTAGAATTCCCATATCCCTACATGACTTCTTAAGACCCAAGGAAAGAATACTTGAGTTGGGAGTTGATCACAATTGGGGAGATTTTATCCCATACCCTAATTACACTATTTTAAGAGTGTATGGTTCCACTATTGCACGTCACCTGCTACCAAGGTATGTGCTAGAGAGGATTGGTTTCCTTGAGGTAATATTGCAATTATGAAGTGTCAAAAATGAAAATTTGTTGAATCAAGGAAAAGGAACATTCTTTCCTTTGTATACATGCTTTTTTTATTTTGTGATAGCAAAAGGAGGTTGGAATAAGATACTTGATATACTCAAGACCTACCGCATGCATAGATCAATTGGGAGGCTCATATATGATCTTGAAGATTTTGTGGTCTTGTTGAAGGAAAGGAACAAGAGCTACAAATTTGTGCACATTTTCTAGTATCTGGAGGATGTGATAAGAAATGTGTTTGACCTTTTTAAATAAGAAAAGTGAAAAGAAAGGTGGATTTCCCTTGATAAGATGCAAAGAAAGATAAAAAAAAGAACCTAATTTCAAGGTTCTTCCAAATATTGAGAATATAATGCAAAAGGTGGAACATGTATCCAAGAATTTTGAGACAACAGTGGGCCACCTTGAGATTAAAGGGGTGCTAAGTAAGGATAAGGGGAAAGCCCTCATTGTTGAAGAATAGGGTGGGGGAGAAGTCCCTTCCATGGAAGAGAAATCTATAACTCAAGCCCTTAAAGAACCAAGAATAAAGTTCTTTGTAAGGAGAAAGTGTAAGGAAAAGAAAAATGATGCAACTCCTACTCCTTCCCAACAAATGGAGCAAAAGCATCCTCCTATGCCACAAGTATCACCACCATCTCCTTCAAGGAAAAGATAGCCTGAAATTGTGGATATTGATTCTCCACCACTTAATGCATCACCACCAAAAGAGCCACCATTGAAAAAGTAAAAGGTTGAAGTGACTAGTTTAGTGGACTATTTTGATGAAGAATCTGATGATGACATTTGGGTATCTGAGCAAGAAATGCAAGAAGGGGTCCCATTGCACCATCAATGAGGGTGATACAACAATTGGGTATGAGATTGAGTAAAGTTGATCTCACTGGGCTGAATGGCAAAGTTGATATGCGAGTAGAAGCATGCACAATGTTTTTAGATGATGACTCATTTGTAAAGTCTTAGGCTTTTATGAAATTTGTATATAGGGCTAAAGAGATGAATAGTCAATAGTCTAGTTGTAGAAAGAATCCTTCATCTAGAATTTCTTGATGCCACCATCTAGACAAAGGTCTTGAATCAAATGAGATCTAAATTCCAAAATATTACTACAAAGGAGGGTCGAGAATTGGTAAGAAATAGTGGTATTTTTTTGTTTCCAGAATGGCATTTATCTTTTGTCATAGCCTTTGATATAATAAAGGGATGTGATAAACCTCTCTACAATTCAAAAGAAGAGGCTATAATTGCATTACAAGGGTCTTCTTTCAATGAGAAATGGGATGCATTAGCTATCTGGTCTCTAGCCCCAAGTACAAGGAAGTTTGACATTGTTGAGGTTGCACCTAACTACAATGGAGGTCTAATATTAAAGAGGGTGTTAGAAACATCAGCTCTAGAGGTAGAAAACATGTCAATACATGTTACGCAATTCACAAGGGCGACTATAGAATCTATAACTATAGAAAAGGAGAAGCTCATGATAGAACACAATAATTTGTTAGTTAAATATGGGAAGCTTCAAAAAGAAAATATGTAGATACAGACAAAGGTAGCATTATTGGAGGATAAGTTGCAAATTTTAGAACCAAGAAAGAATAAGCAAACCAATGTTGACTCCCCTACTGCTTCACTAGAAGTCGTACCCCTTGAATTTAACACTGAAGTGATTTTATCATGGGAAATTATTCCATACAACATGGGAAGTATTCCCATCTCAATAATAGAGACTAGTACATCAAAAAGGCCATAAGAAGAGGAGGATATCAGCAGGGAGGATTTTCTCAAGTAGTTGAATGAATATAAAGAAAAATGTGACAATCATGATAGGGAGGTTTTCAATAGCAATATGGAGATTGTCACTACAATCCTAGAGAATTTGAATAGAGGAGTGAATAAAAGATTGAATAGTATTCATTATAGCTATTCATCCATGATGGCTATTATAAATAATTTTGAAAATGGTAGGGAAAGAGATATTCCACTTATAGAAACATGGATCTCGAGGATAAAGGAATTGAGATTGATGTCAATTAGAGCTAAGAAAGATGCTAAATCTCCTAAAAAATTTAAGCCCACTATCACTCTTGTAGGTAAAATTGAGGGGTATAGGGGAAATATTAAAAATTTGTAGATCAAGATAAGGGAGCTAGTAAAATCCTTTCATCAATCACATCATGTTGTCCTATTGCATTTCCATTCACAAAATATTTGATAAATAACTGAAAGGAATATTGTTAATCCATTCCTTGAATAGAAGCTAATAGTTCAATATCCATAACTTATAAGTTATAACCTAACAAAAGCTAATAGTTCAACATAAATAACTTATAAAGGCATCCACCCAACTTAAACAATAAAAGCTTAAATTACCAAATCACCTAAATTATAGTGAGAAATCCTTACACATCCATCACCATAAAATATTTAATGAAAGATAAACATTCCACAACAATTAAACTATCCAAAAATATATCATTCCAATAATAGACAATCCACTAGAAAAAAATGGGTTTTTTTTGTCTTGATAATGGTTTCTTGAAGACAACCATTTTAGAAATTAAAATAAAAAGTCTTTGAAGTATCAAGAGAGCCAAATTAAAGAAAAAAACATTAAAAAAAAAAAAAACTAAATAGTGTTCCCACTCCCAGCACTTACTCCTTTGCTTTTAATTATTTCCACCTCCTTCTCCTTCAATAACGCCTCCTATGCCTTTACTCTTTGCCTGTATTCCTGATACTTGGTGACAATTGCAACGATGTTTTTGCTTTATTGGAGTTGTAGTAATCTATAACCTGGTTCTCCATTTTCCCAAAGCTTTTCAGACTCAACCAACATCTGAAATATTTTCTCTTCTCCACATTTATATGTCTTTAGGTGGATCTCCATTCCACTGAGTTTTGAGGACTCCCATGTCACTATAGCAGGAACAACTATTTCTTTCTTGAATATCTCTCTAAACTTCAGAGAGATCTCTCTTATATCTAGAATTTTTTCATCAAACTCATTAGTAATTTCCACTCCCAGAATATGACAATCTTCTTTAATTTCCACCAACATTTCATAATATTGATCAAGTGTATTATTAATTTCCTTCACCAGATTATCATACATATTCAATTTCCATTCCAATGAAAATGACCAGGAAGGGTCCAGCTCCTTAGGATTATTCACAATTTGCTGACCAATTAATCTCTTCAGATCCATAGAGTTGAATTCTTTCATTTCCTGAGAGAGAACATAGAGACTAGTTTTATCTTTTCTGAGCTGGTGAAGTTCTGTTACTAACTCCTTCCTCTTGTTAACAACTCAAGTGTAAAACAACACAAATTTATTGATAATGAAGATAGCCTCTTGAGATATTTTATCGATCCCCTCACAAAAAACTTTGGAATAGCTCAAATTCTTTTTAATTTTCTCTATGGTGAGCACATCAATTCCCTCTACCTAAGAACCTGAGACTTCATTGGATGTAGGAGGAGTGGCCATGGAAGAAATAAAGTTACTCAATGCGAGGACTTAAGATTCCAGTTTTATATTTTCTTTCCTCTATTCTTTCACTCTTTTAATCAAGGTATTGACTGAATAATTGGCATGGTACACATCACCTTCCAGTGTTGGAGGCCCCATATCAACATGTGTGACTTTGTAGTCCACCTCTGTTATTTCATCTACATTTAAATTCTTCACAGGCTCAATAATTTCTAACATTTGATTTCCAGAAGTAGCATTCAGTCACCATCCTTGACATCCTCCTAGCTTTCTTAGGTTTTGAAGAGCTTTGAAGTAACTTTTAAACTATATCCACTCCAACTGTCATTGTAGGAATATGCTTTCTCTTCTTCTCCACTAATTTTTTCATCCATCCTAGGGAGGCTACTACCAGACTAGAATCTTCATTTCCACTAATAGTTTCTTTAGGAGCGTTAAGAGTGATAGGTGGATTATCAACTGGAGGTGGAGAAGAGGGAAATTGAGACAAAGGAGGAAAGATATTATCTTCAATGATCTGTCTAAAGATAGCTTCAGAATCTAAAGCAACAAGTTTTTATTGATTGGTCTTCTTCTTAGGGGTAGGAGAAAGCACACTGTCTTGTTCATAGATTCTCTTCAACTTGACTGTTTCTTTTGGCCTATCACCATCACCTCCTGACTAAGAATTTAAACTAGAGGACCTCATAGAGGGTTTCCCCGATGATACACTTACACCAGATGCTTGCGTAGACCCATGTTCATTCTTCTCTGATGGTCCTTAGGCTCCTGAATAGGACCAACAACTTATTGCCATTTCCCATCTAACCAGTCCTAGGTTCTTTTAAGCACTAGGGCAGCACACACCCTCATATTTGAAATTTCACTTTGGCTCCAATCAGCCCTAGGGTGGGATTTATTAGGAAAATTTTCATATGCAAGATCTATGATTGTTGAATCCTCAGCTTCATTTTCAGGAATGTGAAATTATAGTCCAAAATTATGTATCTATTTTAGCATTATCCTCATATAATCTCTTCTCAAAACTTTGTTCTTATCGACACAATCTTCCCATAAATCTTTGATAGATGGGTGATGCTGATATAAGCTACCTCCATAGAGATCCTACTTCAGAAAACCCTTACTGTCAAAATTAGCTCTCATAGACAGATTCTAGAGGTTATATTCCTTGAGAATTCCTTCAGCTCCCCTGGCCATCTGGTTTGTTTTGCACATAAAAGAAGGGGTCTCCAATGGGAAGACATACCCTCATTTCCCCATGTTTTTATACTTAATATTAACCATGGCCATTTGTCAAAAAACTTCCAAAAATATTAGTAAATTTTTAGGATACTGAGGTAATTTAAATGGGGCTTTCTCAAAATGCCCTATTCTCGAATAGGAAAACTTATCAAATTGGATATAAAAAACTCACAAATTTTGATACAAGAGAAATCAATTCAAGGGAAAGGTGCATTTCTGGATTTCCATCTAGCTTCCTCATGGCCGCCATTAAAAATGCATCATTAACACGACAAAAATCACCCATTCCAAAGTGTTTAGTGAACTGAGGAAAGCATTTATACACAAGAATATCAGAAGTTGGGGTTCCTTGTGGCTCCAACCTAGCCCAAAGGGACCTCTGACTACCTACAATGTACGTCAGGCAAGAACACATACAAAAAGTAGCAATCTTATGGAAATTAATTAATTGCTCATTCAAATGGAAGCAAATAACTTCAACCTAGTCAATGAAAATGTTATCATCATAGACTATCAAGATAAACTAACACATCCAATCCTCAAATAACTCAACTTTGGCATTCCCAACAACATAGTGCAATAAAGCAATAGCATCTGCAATTTCTCTCTTAAAATGAGCTCTTTTGAGTCTACTCTGTAGCTGCGACTTACCTTTCTTTTCAAAATTCAACTAGGTTTTGGCCATGGATTTATTACACTAGACTTGCCACTGTGATAGACATGTCTTCTATAGGTTACCTTTCTAGAATTCTCAACGTGCAAGAAAAAACTTTAGGAGAAATTTTTGCAATTACAGTCTCATCTATGGCTTTAATTTCCTATGTCAATAGAATGTACCTTCTCGCACATGCACTTATCAGGTTCACACTCAACACAACTTCTAGAAACCCTCCAATGTGAGCTAGCCCACTTTCTAAGAATTTTATATCTAGCTCAGACTTGTCATCCCTCTCCAGGTACACCCAAAAATTTTCTAACTTAAAAGATCTAAGTGTTGTCTCCCTTACATCGACCCAACGTTCACTCTGCATGAGCATAAATTCATGGAGAATGAATGTTTTCACTTGAGAAGTAATGGCCTTGGAAAATAACAAGAATGCAAGCTAAAATTTTGAGTGAAAAAAATGTTTTCACATGAGAAGTATTGGCCTTGGAAAAGAACAAGAATTCAGGCTAAGTGTCTGAGTAAAACTTTGCCACCCACTTATGCCATTATTGTTGATAGGACGTGCTTTAAAGGCAGCATTCAATTTCATTCCTTGAAAAGATAGAATTTAAACCTGCATTCTTTTGGAAATTCCTAAAAAGACAACTCAAGTTTAGTCTGTACATAGCATTAAATGAGATGTCAGATGACAGGGCCTTTGAAAGGAAAGATAAGTTCATAATGTTGCATGGTCGTTGAAACTTGGAGCCTTAGAACCAAAGTCTAAAGTTTCAAAAAAATTTAAACCTCTGACTCACTAACTAAATACACACACCGTAACTCAAAGGTTACATATGCATGAACTAAAGTTACTCAACAAAGTGAACCAAGACGGGGAATCGGGTAGTTATGAAAATTGAGAACCCCACAACATGGTTATAAAACTCAGAGGACTAGTGAATAAGCTTTCTTTGCTCCCTTATTTTGAGCCTACAAGCATACATCAAATTTTCATCTAATGATTTAGTAATTTATGATATAAATAATAAACATGTTTCATTGTGTTTTAATATTTTTTTAACCATTAATGCACTCAGATTGACATCAAGGCCTTTATAAAATGAATTACAATGTCACATTAATAGCACTAAGCAAAGTAACACTTAATGTTGCAAAGGAATTAATAAAAGGAATTATAGTGTCACATTAATAGCACAATCATTACTAGCACAGTAACACTCAATGTTGCAAAGGACTTAATAAAAGGAATTCCAATGTCAAATTAATAGCACAACCATTTATTTTATTACAACTGAATTACAATGTCACATTATTACATAGTACAAACACAAATGTAAGCCTAAGTGCCAAGCTTCTGCTAGATTACTTGTGAAAATGTAAATGTAATAAAGGTGTGTTTGAAAATAAATGAGACTTGTCGAGTCAACCATGCACTTTGAAAATAAACGCATGGGACTTTTAGGATCAGCCATGGTGTCTGAAAATAAATGCATGGCAAAAGGTAGGCTAATCAAACTGGGGAAATGGGATCTATGAAGATACAAAATGTACTTCTCCCCTTTGAAAATTAAAGTCATGCAAAAGGTGAGGGGTTGTAAAACTGCTCCTATCTTCTACTTGTAGCTTCCATGTACTAGGATAGTACTTATCTCCATCAGAGCTCCTCATCCTAGCTCAAAACCTGTCTAAGAAGTTAGGTGAACCAAATCAACTTCTTTCCAATTCCACCCATTCTGAACTTGAAGGAAATT
Organism: Sequoia sempervirens; assembly: GCA_007258455.2. NCBI lineage: Eukaryota > Viridiplantae > Streptophyta > Pinopsida > Cupressales > Cupressaceae > Sequoia > Sequoia sempervirens. The sequence goes on along the minus strand of VDFB02058242.1, from coordinate 221,645,442 downwards.
CGTCTTTTACTCTGTAACTACATAACTACAGGAAGGAGAATTTAGAGTATCCCCAATAATGCCACATCATCTTCTTCCTAAATCCTATTTCTTATTAACCCTACAAAATGAAAATCCTTATGACAATTTGAACCTTGCACTCAATAATAAAGCCTTTAGCCTTCAACGAATGATTTCAATTTTCAGTTGTGCTCACTATCCTTATTTATGATCCAACTGTGTCACTAATAGTGCCACTACTAGCCTGGTCCCTATGTACACCTCACATGTGTCACATGTGAGGTTAGGTATAATCATGATTCGCGCAAAACAAAAAAAAACAACTTAAATTTTAATTGATTCGTGTAACTAAAGCATTGCATTTATTTAAATGTTTAATTTGATTGACGCTTGGACTCTGATAGCCTCGCTACATGCAAAATGTACCTCAATCTAACAAGTTGTCAATTGCAAAATCACCAATGCCACTGAAAGTTCAAACAATATGAAATCATTACAAATCTTGTTTCACTAGCCATTTAGTGCTGCATTGGTAGCAAATTCTAAACCATTGATCATTGTAAATATAACGGTTAAAGGGTAATTCCAAAGGTTTAAGTTCACAAGACTAGTGCTTTTTGCATTTCATTTTGGAATGCAACTACAACCATACATCAAATGTCCATCGAATGGTTGAGTAATTTATGAATTATGATATAAATAATAAACACGTGTTTTGAAGTTGTTTTAAACTTTAATGTGCTAGGATTGACATCAACCCCAAGGGTCCGGTAACTTAGCGTTGCAAAGGACTTAATAAAATGAATAATGATACTGGGAACTGGGGGAGAAGGTCAATGAAAAATTAGAAATCAATAACATTTTGGTAAACCCTAACAAGAGTGACAACTTTTAGTGTTTATAATTTTTTTTTTTTCAATTTGATGGCAATTTTCTTTTTTCATTTGTATTGCTTTATGTTTTACTTTTAAATCTGCATACAATTATTTCATAAATAGATAATACTTAATTTCTCAAAGGAAAAAAAACTGGTTTGAATAGATTCATAGACACTGAACTTAGAAAATAAATCTTTACTGTAAATTGATAACAAAGATTAACACAACACAACCATTTATTTTATTACAACTATATTACAATGTAACATTATTACATATATTTTTGAAGATGAGTAGTTATATAGCATGCAAGCCCTTTTTTTGTATAAATAACATAAGTAACTTTACATAGACACAATTTATTCCAAACGGTTGCATAAGGTTTTTTCAGTGACAACATAATACAAATGTGACACTAAAAATAAATGCATTATTCCAAAGCTTCTGATGATGAGAACCTAGTACAAATGTGGCACTAAAAATAAATGCAAGGAACTTGCCTAGCCAACCATGTTGGGGAAATGAGAGCTGTGAAGATACAAAATGTGATTATCCCCTTTGAGAATCAAAGTCATGTAGAAGATGAAGGGTAGTAAAATTGCTCCCATCTTCTACCTGTAGCCTCCATGCATCAAGATAACACTTATGTTCATCAAAGCTCCTCATCCTGGTTCAAAACCTATCTGAGAAGTCAAGTGAATCAAATCAACTTCTTTCCAATTCCACCCATCGTGAACTTGAAGGAAATTGGTCTTTTACTCTGTAACTACATAATTGGAGGCATAAGAATTTAGAGTATACCCAATAATACCACAACATATTCTTCCTAAATCCTTATTAACCCAAAACAATGAAAACCCTTATGATACTATCCACTATCACTAACCTTATTTATGGGCCACCAGTGTCACTACCAGCCTGATTCACACAAACCCGAAAACCAACTTAGTCAATTCATGTATCTTAAGCCTTGCATGTACAATTAAAATGTTTAATTTGATTGACATCTGGCCACATGCAAAATATACCTCAATCTGACAAGCTGTCAAAATTGCTAGACTCTAGTCACCACTACCAGTGCCACTCAAATGATATGAAATCATTACAAATCTTGTTTCATTAAAGCTATGAGTTTTCCAATCAATCGCTTCAGATGTTCAAAAGATTGAGAATTTAAATTAAATGAAATGTAATACGTCGAGGCATTGAAAAGAGAGAAATGAGCCTCGATCTCACCATGTGTCCGCATCTAATGGTTCTAGTGTTATTATGTAGGTTTCAATTCCCAAGTCTATTGCTTTAGAGATTTGCTTTCGGAATACAACTACAACGATCCATCAAAAATTCATCGAATGGTCGTGGTTATATTGATTTTCCTTTACATACTTTGTGTAATGTTCTTAAGTTTTTAAGCCTTGGTCCTACGTTCTTCCTAGGTGGTCCCTCTTTTAAAACAAACTTTCTACATGTGCATAATTCCACCACTTAAGTTCTTCTATTGTTCATTTCCAAAATCTAGCCCATTGAGTTTATTACCACAATGATGAGCCTTGATCTCCCCATGTGTCCACATCTAGCAGTTCTAGTGTAATTCTGGAGGTTTCAATTCACAAATCTAGTGATTGAGAGATATAGTTTCAGAATGCAACTACAGTCATCCATCAAAAAGTCATCGAATGGTCATGGTCCATAATGTTGTATGGTCGCTTAAACTTGGAACCTTAGAACCAAAGTCTGAAGTTTCAAAGCTTTTGAAACCTCTGACCCACTGACTACAAAGACGACCAAGAAATACTTGCAACCAAGGTTAGGAAAAGCACCAAAACCTTGACTTTGGTGAATTAAGATAGGAAAGGTGGCAAAGACAATGCATTTATAAAGTCAATATCACAGGAAGATTCAAGTCAATGGACATGACGATCGATGGGTAATTAATATCGGTATGTGTGGAGTTTGGAAAACTATTACCTCTTGTCCCTTGATTAGTGAAGTTAATAATAGAGTTTGGCGTGGAGAAGAAGGCTCATAGAAATTTTTAAAAAGTGGTGGTGGTGGTGTAGTTGCGACAATTTTCAAATGGAGGCCAACTTCAATCTGTGTTCAAGGACGCAATTAAACTTGTTTTATGCTGAAAATTTTGACCAAAGATTCATGGGGATGTTTTTATTCATTGATAGGAGGTTGGTACAAATTATGTGAATTATTTTGGGGAAATCCTTTGGAAATCTGAGGCATAGATATAGGACTAACATGGATGTATACTCCTTAATTATAGCATGAGGTTTGGACTCGGGGGAATCAACAAACATAGTGAGAGAAGTAATGGAGATGATTGTGCATAGAGATTTCTTGGAAGGATTAGAATCAATACTTGAATGGGAAGTTCTAGGTGAAGGTTGTAACGAAAGCAGAGGTGCGAAAAAACTTTCCTAACATCAAATTCATAGGGAAGAATGCAATGTAGGGCTTTTAATTTTCAAATTACAATCTAATTAAGACACACATGAAAGATTTTCACAAACAAAACAAATCCACAAAGACAAATTGAACACCAGATTTACGTGGGAAAATCCTATCGAAAAAAACCCACCACACAAAGTTGAATCTCTTTGTATTTTAGTACCAACAAAATTACATACAATCAGAGATACAACTCTCTAGTATTTCATAGTAGTTTCACTATTTAATCTCTTTCACAGAAAAATGCTCTTAACCACTCAAAAAACTCATTACAGAATTCTTATCACATTATGATTTTATCCTCTTGTTGATCCTTATTTGCCAATGCTCCATCAAAGAAAGTTTCCATGCCTTTTTAGATTTTTCCTTGCATGTAATTTTTCTCCATCATTGCAACTGATGCAAAAATCCAACCATCATCTATTTGCAATCCGCTTCCTCTAATTGGTCCATGAGATGCCACATGGGAAAGTCAAATGGTCAGAGAAACATTCAACTGGGTTCGCATGTCAGTGAGACACGGGAAGTGTCTCCCCGATGCTCAAAAGATTCATAAAGGTATCAGCATAAGTTTCAAAAGTCGGCAGGACAACATAGCAAGTGTCACATCATACCGAATCCATCGATGTCCATTTTGTTCCTATCGGCAAGAGTTTCCTTCATCGGCGAGACTCATATCGAATGCCATGAGTCACAAGGAACTCAGAGAAACCATCGGCAAGACATACCAATCTCGCCAAGACCTCATATCGAAGTATTCGAGTCATGTTGTCATGTGTTTTCCATTCAGCGTGACTATTGATCTTCGATGAGACACATATCAAAGACACAAGTCACAACGATCAGACATTCCATCGGCAAGACATACTGATCTCGCCAAGACCTCTCACCAAACCTTCATGTTACATCGATGAGCATTTGTTGTCGGAAAGACCTTCAATCTTCACTGTGACCTTTCATCGAGTTCCATCATGTCTTACCAAGTCGGCGAGACTGCTCTTCACCACTGGGACCTTTCATCGAACATCACCAAGTCTTACCGAGTTAGTAAGACTTAAGCCCTTCGCTAAGATGTTTCTCTGAGCACCCAAAGTTATCTCAAAGACTGTCAGCGTGACTTATCCAAGTCGCCAAGACTTCGGAGTGAAGTCTTTTGTCACCATGAAGACACCATGACAATACTCCCGTCGGTGAGACTTTTCGGTTTCGTTGAGACCTCTCCCTGATGATCCTTATGTTAGCCCGACATCGGCAAGACTTACACCATTCGCTGGGACTTCTCCCCGACACTTGTGAGTCAGCCCGGTAAGATCAAACTATCACCCAAAGTTCTCCATTTGACAAAAGGTCACGCCGAACATAGAGAGTCATAGTGATAGACTTGTTGGCAAGAAATCAACCCTATCACAGTGATATGAACATTTCAAGAGCTTCAGAACAGTTAGTCGGCTAGACATCCATGATGTCACACCAACTTTTCCTTAAAGGAGTTTCATGTCAGTAAGGATTGAGGCACATATTCCAACAAGCTCCCACTTGATGAAGATCTTACTGACACCTCCAAAACATAACAAAACTATTGAAATTCATGGGCCAAGAGGCCCATCGAACTAGCACACCACCTAAACTTGTCTGTGCTGACAGGCTTTATCAATGCATCTGCAACATTCTCCAGAGTATCCACTTTCTCCAAAGAGACCTTCCCATCCTCCACCATATCTCATACAAAGTGATACTATACATCTATATGTTTTGTCCTAGCATGGAAAGTAGGATTCTTTGCCAAACATATAGCACTCTGACTATCATAGTAAATAGTAATCTTTCTTGCATCAAAACCAAGATTAGAACACAAACGTTTTAACTAGATTGCTTCTTTACAGGCATGTGTTGCTACCATGTATTTTGCCTCTATTGTGGACAAAGCGACTACAACTTGCCACTTGCTCATCCAACTCACTGCACCACCATTCATCATGAAAATATATCCACTAGTGGATCTTGTACTGTCAATGTCCCCTGCCCAATTAGAGTCCACATAACCTCAAATATTGAGAGTCCTCTATGATTCAACCAAGTTGCCATGGTAACAAAAAGCATAGTTTGAAGTTCCCTTCAGATACCTCAACACTCTCTTCACAACATCCCAATGTGTCCTTCCATGATTAGCCATAAACCTACTAAGAACTCCCACTACTTGGGCAATGTCTGGCCTTGTACAAACCATAGCATACATGAGGCTACCAACTGCACTTGCATAAGGCACACTGGTCATGTCCTCCATCTTAGAAGGATATTTTGGACAATCCTCAATAGATAGCATTGTTCCCTGCATAACTGGAACAACTAGCTGTTTTCAATTATTCATACAAAATCTCTCCAGAACAGTCTTGACGTACTTACTCTGATTGAGCCAAAGCTTTCTATTCTTCCTGTCCCTAGTTATTTCCATTCCCAAAATATACCCTCCTGCACCAAGATGTTTCATTTCGAACTTTGCAAACAACTGAGACTTAAGATCATAAATCTTTAGCTTACTATTGCCTATGAACAACATATCATCAACATAGAGTACAATAATAAGGACTCAATCACTTTCAGCTTTGTAATATACACAATGATCACATTTTGATCTTACAAATCCCAATGAAAAGACAAAAGTGTCAAATTTTTGGTACCACATTCTAGGAGACTGTTTTAAACCATACAAAGATTTCTTCAACTTGCAAACCAGTCTTCCTTTACCTTTCTCCACAAAGTGCTCCGACTAGGACATATAAATATCTTCTTCAAGATCACCATGAAGAAATGTTGTCTTCACATCCATCTGCTCAATTTCTAAGTCATATGTTGTTGCAAGTGACAAAAGAAATCTAATAGATGTCAGCTTGGCTACAGGAGAAAATATTTCTCCATAATCAATTCCCTCTACCTGGGAATAACCTTTCGCAACTAGCCTTGCTTTATATTTATCTACAATGTCGTCCAGGCCTATTTTATTTTTAAACTCCCATTTGTAGCCCACAAATTTTCTGCCTTTAGGCAATGGCACCAAACTCCAGGTATCATTCTTGTCTAATGATGCCATTTCTTCATTCATGGCTTCCAACCAAGAGTTTGCATCAGACATTTTAAATGCCTCTTTCACAGTACTAGATTCATCAGTGCTAGAGATTAAAGCATAGGCACAAGTAGACTCAATTAAAGAAAACCCATACCTATTAGGTTGCTTTCTTTCACAAGTTGACCTCCTCAAGGTGAGGCTAAGGTGGTTCTTCATCTTCATCAGAACTTTCGAACTACTTGAGCTCTCCTCAGTATCAGGTACATTTTGATTTTTCAATTCCTCTTTATCTGGTGTCGGAGGAATTGCTGCTATATCCTTTTCATTTTTGATTTCTTCTCTGACTGCAGATCTAATGTTGAAGGCTTCAGCTCATGAAAGATAACACTTTTGATATACAAAACCTTCTTAGTCTCAGGTTCCAAAGCTTGTATCCTTTTATGCCAGCACTATAGCCAATAAAAATACACTTTACAGCTTTGTCTTCCAACTTAGATCTTTTTTCAAATGGCACATATGCATATGCCTCACAGGCAAAGACACGAATATGTATAAAAGAGGGCTTCTTTCCAAACCATGCTTCCAAGGGTGTCATCTCAACAAGAGTAGAGTTAGGAGAGCGATTTACCAAGTAACATGTTGTAGAGACTGCTTCAGCCCAAAACTTCTCCTCCAAGCTAGCACTGCTCAGCATACTTCGTGCTCTTTCCATTACTATCCTGTTGAACCTTTTAGCAACTCCATTTTGTTGTGGAGTGTAAGGTGTAGTCTTATGCCTTTTAATCCCATGGTCCTTACAGTACCTTTTGAATTCATCTGAACAAAACTCACCCCCATTATCAGTCCTTAGAAATTTTATTTTTCTACCATTCTGATTTTCTACAAGGTTTTTAAATTCCTTAAACTGAATGAATACTTTTGATTTGCTTTTCAGAAAATATACAAATGCTCTTCTTGAATAATCATCAATAAACGACACATAGTATCTTGATTTAGACAAAGAAGGAACATTCACTGGACCAAACACATCAGAATGAATATAATCAAGCAAACCAGAAGATTTGTGAGGACTGGAATAAAATGAAACATGTTGTTGCTTTCCATATATGCAATGTTCGTAAAAATCAAACTCAAGGTTACAATTTTCAAGCCCTTCTACCAGGCTTTTATTTTTCAAGGTTTTTAAACCTTTCTCACCAATGTGGCCTAGCCTATGATGCCAGAGCATGGTCTTCTCTACTAGAAGTTTAACCTCCATTGAGCTTACTCCATCAGGAACATTTTCCTTCTTTTCTTCATGAGTATCCTTAAGTGACTTTTCAGAGACACTGTTGCACTAGATAGCAATTGCATCCAGCTTGTGTAGAGTACCAATTTTAGCACCCCTAGCCAACACCATAGAGCCTCTAGTCATCTTGCAGCCATTTCTAGAGAATGTGACCTATACTCCAATATCATTCAGTTTACTTGAAGAAAGTAAATTGTGAGCCAGACCTGGTATGTGCATTACATCATTGGTTCCCTTTACTCTTCCATTAGGGAATTGAATTCTAACTCTACCGTGACCAACAATTTCCAAAGATGAATCACTTTCCAAGTACACCTTTCCACCATTTTATTCTTCATACTTCATGAACCAGTCTCTATGAGATGTCATGTGGAAAGATGCTCCAAAATCAATCAGCTAGACATCATCTGATGTCTGTGTAGCCAATGCTACAATGAAGGCATCTACATCACTCTGAGAAGAATCATTCCCAAAAGAGTTCTTATTTTTCTCCTCCTTGCAATCCTTTCGGACATGACCAGGTTGCCCACAATTCCAGCACTTCACCTTGGACTTCTTGCCAGGAGACTTTGATCTCCCTTCCAATTTTGATTTGGACTTCTTGTCCTTCTTCTTTCCTTTCTCCTTTGATCTACCTCTGACAACCAGAGCCTCCTTTTCTATCTCAGAAGATTTTCTTCTCATTTCTTCTAATAACAAAGAAGCAACAACATCTTCCATTTTGAAAGTGGATGTTGTACTCCCTATAGCCATCACCAAATGATCCCAAGAATCAGACAGAGAACATAGCAACAGCATGCAACGATCTTCATCTTCAATCTTCACACAAACAGATGTCAACTGAGCAATCAACATGTTGAAAGCATTCAAGTGATCAGCAAAAAACCCTCCTTCCTACATTCTCAAAGAGTACAACTTCTTCCTCAAGAACAGCTTGTTCACCAATGATTTTCCCTGATAAATAGATGTTAATCTTTTCCACAAGGAAGATGCAGTCTTTTCTTCATGTACATTCAGGAGAACAGAATCTGCTAAATAGAGCCTTATTAGCCCTTTTGATTTTCTATCTGCCAGGTCCCAATCTTCTTGCTTCATGGCCTGAGGTTTCATTCCAGACATAGCATTCCAAAGATCTCAATCCACTAACAAATCTTTCATTTTTAGTTTCCACAGCTCAAAATTGCTACCATTGAAATTCTCTATCTCCATCTTTTTGGATGTACTTGCCATCTTAATCTGTAATTAAATTATTAGACCTCTACCAGACTCCCACTGAAAAAGATTTAACATAAAAAACACAACCCACTCACAAGGATAACACAACTGGCTAGGCTCTGATACCACTTGTAAGGAAAGCAGAGGTGCGGAAACACTTTCCTAACAAATTCACAGGGAAGAATGCAATGCAGGGCTTTTAATTTTCAAATTACAATCTAATTAAGACACACATGAAAGATTTTCACAAACAAAACAAATACACAAAGACAAATTGAACACCAGATTTACGTGGGAAAATCCTATCAGAAAAAACCCACCACACCAAGTTGAATCTCTTTGTATTTCAGTACCAACAAAATTACATACAATCAGAGATACAACTCTATGGTATTTCACAGTAGTTTCACTGTTCAATCTCTTTCACAGAAAAATGATCTCAACCACTCAAAAAACTCATTACAAAATTCTTATCACATTCTGATTTTATCCTCTTGTTGATCCTTATTCGCCAATGCTCCATCGAAGAAATTTTCCATGCCTTTTTAGATTTTTCCTTCAAATTTTCTCCATCATTGCAACTGATGCAAAAATCCAACCGTCATCCATTTGAAATCTGCTTCCTCTGATTGGTCCATGAGATGCCACATGGAAAAGTCAAATGGTCAGAGAAACATTCAGCTGGGTTCGCATGTCGGTGAGACACGGGAAGTGTCTCCCTGATGCTCAAAAGATTCATAAAGGTGTCGGCATAAGTTTCAATAGTCGACGGGACAACATAGAAAATGTCACATGTCATGGTACTAATCCATCGATGTCCATTTCGTTCCTATCGGCAAGAGTTTCCTTCATCGGCAAGACTCATATCGAATGCCATGAGTCACAACGAACTCAGATAAACCATCGGCAAGACATACCGATCTCGCCAAGACCTCATATCGAAGTCTTCAAGTCATGCCATCATGTGTTTTCCATTCGGCATGACTATCGATCTTTGATGAGACACATATCGAGGACACAATACACAATGATCAGACATTCCATTAGCAAGACATACCAATCTCGCTAAGACCTCTCACTGAACCTTCATGTTACATCGATGAGCATTTGTTGTTGGGAAGACCTTCAGTCTTCGCTGTGACCTTTCATCAAGTTCCATCATGTCTCACCAAGTCAGCGAGACTGCTCTTCATCGCTGGGACCTTTCATTGAACATCACCAAGTCTTACCGAGTAGGCAAGACTTAAGCCCTTCACCAAGACGTTTCTCCGAGCACCAAAAGTTATCCCGAAGACTGTCGGCATGACTTATCAAAGTCGCCAAGACTTCTCAATGAAGTCTTTTGTCACCGCGAAGACACCACGAGAATATTCCCATCGACAAGACTTTCCGGTTTCGTTGAGACCTCTCCCCAATGATCCTTATGTTAGCCCGACATTGGTGAGACTTACACCATTCACTGGGACTTCTCCCCGACACCTGTGAGTCAGCCCGATAAGATCAAATTGTCACCCAGAGTTCTCCATTCGACAAGAGGTCATGCCGAACACAAAGAGTCATAGTGATAGACTTGTCAGCAAGACATCAACCCTATCACAGCGATATGAACATTTCAAGAGCTTCATAATAGTTAGTCGTCCAGACATCCATGATGTCACACCAACTTTTCCTTAAAGGAGTTTCATGTCAGTAAGAATTGAGGTACATATTCCAACAAAGGTTTCAACTACTAGGAAGGCTTTGAAAATGTGGAACTGGAAGGGGCAGAAGGATGCACCCCTTTCATGTGTTGTTTGGAGGATGAGATTAAAAATCAATGCAGGGAAGAAGCAAGGTTAGGCTAGAAAGCATTGAACTCTTTATAGAGATAATGAAGGTGGAAGCAATTATAGCATACTTGAAAGCATAGGAGAAAGCAGAGGTAGAGTGCATGGAAGCATAGGAAAAAGTGGAGGCAAAGTGTATGAAAATAAAAGGACAGAATGCGAGGAAGCAAAAGATGAAAGAAAAAGGATAGGATGTGAGGAAGTGAAAGATGAAGGGAAAAGCAACAAGGAAAGTTGTTTATGAAATGGGTAGCACTAGTTGAATTTGTAGTTTTTGTAGGGTTTTTGTAGAATTAATGCAATACTAGTACTAAATTTTTGGCTTGCTTGGGGTTGAACCCTGTTATGGTTGTATAGTGTGAATATTAGGAAGAGTAAAAGAATGATTGAAAATCTTGTTGAAATATGTAAGGCAATTACAAATAGTTGTGGAAATGGTTTTAGTTGGACAGGGTTACTTTTTTTGTTATGAAGCATGTTAAGATGCTTTTTTGAAAAAGCTATTATAGTTGTAGGTGATTTTTGCATGGTTGATGAAAAGTAAACAATGAGGAAAATGATGTAATATTTATTTTCATGCAATATAAAATACTATTACCAACCAAAAAAAATAGAATCTAACAGTTCTAGTGTTATTCTGGAGTTTTCAATTTGCAAGTCTACTGCTTCAGAGGTTTACTTTTGGAATGCAACTACAACCGTCCATTGTCAATTCATCGAACGGTCATGGTTATATTGATTTGCACTGACACTTTGCCACTGCATTTTTTTATTAGTTTGATATTATGTTTAATTCGCCAATGTTTTTTCTTAATCATTTGAAAATAGGTTTAATTCACCAATGAATTTTATTTTTTAGTTTGAAAAAAAGTTTTAATCGCCAACAAAATATTTTTTTTTTTGGTTTGAAAATAGGTTTAATTCACCAATTGAAATATTTTATTGGTTTGAAAATATATTTTAATCACCAATGGAAAAAATTTAGTGGTTTAAAAAATTTGCATTTCACCCCACAAGTTTCTAGCGATTAGAAAAGATTCGCCAATGGGCATTATTTTTTTTTCACGAAAAAAGAAAAAAATTGCCACTAAAATTAATATTTTTATTGGGAAGCATACAAGATTCACCAAGATTTTACACCTTCTCCAAGGGGACGGGTTCAATTTTTAAAAATTATGATATGGGAACACTGAAGAAAAATATGGCTATGTTGGCTCATGTAGATATTTTATTGTTCAAGTTTGACAAGGAGGCCAACCAAATTGTTACCAAGTATGCTCCTTATAGAGAAAACACTGATGAAGTCATGAATTTCTGATGCAGAGCATGTTGGGTTCAAAACCTTCAACCACCACAAATAGATCAGTTTCACACAACTCTTCAATAAAAAAAAAATTCAACTTCCTTTCCTACTCACCATGCATATTGATGGCATACAAATTATCATTACATCAAACAACTCAACAATGCATTATTTTTTTAAACCTTCATTTCACAAAGGGTTATGACAATATTTACTATGAAAAGACACAAAAAAACCTCCATATCTTTCTCAAATGATCAAATAATTCAAATCCATTTTTAGGAATCTTATGCAGAAATTTAAAGAAGACTCTCACCAAGTTTGAGCCTTTTTGGATGGTGCAATACAAAGATATAGTTTTCTTAATGCTTGTTGGAAACCCTAGTTTTATCACAGACCTCCTCTCACCAAAAATGCCATAACTCTTTGAAAATTTAATGAAATTAGATCAAACTGAAAGAAAATGAAACTAGACTTATTTATCAATCATTTCGCATTGGTTTCAAACTATTATTATACCGTACCAATCTGTACCATATGTTTCTTTCAGACTGTTACCCGAAAAATCAGTCATTCAGGATAGCCTGTACCAAAATTGCCATAACTTTTGCAAATCTCAATGAAAATTGATGAGACCAATTACAAATGAAATTATATTCCCATAGATAAATTCTCCAGCTAGTTTCAAATAATTATATGGAAGATACAATTTTTACAAACCAATAGAACATTCTGGAACATGAGAAAAATTCAGAAATAATGCACAAAAACAAGGGTTTCTTTTACCTCATAATTTCCAACTATCTCCAACCCCAAAATTAGAGTTGGCATTACATATTTATCATATTAAAACCATTTATAACTTCAAAACTAACTAATCAACTTCCTCATGATCTTGACTTTTCAATATGACAATTTTGCAAGAATTGACAACTTTTAACCATAATTGAAAAATGACCCAACCAAGAACTCTTAGGACCTAAAATAGACTCAAGCATATTCAATGTGGTCTAAATGACCTTATTAAAAAATCCTTTGGAAAATTTTCCATTAGTTTGGGTGAATTTGTTCCCTGAACAGCCAATATCACCTTTGGTTCAAGTCCCCATTCGTTTGAGTCCGTTTGTCCATTAGGAAAGTCCATTTTTCTATCAAGGGAGTCCATTTTTCTATTAGGTGAGCCCATTTTCCTATTAGGTGATCTCGTTTTTAGGAAAATTTGTTCCCGGTTTGTACTGTTCAAGATATAGGTGAATTTGTCACTATTTTGGGCGAACCTATCAAAGTTTAGGAGAATTTGTCACTAATTTGGGTGAACCTGTCAAAGTTTAGGTAAATCTATCACTATTTTGGGTGGAATTGATCCTTGTTTGGGCGAATTTGTCACACTATTAGGAAAATATTCTATCTATTTAGGAGAATTTGATACATGTTTATGCAAATTTGCTATTTGTTTGGGTGAATTTTCTAACTATTTGGGTGAATCTGTCTCATAATTAGGTGAATTTTCTTGTAAGTCAATCCCATCCCCCATCTAAGTCTTCCTTGTTAGTCTCGTTCAGGAAATGGGCGAGTCCATTTGTCCATTAGGCAATCTTGTTTTTAGGTGTTTTCATTCCCCATTAGGCCCGTTCACAAAATGAGTGAGTCTATCATCTCATTAGGTGATCTTGAAAGTCAAATCCACCTATTTCCCCGAGTTTAGGTGATCGCACATTCTATTTAGGCAAACCTGCTTTTAGCTTGGGTGAATTTCCTAGGAAAAAATTCCAATTTCTTTTCTCCTTTGCAGTTTGGGTGAACTTGTCAGTTTGAGCAAATTTTCCTAGAAAATTCACCTATTTCTTGTGTCATCTCAGTTTAGGAAAACCTGCAGTCAATTTGGGAAAATTTTTTGATATTTTTTTGTGTCATCTGAGTCTGGGAAAACCTGTTGTCAATTTGGGTAAATTTTCCTTGCAAATTCACTTGTTCCTTAGGTCCTCTGTAGTTTGGGAAAACTTTCTCCCTATTTGGGTGAATTTTTTAGGTTTTGGGTGAGTTTGCTTAGTGTTTAGGAAAATTTTCCTTGCAAATTTTCCTATTCCTTGTGTCAGCCATAGTTTGGGTGAATTTGACTTCACAGATAGGTGAATTTGCTTCATCATCCTAGAATAGGCAAATTTTCCCTGGAGCAGACCTTCATCTGTCTTCCCATCATCATCATTTCCATCCATCAACACTTTCCCAAAGTCATCGTTTCCTCAACCAAATCACATAGGTGCATCTTAGAACATCACTAGATTCCATATCCATCATTGGTTTTGTTAGCTCTCAAAAATTTAGGTAGGAATAACTCAAGAGGTTGCCACTCTTTTGGTACATTTTAGGGTAACAGAAAAAGCCAAAATGGTTTAAGCTTTCTACTCTTTAGGTGTTGCTAGACCTAGGCAGGTGTACCTATATGAATTGGGTAGACTTGATTTATAATTTTCTCTCTTGTAGTGATTTTTCCAAAATGGAATATGGGAGTGGAAAAATAAAACTTGATATGGTGTAAACCATATGAAACTATAGCCTAATATGTTCGATAAACAGATGTAAAAGGAGTTGGATAAAACTAAATGATGAAAATGTGGAGACTAGTGCCTTATAGGGTATGCAGAGTCAAGAGGAATCTAAAACAAGTACTTCTTTCTGGAAAATATTCAAGTTGTTCAACATATAATTTAGTTTATAACTTGTATAAACATGCAAGGTTATGATTACTAAGATCTCCTTAATGATCCAACTGACATTCTCTAATCACTATGATCAACTTAAAGGATTTAATCTTTCCTTGAAAGAGCCAATCAATTGACCATATAGATACAACAAATGTACACTGATAAATTGGATATAAACTTGTTACACCAATTTAAATAACCAGAAAACATCAACTTTAGAAAAAACTTGAATAATGCTTTCAATGAACACAATAAAAAACTGATACCAGAAATGACTGCACCATATTAAAATATTTCCATTGATATCTCCATAATTTTAAACATGCATCATAGTCTCATATTTTTGAAACATTGTGTTCTACTATATCTTCTCTATCCTACTTCTATCCTATATCTTATCTTTCTATTTCATTTCTAAAACAGATATTAATACATTGAATACATGAAAGGGCACGTCCTTTCAGAAATGTCATGTGTTTACATAAAAAATTGATTAAAGGATAATTAATCTCTATTTAACCATAAATGAGTTTTAGCAAGATGATCCAAATAATCTTGGTGCTCATATGTATCCACATATCCAACTATGTTCCGAATCATGATCTCCATCTTTATCATCTTCTCATTTTGCTCGCTTACTTCTTCTAACGCTGTATCCTCCACAGAAGCTATCCTTAGGATTTCATTTAGTACTGACTCACTCTCACTTTTCCATTTGGTAGCTTCTTTAAATTCCCCTTTGTGATCAGAGAATGTAATCAACATTTTCTTGGAAGCATTTATCAACCCCTATTCATCCCCCTACAGTTTGAATCGTAGAAGTTTTGATGTCGATTTATACTATGATTTGCAGCTTCAATTGCTGCACTATTAGAAACATCTCTTTGGTTCACTTCTCGAAACTTCTCCATAGTTCATCCATCCATCCTTTTATGCTCCTTTAATGTAGCAAGGGTATGTGAATATTTTCCCCAAAGTTTATTCGACCAAGATGTTAAATTATCCTACCTTTTCTTGATTATTGCTACAATTGCATCATGCTTTCCCTGGGAGTAAGCACTTGACCCTTCCCAATGATCTTTCGACAGAGAACTTTCACCTTGGGTAAGCAACCTGGGTTTCTTTATAGTAGCACCTAAAAAATCCTTTAGGCGATCATTTTCTCTCAATACCCTTTCATTGTTTACTTTGTACATCTCTTTCTCTTTTATTAACATCTGAATTTGTGCTTTGTTCAGTTTTGCAATATTAATTCCAATTTTTGTAGTGGCTACAAGATCAGCTTCTCCAACTTTTAAACTCATAACATGCCCAAATGCCTTCTCGGTGTCAATAACCACAGATTTCCTATGGGGTGGATATAAGGATCAAATCATCAATGATCCTTCATCTGTATTGTATTTGGATCCTGCATACAACTCTATTACTTTTTCTTTGTCAAGCTTATGTGTAGCATTGTTGTCCCTCAAGAAACTATCAAAGACAAGGGCAGAATTGAGATCTAGCCTGGGAAAGATCATGACACCAACACTTTCCAACATTTTTCTCCCCTTTTCAGGGGTCATACAAGTCATTTCCTCATCTACACATTTCCTCAATTCATTTAGCAATTGCCCTTCATTTCTTGTAGTAATATCATCAACCTTTTCCCTTATTTCTTTCCCCTTTTGTTTATACAAAAATGCTTTGAACTGTGGGGCATTTATGAACTCGTCATCTAAAACAAATGATCTATACTCAATATTTCTTACATCTATCTCTCCACTTTCTTCAACACTCAATTCGCTAGTAGGGAAAACATACTGTTGAGTTCTCAACATAGATACCTTTCATGGTTGGCTTTGTGGCACATTATCCTTAGGTGTCTCTTCCCCATAAGACAACTGCTCTACATCATGTAGCCCCTAATTATATCTTTCAACCACTATTCCAGCTTCTTCTTCCATATTCCTAATCATATCAACAAAGGGATAGGGCACATGCTGATACCCTCCAAAGCTTGTCTTCATTTTAATGGAATTTCTATATACTTTTGGGTCAAAGTTCTTTCTCAGTGGTCCTCTCTTCATGTTGTACTGAAGCAATTTGTCAAGGATCAAATTATATCCTTCTTTGGCCAAAACAGTAAAATCACCAAAACATAATTTACTAGGCATAAAAGCCTGCTTCCCAAAAGAGCTGAAATTCATTACACTACAGTAATCCATCTATCTGACAATTTTTAAGTATGTAATTCTATTTGGAATCATTTTTGGAAAAATGAAAGGGGCATCTTCAAACCCATAAACTCTAGTCATTGTAGCTCCCTCTAAACAATACCAATCTCCCCAATTATGATCAATTGGACCATTGAAATATTTTGGCCGAAGAAATCTCTTTATCTCATCAGATAATGAATAATTACAAGGATAATTATACAATCTGTACAATTTTTTCACAAAATATTCTTCAAAATGAATGAAATTAGCATTAGCAAACCTGCTATCCCAAATAACAGTCCACAATTGAACTGGTAATACTTCACCATCTTTACTAAGCTGAGAAATTCTCATTTCTGGAGGCCATACTCCCAACTCCTGTCCAAAATAGAGTACCAAATGCATCAACAATGAATAATGCTTGAGATGAAGAGTAGATGATCTACCTTTTATAGTCACTGGTCCTGAATCAAGCCCCTTAGAAATGTACAAGGCATATTCAAATGGCCTAGAATTATGGTACTGGATATCTGCTGTGATAATCATTGGCACAATTGACATATACTCTGGAACATCCATTCCCAATACCTGACACACTAATAAATAAGTGTATTTCATACAGGGTTCAAACAGGTCCACATGATAATGAGGTCCATCATCATCCTTTAGAGGAACTAGTTTGCTGCCTTGTTTAACTCAATGAATTGGCAACCTCCAATCCTTATAAATCGTATCCATTCTTGAGAATTCCTTCTCCAATTCCTCATGTGTGATCTCATTGCAAAACCCTTCCAAATTGAAAACCTGCCCAATTGTTTCTTTTGGCAAATATATTTGTGGCTTTCCAGACATGTCACATATAGCTTTGTGCTTCAGGTCATAGTGATCAGCCAACAATTTTAGCAATTCGACATTTACAAATATATTAGGGCACACCAGTTTTCCTAAGTTGAGTTTCCATGGATTGCATACTGGTTCAAAATGGCTTCTCCTATGATAATGAAAATTAAACAACTCATACCCCCTTATGGTAGTCTAGATGTCTGCTATGAATTTGCATTTATCATCCAGTTTATCAACTTCTTCCCTAAGTTGTGCAGACCTTTTGGCTTTAGGCCCTGAGCCAGGCAATTGGTCGATGAGATCCTGATTTAATCTTCATTTTGTGCCCTCATGTTATGTCTCAGTTTTTTGTTTCTTTCTTTTTTATTGACTACTTTCACCATGTTTCCTTCCCTTCAATTTCCATGAGCTAGGTGATTCCATTTCCTCAAAATGACAGTAATTAAAACCAAAGGATTTAAGATGTAAAAACTTATTGTATTTACTTGAAGCTTTCAAAATGAAAGAATGCCCTGGCTCCGTTTGCCTTGCTGGATCTTCTTCTATGAATTCAACACTAATGCCTTTGATTAAATTTTCCCTATTATATCCTATCACGCCATTAATGTGTCAGCTGAAGCACAAATGAAGAGTTATTTGACACTTGCACTGTCGCATTAGGTGTCTTGTCAGTGAGAAAATTTCAAATTTGGGGCGATATCCTTTTGCAACGTTTATTAGATCTTTGGCCGAAACATCCTACAGTCTCCCTGAAACCTTCAAGTCTCACCGATAGGTATCGCTTTAGTTTTATGTGTCATTGTGACAATTTTGAGTCAGGGAGATGTTTCATAGGCCACACTGTGTCTTACTGAGATGAACCCCGTGGTATTTTCCTGATCACTGAGACATAACCACTCTTTTTCCCATGAAACCACACTTCAGCATGACGTTCAAGTTTCTCGCCGATGATATTTATCTTTACTGATGAAATAAATTCAATCAGCAAGACCCAGAATCTCAAAAAGACTCATACTGATGCCAAATGTCTCGCCAAACTTGTTTCTCCAATATTTTTATTCGGGGAGACTCTCCCCAAAGTATTTCATTGGTGTTACTTTCATATTTTACTGAAACTCATGTTGATGACCTTTCTCTTGCTGATGCTTATCTTTATCGATGTGACATTTGAGTCGGCAAGACTACATGACTTCCTCCTGATAGCCTTCTGATGGAATCCTTTTGCGCTTTATCGGCAAGACCCGATGCTTTCGGTAAGACATTACTCTGATAATATTTTGTTTGGCCGATACATCACTCAATGCGCAAGTCGGTGAGACATATATGAGCTCGCTATGACTCATTCCGATAACAACTATCTTGTTGATATGACTTTTTTGTCACCAAAACAATAGATGTGTTCTGCCGATAAGTGCTTGAGTATAAATTTTGATCAGTATGATCTTTCTGAAGTCTTTTCGATAGTCTACAACAAGTATTCATTAGTGGAAAAACATTATAGATTGGGGAGACCCTGTCCTTCTCTCGCCGATATGGATTATGTAGTGAAATATGCATGACCCAATGGAAACTATGGAACCACATGGGAAAATATGGGAAAAAATATTATGAAGAGAGGAAATCGTGCTTATGGTGAGGACTATTTTGTTGACTCATATGTATAAATAATTGTAAATTTTTTAAAATTTCATAGTTTTAACAGTGGCTCCATTTGGGGATGAATGATTGTAAGATCATTGCAAGGATCTAGATCTCTAGGTGAACAGGCCAAACTCAATGTGATGGATCATGTGAGTATGATGGAATGAATGGACAATGAATGTGACCCTATACTATTGTACATGGAAAAAAAAAATATTTTGAAAGAAGGAAAATAAGGATTGTCCATGTATTGGCAATTCTTGTTCCTTTTATTTCCTAGACTACTATGCATGGAAGATAGAATTTTGAGAAGATTGTTAAGAGTTGTCCATGCACTAGCAACCCTTAATCTTCTGTATTGTCCAAGAGGAAAAATGCTTCAAAAATTGCCCATGTACAGGGAACTCCTGATCTTCACCAACCATATTTTGTAGATAATATGAATCTTCACCTTTCTTTCCAACAACCACAAAAGGTCCTAGCCACAAAACTTAAAATTTCCCATGCTTTCCCTTCTCCTGACACCTTGCGTTCCACATCAGTACCAAGTCATTTTCTTCAAATTTTCTATCTTTTTCCTTTTTATCAAACAAATACTTCATCTGTTTTTGTAACTTTATGTTTTGATTTTTGGCAACTCTCCTTATTTCATCAAGTTCAGCTAATTGCTCTAGTCTCTCCTCCATAGGTTCTGGAATATCCAAATCTTCCTAAAGGATAAACTTGTAGACTGGTAACAAATTTTCTAAAGGCATCCTGGATTGTGTTCTGTACACCAATTCAAATGGGGATTTTCCAATTTCCTTTTTTATAGTAATCCTATCGGCCCAAACAACCAGTTTCAATTTTGAATCCCAAGCTTTCTTGTTCTAACCTAGCATCCTTCTTATAATCTTCAGAAGACTCTTATTGCTAGATTTTGCTTGACCATTAGCTTGTGGATGATAAGGAGTTACTTAAGAAATGGTAATGCCATATGTGCTATAGAAGCTTATGAATTCATTTGATCTGAAACACATCCCATTGTTAGTAATCAATCTTAGTGGTGTACCAAATCTGTTAATAATGTTATCCATTAGGAAATTTGTCACCACTTTACTTGTAGCCTATTTAGTTGGAATTTCTTCTACCCATTTGGTAAAGTAATCAGTGGCCACCAGTATCCACTTGTGTCATCCACTTGATTTTTCTTGTATCTCTCCAATGAAATCAATTCCCTATTGATGAAAAGGAGCATTAGCATGCAAGGGTCGAAGTGGCAAAGCTCCCTGATACTTCAATTTTCTAGAGAATTTTTGACAGCCTTCACATTTTCTTATGTATGTAAAAGATTCATTAAAAACCTTTGGCCAATAATAACCTTCCCTGAGAATTTTATGTGAGGTTTTTTTTTGTAGAGTAATGCCCTCCACAAACCCCTTCGTGCATTTCACTTAAGACATGCCTAGCTTGTGACTCATCTAGACATAACAGTAGTATACCATCCTTGTTCTTCCAAAACAGATCTTCATCCATGAAAACATGTTTAGATGCTTGTAACTTAAGAGTTATTTTCTAGTTGTCACTCAATCCCTCTAGACACTTCATGTACTTAAGGTAATGGATGATATCTGCATACCAAGGAGTATGCTCAATGCTAACAATTGCAGTCTCTTCTTCTATATTGCAAATTTGATTTGATTCAATGTTCACTTCTACCATTAACTTAGCCAAGCCCTGCCCTCTTACTAATTTAGTAATTTGTATCTCCATGTCAAACTCTTGGATTTTTTTAATCCATCTACATCTTTTTCCCATTACTTCAGACTGTGTTAGAATATCCTTGACAGCTGAATGAGGGACATAAGCAACCACCTTTGCTCCAACAAGATATGGCCTAAAATCTTTTGTAGGTTTCACTAATGCAAATACTTGTTTCTCCATTATATCA
Source organism: Sequoia sempervirens (assembly GCA_007258455.2). Lineage (NCBI taxonomy): Eukaryota > Viridiplantae > Streptophyta > Pinopsida > Cupressales > Cupressaceae > Sequoia > Sequoia sempervirens. The sequence continues at coordinate 221,624,091 of VDFB02058242.1, read as the reverse complement.
TACTTTAATTCTGACCCTTGTAATGACTTACTGAAGAAAGACATAGGCTGTTCATGACCTTCCAACTTCTCCTATAACATAACAACAGCAATAGTGTGCATTGAAGTGAATGAAAATATCTGAAAAGGTTTTGCAAAATCTGGAGATTTAAGGACAGGAGCTTCCTTGATGGCCCTTTTGATGGATATAAAAGCTTCCAAGGCCTTTGCAGTCCATTCCATTTTTTGTCCTTTCTTCAACATTTTTGATATGGGTTTAATGATCTCAACAAAGTTAGAAACAAATCTCCTAACAAAATTAATCTGTCTAAAGAATGACTATATAGCCTTAATAGTTTTAGGGACAGGAATTTTATCAATGGCCTCAACCCTTTCAGGATCTATCCTATCCCTTCTTTTGAAACAATATGTCCCAAGATCTTACCTTATGTGACTGCAAAATGACACTTCTTAGTGTTCAAGTTGATACCATATTCTAAGGCTTTAATAAATACCTTCTCCAGATGTTGTACATGATCTTCAGCCTTCTTTGATTAAGTAGTGAGGTCATCTTGATACACCACCATGATAGCATTGATCAAATCTGCAAATGCTACGTCCATAGCTCTTTGGAAGGTTGTCCCTGCATTTGTGAGACCAAATGGCATTCTTATGTATACATATGTCCCCCAAGGAGTTGTAAATTTCATCTTATACTGTTTAGACTCTTTGAATTTAACCTGGTTATAGCCTGAGAACCCATCCATCATAGACAACAGTTCACACCCTGTTACCTTATGCAATATAGCCTCTATATTGGGTAGAGGATAATTATTTTTGAGGGATGCCATGTTTAGATTTCTGAAATCTACACATAGCCTGATATCTCCATTCTTCTTTCTCATAGGGACCAAGTTTGAGACCTACATTGAATGAGTGATTAGTTTAATGATTCATCCATCTCTGAGCTTTGCCAATTCTTCTTGCATTTTAGGCTCCAATGTTGGATTTATAGGTTTTTTCTTTTGTCTGAATGGCTTAACATATGGCTTCAATGGTATTTCATGTTGAAAAAAATCTTCCCTATATGCTTTTAGATCTTCATAAGACCAAGCAAACACGTTTATATATTCTCTACAACTCTATCAACATTTTTCTAATTGTAGGGCTTATCCTTTTCCCTATATACACCTTTCTTGGTGCCATCTTAGTTCCCAAGTTAATCTCTTCATTATCCTCCCTCTTGACTGGTGCTTGCTTCATGAGGGACCAATAATTTCCATCATACACCCTCTCTAATGCCACTAACCCTTTAGGAAGCTTATTGTTTTAAGCTGTAAGATCTCTTTCCCAAATACTGTCTGCTTCCCATCCACTACTTCAACAAAGGCATTGAAGTCAATCTCTTGGGCTTCATATTGATCTATATAGTGGAGAAATTTCAAAAGATCAGTATCATCATTAAAGACCTACCAACTATATATGTTATTAGGCACAACAGGCCTTGTCTTGAACTCAATTTTTGATACCCCAGCCAGTGTAATATCATCTCTTTTCAATGCCACATTTGCTAAAAAACCAGCCATTATGTTATTTGATCTATCAGTCCACTCAATTGAGAAGGCATCAAACAACTCAATTGTGTCCCATACAACATTTCTGTATTGTTTTAGTCTCTTATATTTTGCTGCATACTTTGACTTAATTTGTGAAACAACCAACTCAGAATCCCCTAAAACCACCAGCAACTTGATTTTGTGTTTCACAACTATATTCAAACCTGTTAACAAAGCTTCATACTCCGCCACATTGTTTGTACATTCAAATGTTAATAGAAATGAATACTTGAATGTAACACCTTCAAGTGAAATGAATACTATCCCTACTCCATTACCTTCTTGGTTGCAGGCTCCATCAGAGTACATCTTCCACACACCATTGAAATTTTGTGAAGCATGTTTTTCAATTGGGTCCATATTGACCAACTCTGGCTGGGCTAGATCTATCTTAAAATTCCCAAGATCAACATCACAAAAACAATTGATTTGATCTTCGGGTACATAGTCAACAAGCTGGTTCATTCTTGGCTCCCTGTATAACTTCACCTCTTGACCATTCACCAAAATTGTTGCATAAGACAGATCAAACTGAACATTTCCACCAACTGCTTCCATCCACTGTCTTGATAGAAGCATCCCAAACTGAGGAGGGGTGTCAATTATTGTTATATCAATATTATAGGCCACTTGAGGATAAGCAACTAGTTTGACTTCAACATCTTTCATTATACCCACCATAAGAATAGGTTGATTATCCATTGCATAGCACTTGCCTCCATTGGTATCCACCCACATGCCAAGTTGTTTCATAACTGCTACTGGCATGATATTTATGGCAGCACCAAAGTCTATCATGCAATTCCTCAACAATTTGTTATTTATGAGTAATGTAGTGAAAAAAGGATCAACTTGTGGGGGATTTGTTAATACATTGCTCAAGCAGATTTTTGTGATACTTTCTCTTTCCTACTAATTTATTTAGTCGCCACTCTATTTTTAGAATTCATATGTTTTTTATTTCCATTTGTTATCAATTGAACAACACTGTCTCTGCATTCCTTAATTTTCATCATCTCAAGTAGTGGAACAAACATCTTTACTTGAGATAGAGCCTGAGTGAAGTCAAAAGAAGAACCCTCCACTTTAACCATTTTCTTTTGCTCAGACATTTCTCCTTTGTTTTCTTCCTTCTCTCTTCTACTAGGCTGGTCAGGCTTTTGCATTTCTTTATGTAATTCCTTCACTTCCTCCTTTTGGACAGGCTTCTATTCACTTTTATCATGCTGTCTACTTTCTGCCTTCTTCACAATTCCTTGTGTCGCCTTTTGCTCCTTCATAAAAATTCCCCTAGGGACACCTTCCTTCTCATTCACCATCCTATTTCTCAACTAGTACTTATTCTTTGCTTCTTCAACTACAACCATGGTTAATCTCTTTATCTCCTCTTCAATAAGCTTCATCATACTGCATTGAGTAAGCGTTTCAATAGAATGTGGCTCTGTATAATCCTCTTCAGAGTCAGAACGGACTTGTTGTTCAGCCATATGGACATTGTATCTCTAATTTGAAACAATGTATTCATATCCCTCATCCTCTGAAGATGAGTACTTTTCCTCAACATGGTGAAAATTATTTGAAGTCAAATACATGGTGTGATATTCTCCACTATTTCCCATCAACATTCCTTCTTCTTGCATCCTTTGGGCTACAACACAATAATCTGGGGAATGTAACTTATCACAAACTTCACATAAATAATTGTTATTTACCATATAGGTTCCTTTGTTCCTCAATGGATCAGGATTTTCTTTGTTTCTAGGCCTATTTGTTATAGGTTTTCCATTCTTCCAATTTCTATTATAAGGCATGTCATGCAGCCTAGGCCTTTCATTCTTGTATGTGTTCTCTTGTTTATATTGATAATTATTAGTTTGTTGAGGAGCCCTAGGGTTATATCTTTTACTGACTATCCCAGCAGCTTTCCTATTGTTTTCAATTGTCAGTGCTATCTTTTGGGCTTCAGCTAAATCTCTTGGGAACCTATTTCTCAGTTTGTATCCTATTTTAGGATCGAACACATTCAAATAAACACTCAATGCTATAGTGTCTGGAAACTTTGATCCAGGAGGTATTTTATTTTGCAATTTATTGAATCTCTAGTTGAAATCATAAATTGAGTCATTTTGATTTTTCTGAATGCATAATAACTCATGAAGAGCAACATCTGGTGCACTTAGATTCCCATATTGCTCTAGAAATTGATCCTAAAATTCTTGGAGAGAATTAACAGAGGCTGTTGGTAAACTGTTGAACCAATCCCTAGCTTCTTCAGTAAGGGACATCATGAATAGCCTCATATGTAAATCTTCATAAGGTACATCCAAATATTGAATGAAGGCATTAAAACTCCTTAAATGATCTTTAGCAGTAATTGCACTACTCCCCATAAACTTAGGCACCAGACTTCTCTAACTACCATCCATAGGGTAAGGGTATAATTGAAACCCTACTAAGTCAAATTGTCTGATCATTTTTGTATACTAGTGAGGGGGAGGGTTAGGTGGATACTGATATTCATACATCAGATTATTGAATTGTGTATGATGATGTGGTACATAATGTTGATTATGAGGTGGCTGCATATTTGTATATTGTGTGGGAATATGAGGTGGATGATTTGGCTATCTATATTGATTCCCTACTTGATGGTGATGAACCCTTGTTGGATCAGAAGGCCCTACACCATGATTACGCTATTTATGAGGTGGTACATACTTTGGGCAACCAATTGTTTGAGCAGTGTTTTGAGCTTTCTGCAATTTGAACTCCCTCATTGCTTGTATCATCTGGGCTTTCTCTTGTTCTTCTCTTTCCTTTCTTTGAGATTAAAACCGTGCTTTCTCTTCTTCATAAGTTAAAGATTCATAATCTTCTTGAGGAGATTCATGATCAATAGGTTCATTCTAATTATCCTCCATTCTTTGTTCGCACTCATGTCGATATCTGAGTTCTTCTGCCTCAAGTCTAGCATCAAACTTTGGTTGCTTTTGGGGATCATAGAAAGGATTTCTTTGTTCCTCTAGGGTACAAGGTTCTGCACTTGAGTTATCTCTCCATGTGTCATACCGGTCATAAGTTTCACAATGTTGTCTCACTGCTTTGTCTTTATTTTTTATGCACATATCCTCATTTATCCTTTTACCCTTATCAGCTTTATCATCTTTGTGTGTCCACTTACTGCTACTAGCAAGAGCTCTAGTATGACCTCCCCTATATTGAGATCTTCTTCCATTCATGTTGCAATGTTTTTGTCAAAGTCGCCACTCACTTTCTTAAAAGTGAGAAAATGTTTGATATTTCTTATTCCCAACAGAGTTTGTATAAGGTTTTTGACTCTATGATTAAGGCCTTGATTCTGAGTTTAGTCCCTAGTAGAGTCGCCAATTTGTTAGCTCTCAAAAACATAGGGAGGAATACCTCAAGAGGTTGCCACTCTCTTGGTATGTTTTAGGGTAATAGAAAAAGCCAAAATGGTTGAAGCTTTCTACTCTTTAGTTGCTACTAAGCCTAGGAGGGTGTACCTATATGAATTGGGCAGACTTGATTTATGATTTTCTCTCTTGCAGTGATTTTCCCACAATGGCAGATGGGAGTGGACAAATAAAACTTGATATGTGTAAACCGTATGAAACTATATCCTAATATGTTCGGTAAATAGATGTAAAATGAGTTGGATAAAACTAAATGATGAAAATGTGGAGACTAGTGCCTTATAGGGTATGCGGAGTCAAGAGGAATCTAGAGCAAGTAATTCTTTCTGGCAAATATTCAAGCAGTTCAGCATATAATTCAGTTTATAACTTTTATAAACATGCAAGCCTATGATTACTGAGTTATCCTTAATGATCCAACTGACATTCTCTAATCACTATTATCAACTTAAAGGATTTAATCTTTACTTGAAAGAACCAATCAATTGACCATACAAATACAACAAATGTGCATTGATAAATTGGATATAAACTTGTTACACCAATTTAAATAACCAGAAAACACCAACTTTGGAGACAACTTCAATAATGCTTTTAATGAACACAATAAAGAACTGATACCATAAATGAATGCACCATATTAAAATATTTCCATTGATATCTCCATAATTTTAAACATGCATCATAGTCTCATATTTGTGAACCATTGTGTTCTACTGTATCTTCTCTATCATACTTCTATCATGTATCTTATCTTTCTATTTCATTTCTGAAACATATATTAATACATCGAATACATGAAAGGATGTGTCCTTTCAGAAATGTCATATGTTTACATAAAAAATTGATTAAAGGATAATTAATCTATATCTAACCATAAATGAGTTTTAGGAAGATCATCCAAATAATCCCGGCGCTCGTATGTATCTGCATCTCCAACTACATTCCAAATCCTCATCTCCATCTTTATCATCTTCTCATTCTACTCGCTCACTTCTTCTAACGTTGTATCTTCCATAGAAGCTATCCTTAGGATTTCATTTAGTACTGAATCACTCTCACTTTTCCATCTGGTAGCTTCTTTAAGTTTCCCTTTGTCATTAGAGAATGTAATCAATGTTTTCTTGGCAGCGTTTATCAACCCCTGTTCATCCCCCTGTAGTTCATCGTAGAAGTTTTGATGTCGATTTATAATATTATTTGCAGCTTCAATTGCTGCACTATGAGAAACATCTCTTTGGTTCACTTCTTGAAACTTCTCCATATTTTTTCCATCCATCATTTTATGCTCCTTTAATGCAGCAAGGGTATGTGAATATTTTCCCCAAAGTTTCTTCAACCAAGATGTTAAATTATCCTGCCTTTTCTTGATTATTCCTACAATTGCATCATGCTTTCCCTGGGAGTAAGAACTTGACCCTTCCCAATGATATTTCTATTGAGAAATTTCACCTTGGGTAAGTAGCTTGGGTGTCTTCATAGTAGCACCTAACAAATCCTTTAGGCGATCATTTTTTCTCAATAACCTTTCATTGTTTGCTTTGTACATCTCTTTCTCTTTTATTAACATCTAAATTTGTGCTTTGTTCAGTTTTGCAATATTAATTCCAATTTTTGCAGTGGCTACAGGATTAGCTTCTCCAACTTTTAAACACATGACATGCCCAAATACCTTTTCAGTGTCAATAACCATTGATTTCCTATGGGGTGGATATAAGGCCCAAATCATCAATGATCCTTCATTTGTATTGTATTTGGATCATGCATACACCTCTGTTAATTTTTCTTTGTCAAGATTATGTGTAGCATTGTTGTCCCTCAAGAAACTATCAAAGACAAGGGCATAATTGAGATCTAGCCAAGGAAAGATCATGACACTAGCACTTTCCGACATTTTCTCCCCTTTTCAGGGGTCATGCAAGTCATTTCCTCATCTACACATTTCCTCAATTCGTTTAGCAGTTGCCCTTCATTTCCTGTAGTAACATCATCAACCTTCTCCCTCATTTATTTCCCCTTTTGTTTATACAAAAATGCTTTGAACTCTGGGGAATTTATGAACTCATCATCTAAAAAAAATGATCTATACTCAATATTTCTTACATCTGCCTCTCCACTTTCTTCAACACTCAATTCTCTGGTTGGGAAAATGTACTGTTGAGTTCTCAACCTAGATAACTTTCTTGGTTGGCTTTGTGGCACATTATCCTTAGGTGTCTCTTCGCCAGAAGACAACTGCTCTACATCCTGTAGCCCCTGATTATATCTTTCAACCACTATATCAACTTCTTCTTCTTCTAGATTCCTAATCATATCATCAAAGGGATAGGGCACATGCTGACACCCTCCAAAGCTTATCTTCATTTTAATGGAATTGATATACCCTTCTAGGTCAAAGTTTTTTTTGGGCGGTCCTCTCTTTATGTTGTACTAAAGCAATTTTTCAAGGATCAAATTATATCCTTCTTTGGCCAACACAGTAAAATCACCAAAACATAATTTACTAGGCATAAAAGCCTACTTCCCAAAAGAGCTGAAATTCATTACACTGCAGTAATCCATATGTCTGACAATTTCCAAGTATGCAATTTTATTTGGAACCATTTTTGGCAAAATGAAAGGGGAATCTTCAAACCCATAAACTCTAATCATTGTAGCTCCCTCCAAACAATACCAATCTCCCCAATTATGATCAATTGGCCCATTGAAATCTTTTGGCCGAAGAAATCTCTTTATCTCATCAGATAATGAATAATTAGAAGGATAATTATACAATCTGTACAATGTTTTCACAAAATATTCTTCAAAATGAATGAAATTAGCATTAGCAAACCTACTATCCCAAACATCAGTCCACAATTAAACTGGTAATACTTCACCATCTTTACTAAGCTGAGAAATTCTAATTTCTGGAGGCCATACTCCCAACTCCTGTCCAAAATAGAGTACCAGATGCACCAAAAATGAATATTGCCTGAGATGAAGAGGAGATGATCCACCTTTTATAGCCATCAGTCCTTAATCAAGCCCCTTAGAAATGTACGAGGCATATTCAAATGCCCTAGAATTATGTTATTGGATATCTGTTGTGATAATCATTGGCACAATTGACATATACTCTGGGGCATCCATTCCCAATACCTAACACACTGAGAAAAAAGTGTATTTCATATAGGGTTCAAACGGGTCCACATGATAAGGAGGTCCATCATCATCCTCTAGAGAAATTGGTTTGTTTCCTTGTTTAACTCTATGAATTGGCAACCTCCAACCCTTCTAGATCATATCCATTCTCAAGAATTCCTTCTCCAATTCCTCATATATGATCTCCTCATTGAAAAACTCTTCCAAATTGAAAACCTGGCCAATTGATTCTTTTGACAAATATATTTGTGGCTTTTCATATAGGTCACATATAGCTTTGTGCTTCGGGTCATAGTGATCAGCCAAGAATTTTACCAGTCTGGCATTTACAAATATATTAGGGCACACCAGTTTTCCTAAGTTGAGTTTCCATGGATTGCATACTGGTTTAAAATGGCTTCTCCCATGATAATGAAAATTAAACAACTCATACCCCCTTATGGTATTCCAAATGTCTCCTATGAATTTGCATTTATCTTCCAATTTATCAACTTTTTCCTTAAGTTGTGCAGACCTTCTAGCTTTAGGCCCTGAGCCACGCAACTGGTCAATGAGATCCTGATTTAATCTTTGTTTTGTGCCCTCATGTTATGTCTCAGTTTTTTGTTTCTTTCCTTTTGATTGACTACTTTCACCCTATTTCCTACCCTTTGATTTCCCTGAGCTAAGCAATTCGATTTCCTCAGAATGATAGTAATTAAAACCAGAGGATTTAAGACGTAAAAACTTATTGTATTTACTTGAAGCTTTTAGAATGAAAGAATTCCCTAGCTTCGTTCGCCTTGTTGGATTTTCTACTATCAATTCAACACTAATGCCTTTGATTAAATTTTCCCTGTTATATCTTGTCACGCCATTAATGTGTCAGCTGAAGCACGAATGAAGAGTTATTTGAAACTTGCACTGTTGCATCAGGTGTCTTGTCAGTGAGAAAATTTGAAATCTGGGGTGATATCCTTTTGTAACATTCATTATATCTTTCACTGAAACATCCTACAGTCTCCCTGAAACCTTCAAGTCTCACTGATAGGTATCACTTTAGTTTTATGTGTCATGACAATTCTGAGTTAGGGAGATGTTTCATAGGCCACACTGTGTCTTACCAAGATGAACCCCATGGTATTTTCCTAATTGCTAAGACATAACCACTCTTTTTCCCATGAAACCACACTTCAACGTGACCTTCAAGTTTCTCACCAATGAAATTTATCTTTACTTATGAAATAAATTCAATCGGCAAGACCTAGAATCTCAAAAAGACTCATATTGATGCCAAATGTCTCGCCAAACTTGTTTCTCCAATATTTTTATTCGGGGAGACTCTCCCCGAAGTATTTCATCAGGTTTCCTTTCATATTTCGGTGAAACTCATGCCAATGACCTTTCTCTTGCCGATTCTTATCTTTATCGATGTGACATTTGAGTCGGCAAGACTATGTGACTTCCTCCTGATAGCCTTCTGATGGAATCCTTTTGCGCTTTATTGGCAAGACCTGATGCTTTCGGTAAGACATTACTTTGATAATATTTTGTTTGGCCGATACATCACTCAATGTGCAAGTCGGTAAGAAATATATGAGTTCACTATGCTTCATTCTGATATCAACTCTCTTGCTGATATGAGTTTTCTGTCACCAAGACAGTAGATGTGTTATGCCAATAAGTGCTTGAGTATAAATTCTGATCGGTGTGATCTTTCTGAAGTCTTGCCAACAGTCTACAACAAGTATTCATTAGTGGAAAAACATTATAGATCGGGGAGACCCTATCCTTCTCTTGCCGATATGGATTATGTAGTGAAATATGAATGACCCGATGGAAACTATGGAACCACATGGAAAAATATGGGTAAAAATATTATGAAGAGAGTAAATTGTGCTTATGGTGAGGACTATTTTGGTGACTCATATGTATAAATAACTATAAAATTTTCAAAATTTCACAGTTCTAATAGGTTCATCGATCCCAATCAGCTAGACTTCATTTTAAGGGTTTTGATTTTGATGCAAGAACTTACAAAGGTCATAACTTTTGACTCAGATGTTCATTTGGGCTGAAATTTATGGGTGGTTGCATTATGAGGTGGCATGTGGATTCCCAATGACCTTGAGTTTGTTAGCCCCCATTTTGGCACATTTTTGGGGCTTGAAAATTTTATCTTGACCCTCAAAATCACATTTTAGTGTTTTTTCCAATTTTTAAAGTCATTTTCATTGATAACTCAAAACTCATGTTTCAAATTTAGGAGGTTAGTTGTAAATTAATCCTACCTTAGTTTTAAGAAGTTTTTGGGAAAAAACTAGAATCTCAAAGGTATGCATGTGAAATTACCTAAAATGGAAAAATTTGACAATTTTTGAAAACTTCCAAATTTGGCAAAATCTGATTGTCAGCACCTTACGTCATCTAGTTAAACCCCTGAACTTAGTTTATAATCAATCCCATCACATTATCCAATCATCCTAATCTAAGGTTCAATCCAATCATCCTAATCTGAGCTTTAATCCAATCCCAATATGGGCTTAACCTAGATCCCAATCTGAGCTTTAGTCCATCTACATCCAAGATCTTTTGATATCAAAACAAAGCTTAGGATCCCTTCTTCCATATTCTTACAATCCATCATATTTATCTTTTCATCATTTTTTCTTTCCTCCTAATCATCTATTCCCATACCTTCAATCCTTATCCATACAATCAAACATCATGAATCCTTATCATTCACCAATGCAACCAAAAATAGTAGTTAAAAGGGGAATCTTAATTACATTAACGATGATAATGAGAGCATTGTTGATTAAGAGGTATATGACATATAAACCCCCTTGATGCCATAATTTCTAGTAAGCTTTCCCTGAGTTCCATTCGGAATCTGATCACTCATCCAAGCTATCCCATCAAACCTTCATCCATGCCTAATAACAATCCTTATGCTACCTCTAGCAAAGGATATCCAATATCTTCCCCATCCACATATTCATCATATTCTTCATCTACATCTTTCTCTTATCCAACACACAGGTATGTGTAGGATCATCATGAAAAAATAGGCCCTTAAGTGGCAAAAAAATTATAAAAATCAGAGTTAGGAAACTTGGCATAAAAATTTGAATAAGTTATCTATATTATTTCAAAAATATGTAAGAATAGAATCTATATGAAATTGAATGCAGTTTCTAAACTACTAGGTTTATTTAAAAAAACTATTTGGTGAAAATTTGAAATTCCAATGCAAGAGTACTTAAATTTCAGGAAAAATAAGTAGGTGTCTATCGACCACCCTAACCACCATAAAATGATAAAAAAATTATAATATTTTAGATATAAGTAGACGACTCATGTCCGATGTGATGCATATTTTTTTGTAATTTTTTCCAAGTAAATAATTAATTATGATTTTTTATTACAACTTTTAAAAAATATAAAAAATTGTATGCCTGACCACATTAACTTGGTCAAAACTTCATGAAATTCAATTTTTTTAATCCTATAGTATGCAAAGTATAGAATGTGACACATGTTTCATATTCAAAAAATGTGACACCATTTGAAAGCTATAGATGTTTTTCAATCAACCTATCAATCAAGACTTTAGTTGTAATTCAAATAGAAAATAAATAATAATTATTTATTAAAGTCAAATTATTAAAGAATAATTTATATTGGTAGAAAGTTGAGAATCTCCTTTGAAAATCCTTTTTGTTTCATCAATTTTGGGTTAAAAACAAGTCGGCAGCCACATACCCTACACATACCCATCATATCGCCATTTTTTGGCCCATCATGATCCTGCACATACCCACCCACATCCTCTTATCAGAATCTTCCCATCCTAATCTACCATCCCAATACTCCTATTACAATCCCCCATCCATGTCCCCCTATCCTAATCCTCCTTACCAGTTTACCCATCCTAATCCTACATCCACACCTTCCTATCCTAATCCAACATCCACATCTTCCTATCTTAATCCATCATCCACGTCCTCATATCTTAATCCACCATCTCAATCTTCCCATCCTAATATGTTGTCCCAATAGATTTATTACAATCCACCACCCACATCCTCTTTTCCTAATCCACAGTTCATGTCCTCCTATCCTAATTCACCATCCCAATCTTCCCATCTTAATCCACCATCCCAATATTCCTATATTAATTCCCCATCTACTTCCTCCAACATCAATCCATCATCCACGTCTTCTTATTCTATTTTGCTATCACAATATTTTTACCTTAACCCTCCATCTAATCTTGACCCCCCCACCAATCATAATCCTCCACCTACTCTTAGTCTTCCATACAATCCCATTCCTCCATCTAATCCTAGTCTACCAATCCATAATCTCAATCCTCCACCAACCCACAATCCTTAATCTATTCCCATCACCCTAGCTAAGCCTAGAATATGCACGATTCTCACTCCAGAAGCTCTCCAAGGACTCATGACAAAGAATACATCCCCAACTCCACATCTTCAAGTTGTGGAACCATGTTGCCCCACTCCCCCATGTACAGTTATTAGTGATGAGACCCTTCTCCATCCCACACCTATCATTACTATTACCACCCCTAGCACCACTCAAACTGTTGAAACCATAAAACCCACTAAATCCATTGAGCCCCCATCTCCTACTTTGAGAGTTGTCAAGCCCATCAAAGACACCCAAATCCAATCCACTCCTCCTAATCTTAGATCCACCCAATCCATAGAAGACACTCAAGTCCAATCTACTCCTCCCACCCCTAGTATCACCAAAATCCATTCCAATGAACTTCATGAATCCTCTATCCTTCCATCTCCCCCACTTGAGGAGTCCCTCCAACACTCTGTCATCATGCCACTCACACAAGATGAGTCATTCCAAGATCTTGATCCAAAGAAAACCAACATATCCCCTTCTCCACATCAATATCCTCCCATCCCATCTAGTCCACCTCAAGATCATAGTCCTTCATCCACTTTAGCCCATGATCCCCTCGACACTCAAGATATAATCACTCCATCGCATGATCCCTTATCACCCACAACCACAAATCCAGATCCTATCATATCACTTAATCCATCTCTTGATTCCTTACCACCTACTCCTCCCGATCAAGATGTTACCCCATCATCTCCATCTCATGATTCTCCATTATCGCCTAACCTCTCTATCCCCGCACCACTTTTATATTCCCTCGATACTCTCACATTCATCCATGGTGGTTTCCTTGAAGAAGAGGAACTGAGCATATATGCCACCCATCCTCCTCCACCTCATAATGGACTTGCATCATGTTTCCAAAATAACAAGCATCCTACCATAGATCGAATGCTCAAAAGTATGAACTATCAAGGAAAAGGTTTAGGCCTTCATGAGCAAGGTAGTTTAGAGCCCATCCATATCAAAGAAAATCCACATACACAAGGTCTTGGATATATCTCTCAAGTCTCGCAATCCAAAAATGTTAGTACAAAATCTATATGTCCTGAATGAGCCTCCTCCAAAGGAATAATAGGCTCTTCCCATCGCTCTACCAAACTATTTGCTGCCATCCCCCCTCCATCGTATCACCTCAAAACAACCATCCATATTCTTCTTTCATCTTTTGAATCCATTTTGGGTCCTTATGTCCCTCCATCCACCATCACACACCCTCTAGGTACTAAGTCCATTTTGGGCCCTTATATCCCAAAATCACCTCCTTTGTCTCATCCTATTCATCATTTTATCCATCCATCACCTATCCATGTCCCCCATCATAAACATCCCACTCTCATGTTCTCTAATCAGGATCAACAAAGGAACGTACCTACACATCCTCCATCCACATATCATCCATCTCCCTATACCCATCCCATTGCTATTGGAAGCACTTTGGATACCAAAATAAAAATGCATAAATCTAAACATCCACATGAATCTAAAGTTCCTCATGTCCCCTTAAAAAGACATGTTGAAGAAAAGAAAAATCAAATCCAAAATCCAAATCAAATCCACAGGCCACAAATGCCCACCAAAGCAAATATCAAAACCATGTGGATCCCAAAGAAAAAAGATGCAATGCCTTCAAATGAAAAAATTGTAACAACATCCAAAGTTGCTAATCCAAAAGCTAATCATACACACCCTCCATCTCCTAAATATATTTTGGGCCCTTATGTCCCAAAATTTACTATCCCATATCCTCCATTATCCTCACATCATCCGTCCATTAATCCTCCTATCCTTTCACATCCCCCACCATATGTGCCAATGTTCGTTTTGAAAACATTTCCCCATCACACATCCACCCCATCATTCTATCCATAAACTTTCCAACATCCCATCCATTATCCCACATATCTCCATCATCCAACCCCTTTAATCCATTCCTTTGCATAATCCATCCATCTTCATAGCCAAGGTTGTACCAACATCCAATAATCACTTCACACATGGGCTCTTAATACCTCGTATGGAACTCGATGCTTGAGTCCATCATCCATCTCCTTATCACATATCTTCTAAATCCACTTATCCAAATCCCTATCCTTATCCATCTCCATCCACATTCTATCCAAAAATCCAAAAAATTTAAAAAAGTCAAAAAATCCAAAATTTTCAAAATTTTCAAAAAATTCAAAAAAGTCAAAAAAGTCAAAAAAAGGGTAAAGAGAAATAATTCGTCCATGGTGAAAATTTGGAAAACAAGCGCCTTAGATAAGTACCATGATGAAAACCTAGAAAACAGGCGTCATGTGTAAATCCCCATCCATCTCCTTCCACACTTGGGGGCAACTTCTTGCTATACACCCCCTTCATCCATCTCCTCCATCCCACCTATCTCCCACATCCTATCCATCATATCCCATTTATCTCCAACCCTTCCATCCTTCTTGTGATCTTGATAAAAACAAAGGCACCTATCTATGCATGCTTTACACACCTCTTTGCACACATTCCCCTCACCTATATACTATCTTAATCCTTATCCACATCCATCTACCTTCCTTGTCCACCCATCATGCTACTATCAATGTTCCTTCCTTATCCATGCATCCTATCTACATCTATTTTCCTCCCTCATCCACCCATCGTATCCTCCTCCATTTATCTTCTTTATCTTTTGGGTATGTGCAAGATCATAATGGGCCAAAAAGTGGCAATATTATGGGTATGTGGCTAACGACTATTTTTTAACCCAAAATGATGAAAAAAAAAGAGTTTTTAAAGGAGATTCACAGATTTCAACCTATATAAATTATGCTTTACTTTGAATTTAATAAGTAATTATTATATATTTTCTATTCAAATTATGACTAAAGTCCCAATTGATAGGTTGATTGAAAAATATTTATAGATTTCAAACGATATCACATTTTTTGAATCCAGAACATGTGCCACATTATATGCTTTGCATACTATAGGATTAAAAATAAAAAATAAAAAAGTTCATGAAGTTTTGACCAAGTTAAGGTGGTCAGACATACAAGTTTTTATATTTTTTAAAAAGTTGTAATAAAAAATTCATAATTAATTATTTACTTGGAAAAAAATTACAAAAAAATATGCATTGCATTGGGTCATGAGTCCTCTACTTCTATCTAAAATATTATAAAAAAAAAATTTCATTTTATTGTGGTTGGGGTGGTCAGACAGACATCTACTTATTTTTTCCCTGAAATTTAAGTACCACTGTATTGAAATTTCAAATTTTCACCAAATAGATTTTATGTTTTTTTAAAAAAACCTAGTAGTTTAGAAACCAAATTCAATTTTCTACAAATTATATTCTTACATATTTTTGAAATAATATAGATAACTTATTCAAATATTTACGTCAAGTTTCCTAACTTTGATTTTTCTGGATTTTTTGCCACTTAAGGGCATGTTTTTTCCATAATGATCCTGCACATACCCACCATCTTCTTCTTGGTGCTATCTTTTAATCTTCTTTTAAATGATGCTGCTTAATAGCATCATCTCAAAGAGAGGAAAAATGTAGACACCTAAATTTGGACACTTACATTTGTCCAAATTTATCCTTTTTCATCAAAATATCCTCTTATTTGTAGTAATGAAGTAATATTGTTATTATTTAATTAATACCCCTAAATTCCTCTCAATCCCTAAAGTATTTGGTTAAATAATTAAATACCTTACCCTTTATTCATTTCCTTCAAGGAATTATATAAATAATCCATTTATTTAATTCCCTTTATCTCTCATCACTCTCCCAATCATAATTCACCTCCTAATCCTATCATTAGGGATGTGCACATTCCTAATCCATGATTAGATTGTGTGACATCAACCAACTTTTGCAAGTTGGCCCTTAATCCTCATTAGCCACGTAATCTTCTTTTAATCCTTCATCAACTAGTCTAATCAACCCCTTAGTCAACTCTCCCCATCCCCCAAGGAATTTTTAATTCCTTTTTCTATTCCCAATATCCTTTTTAAGGAATTTTTAATTCCTCTCTCATCCCAAGGAATATTAAATTCCTTTTCTCCTCCCCCAAGGAATTTTTAATTCATTTTTATCTTCCCAAGGTCCTCTCATGGATTTTTTAATTCCATTTACAATGCCCATGTCCTTCCCAATGGAGTTTTAAATTCCATTTTATTCACCCAAGGTTTCTAAGGAATTTTTAATTCCTTCAATTATCCCCATGCACATTAAAAAGGAATTTTTAATTCTTTTAGTCAACTCTTTGATCTCAGCCATTGATCTCTTCTTCCCTCTTGCAATCTCCACTATTTATTCCATCTCCCTTGGTTAAATGACTAGCACTTAGCCATTTTTGAAACCATAACCATTCTCTAGAATTCATCATCTCAATATCTCAAGCACACACTACCATCTTGCATCCATAGCCATTTTCATCCATCCTTGCATCCAAATCAAGCAAAATCAAGTCATTATGCTACTGAAATCAATCTAGGAGCACACATATCAAGCTATCAACAAGGCCAACCAACCAATCAACTTGGACAAGGTAAATCACTCTATTTTGCTTTGTTTTGTTCAAGTTAAACTAGGCTAATCATTGAGGTGTTTTTGCGTTTCCCTTGCTTGCATCTCATTTTGTTTTGCATTTTAGACTAGGAGATTAAACATTGCACATACATACATAATCATGTTAGGGATAATTATAGATAGTCGAATTATCATCATAGACATCATCATATTAGTTTATTTATATTGCATGAGAAAATACAAGAACATAGATTGCATCCATATAGCATTATAATTCATCACATCATATCACATTAAGCATGTCACTACATTTACATCATGTCAAGCATAATCCATTATCATAAGTTACATTGCATATTCATTCAACATACATGACATTTGCATCCTAAAACATTGCATTCAATAAACATCACATTGCATAATCAAATCATTTCAGCATACATCATAATGTACTTAGATAAAATTCATTCATAATCATTCACATATATAATACCATGACATTAAATGCATCCATCTATCATCCAAGCATCATATATAAGAATAAATTAATCATCCATCATATTGCATTAACATATAGCATCATTGCATAATCATAAAAATGCATAACCACTATAAACATGATCATAACCACATAACAACATAACATAAGACTGCATATCATATAAATTATTTCTAAAATCATATATCATATATATCACTCAAAATGTGTCATAGTACAATGTCAAAATGTATCATATATATCCCAAAAATAGACCTTGCAGGCTCGATGATAAAAAATATACATGTGTCATGATACAATGTCAAAATGTTCTCTAACTCAAGCTTTCATGCTCCCTAGAAGGTGACCACTGTGGCGATGGCTGTCAATCATCTCAATAAGGAGAACATCCAATGACCTATGCTTTGTACATGGCCTGTCATATGGCCCTGATTGTGCAAGCCTTGAAACCTTGCCACTGCTTATAGATGTGTCATGATACAATGTAAAAATATGCTCTAACTCAATCTTTCATGCTCCCTAGAAGGTGACCACTGTGGTGATGGTTTTCTATCCTCTCGACGAGGAGAACCTTCAATGACCTATGCTTTGTATGTGGCCTATCATATGGCCCTGATTGTGTCAGCCCTGAAACCTCACCACTGCTCGGTGACATGCTATGCAAGCATATACTATGAGACTTGGCATTACTCAAGGCCTCTAAGGCACTTCGTGCTCTCCTCTTTGGTGGAACCTCAGCCTCATACAATTCTATATAGTATTGCTTTCATATGCCTAATCTTAGAAGTACTCCAACCATATCTACACTTGACCCACTGAGGGTAGCAATGAAATCTATAACCCACTAATTTTCCTCTTGGCTTATGATCATGGAAGTATCCCTCTTTGTCTATAGACCATCCCACTCTATCCTTAGCCCATCTCTCTCTGTCCCATGGCCCCACCTTAGCCTCTAGTGCCTAGATCCTGGCTGTCGCCTACTCTAAGTGTGTCTATAAATTAGCTATTTGTTGGTCAATTGATCCATCTCCTCCTCTGAGTGCCACCTCCTCCACTCCCTCCTCTACATCTACACCCATGAAAATCCTCTCTCAGAAGATCTGCTCTGCCTCTCCCATTGCCTCCTCCTCTTGTCTCTCCTCTTCCTAGTGCTCCTACTCCACCTCAAGCTCCTCCATCACCACATCATGTTGGCCCACCTCGAGAGCTAGCACCTCATCATGTCGCTCCTCCTTTGCCACCTGCTCCCCCTGAGCCCTCTCCTCCTTGACTCTCTCACCCTCACCCTCCTCTCAGATTAGTGATAGTGATCTCCCTCACTATCTCCCCATCCTTCTCCTCCTCTCCCTCCTCTGCCATCTCCTCCATCATCCCCTCTCCCTCTGTTTCCCCCCTCCATCTCCTTGTCCTCCTCTTCATCCTTGGTCTCCCCTTTGGCCTAATGGGCACCTGCCTCGATGCTCTACTAGTGTTAGATGATCTGGGTCTATGTATGGCTCTATTCTGTGGGAGGCCTGCCATGCATCATAATATTCTATGGTCCTTACATCCATTTCATCACCCCTCCATTCCCACTGTACTGGTTGTAGTGGATCTATATCTTTCTCTACTGTCACCACTAGAATCACCTTTTCCCGTGCGTGTACCTCACATGATGAATGCACAAACTCTGCTGACCCTCAAGGCACATCCTCTACCTCTCCAAATTGTTGCCTCACCCACTCTAGAAAGTAGTACTCAATGATATGTTATGACAGCATAGTGTGACTGATCAAATATCTAGCCTATTGGCACCATGGTAGGTGTTGATCCTCATCTACCCACTATTGAAAATCCTTGTATGGTCTTCATATGAAGTTGGAAAGAACATCAATCCCATGCCTCCAGTATCTTGTATCCCCCACATGAGTCTATGTAATGATGCCTCCATATAGATGTATGATATACACTCCCCTAACTACTTACCCACTATAAGATGGAACACTAAGATGTGCTCCCATGCCCACACCATCAAAAGTTTCACCCCACAACTCATACTTTTACCCTCCCAATATGAAATATCATGCAACTAAAAAATAGAACATTGCTAACAGACAAGGTCCCTAGGTGTAAATGGTCCCATCCCACATCATCCCTACTAGTATCTCACCCCATCCAATTGGAAAGCCATGCCCTCTATGATCTAGAATGATGACTCCTACTATCAAAGTACATAGGACGTAGTCATATCTCTCATACCACTCTACTAGTGTATCCCACCTGATCTCATAGCCATGCATGCCAAACTCTGCCACATCCTCATAATCATAATGGTCATAAATAGCATGCAGTCCTCACACTAGATTGTATCTAATCCACTCTCCTTGGATAGGTAGTTTGAGTATCATGTACACGTCCTCTAGGGTCATAGTTGCCTCCCTGGTCGATAAATGAAATGAGCATGTCTCAGAGTGCCACCTCCCCATAAGTGCAATAAGAAAGCTTGGGTTCGCCTTGACGATATGTATATAGGTCACGTGATATAACCCAAGCTACATCATTCTATTATTTTTCAGTGTTAGATAATTGAGCTTGAAGCCAAAAAGTTGACGGTTTCATCTCTCGAGTATAAATAGGGGAAAGAACAACATGTGCTCACAAGGGTATGTGCAGGATCATCATGGAAAAATTTCAGAAAAATCAGAGTTAGGAAACTTGATGTAAAAATTTGAATATGTAAGAATAGAATTTGTAGAAAATTAAACGTAGTTTCTAAACTAATAGGTTTATTTTTTAAAAAATAAAAATCTATTTGGTGAAAATTTAAAATTTCAATGCAGTAGTACATAAATTTCAGGGAAAAAATAAGAAGTAGGTGTCTGTCTAACCACCCTAACCACAATAAAATGATAATATTTTTTTATAAGATTTTAGATATAAGTAGAGGACTCATGTCTTGATGTGATGTATATTTTTTTGTAATTTGTTTCCAAGTAAATAATTAATTATTAATTTTTTATTACAACTTTAAAAATAAAAATAAAAATGTATGTCTAACCACCTTAACTTGGTCAGAACTTCATGAAATTCATTTCTTTTTTTCTTAATCCTATAGTATGCAAAGCATAGAATGTGACACATGTTTTGAATTCAAAAAATGTGATACCATTTGAAAGCTATAGATGTTTTTCAATCAACCTATTAATTAGGACTTTAGTTGTAATTCAAATAGAAAATAAATAATAATTATTTATTAAATTCAAAGTAAAGCATAATTTATATTGGTGGAAAGGTGAGAATCTCCTTTAAAACCCTTTTCATTTCATCAATTTTGGGTAAAAAAAAGTCGTCAGTCACATACCCTACAAAAACCCATCATATCGCCACTTTTTGGCCCATCATGATCATGCACATACCCACAAGCCAAATTCATTGGGTTAATCCAAAACCATATTAGACTTATTGGACCTAAATTGCACTAAACACTTCATCTTAAACTAGGGAAACTTTCTTACCAGTCAATTGTGTCATTTTGCTTGGTAAATCATCACATAAATCAATCATGTCACTACTTTTGCATCTGCATCGTACAACTACGATTGCATCACACGCCTTAGCAAATAGGTCATTGGGGTTTATTGTAGTCAACCCCCAATCACTTGTGTCATTACCCTTCACATGTGTTGTTTCCCTAGGCACATGCTATTCAATTTGTCGAATGCATCAATCCGATCCATGGGTGTGGTGTAGGAAGCAAATATAGTGCACTTTACAATTGTGTCACATCACATTCGACCCCTTTTCTATCCTAGCAATTGTGTCACGATGTGAAAATTGTAGCAAACCATGTAACATGTGTCACTCATGATAGCAATTGTGGTGAACATCGTTCACCATAATTTCCTCCTAAAAATTCATATCCCTTAAAAAACACAAAAAACAAAAAATGACAGGTGCGTACAAAGTACCTACCAAGTCCCTTGCACCCTAAACTCATTGGAAGGTGTAGATGTGATATCCTCGATGCTCAACGTGCAGAAGTGGCAACATCCTAGTAGCTACTTTCTCCTTAGAGCTCTCCAATCTCCAACTTCAAATTGCATAAATGAGCAATTTACCCAATCAAATCTCTATTTATACGCAATCAAATTAGGGTTTTCCTAAGTTTTGCACTAGGGTTTATACTGGATGCACTTTTTGGCAACTTCAAACTTAAATTTTGCCCAAACAGTCCCAAAAATCATTTCTTTTGCCACCATTGAATTCCTGACTGTCTAATTGACTTATCGAAACAATTTCCAAAAAATTTATTTATTTTTCTAAATTTGCAAAATTATTCTAAGGAGGCATAGGTCCATCTTGCATACACTAGGGCATGTTTTGAGTGGTTTTCTTTGACATGATGCAATAAACTACATTATATCAAAGAGGGGATAAATGTAGACACTAAAAATTGTCCCAAGCCTACAAACTTTATTTTCTCTGTCAATTCCCCATTCACTCATGATAATTAAATAATTTTTAATTATTTAATTATTTTTTAATGTCATAAGTCTTCTATTAATTAAATAATTTTAATTATTTAATTAATTCATTTCTATCTTTATTTCCTCCTTTTCAATTAATTAAATAAATTTTATTTATTCAATTGTGCCACTAGTGTCCTTTTCTTCTATAATTAAATAAATAAAATTTATTTAATTTTTACCACTTTCTACTATAATTAAATAGTTAATTTAACTATTTAATTATTCATTATCCTTTTTTGTCATTAAATTAAATAAAATTTATTTATTAAATTGTCTACTAATTTGTCATCTTCTTCCCATTTTTGAATTAAATTATTATTTAATCAAAAATTAGCTTCTCACATGTCTTCTATAATTAAATAATATATTTATTATTTAATTTCTCATTTCCCACTTTTGAATTAAATCATTATTTAATGAAAAAGTCAACCTGTCACATGTCCTCTATAATTAAATAATACTTTTATTATTTAATTATTATTTTTCTTGGTGAAAGGTAGAGTGCATGTATATTTATATTAATATAATATGGTAAAGATTACAAAATTGACTGTTAGTGGCTCATACTAGCCAGGTCTAAAAAAATGGAGCTTACATTTGGAAATACATATTTTCCAATCAACAAAACCAAACCTCCCTTGTCAAAACTGATGAAAACTTACACGTGAAAAGTTCCACCCCACATACCAATTGAACCATAAAAACCCTCCCATATCCATATACATTTGAGTTTTCAAGAAGATATTACCACATACCCATTGATTATACAAAAAATACATTTTTGAGAATACCACCCATCATATTACAGAGCCCGTATAAGGAAGACCCTTGACATTGAACAAAGGAATACAAACTTACTATGCTCAAACAATTCAAATACACTGCTATCAGAAAACTTTAACAAGAATTTATTAAACCCCAAATTTACTAAGCTTTCCTCCTATCATTGAAGAAGTCATGCTCACCCTGATACGTACCATGGCATCAAGAATAGAGATATAGAAATTATTATTTAATTATTCATTTCCCTCTCAAATCAAATAATTTTATAATTATTTGAATTCATCTAGTAACCTCATTATTCATGCCAATCTTATCTCTTGACATCTCATTCAATTTCAGCCCTTGATTAAATTATTTTATAATTTAATCTTAGCCATTCATTTCTTGACATTTCCCTAATTTTTCCCTAACCCTATTTCATACTACAACTTTCATTCTTGGCCATTGATTGACACATCTTATTGAAATTGAATCTCAGTTGACCCTTCATTCAAATTTCTCTTTTATATTATAAAAGGCACCTATCATTGTCATTTCAAGACATCTAGTTCATGTGCAAGTACATAATGTTAGTGAGACAACTATCTTTAGGGTGCTACCACAATAGTGGTTTACACTTTCTAGGAAATCCTATTTTTTCTTGAAATCACATATTTTTAGAAAATATAATGATTTAATCCTTGAAAATTTTTATTTAAAGGATTCCAATTGAATGGAGTTTGATCAAACCACTTTAGACCAAACCCCATTGGATAGAACCACGCTAGTTTTAAAACATACCTATAATGAAGTATCATTTACACCTATCAAAATGTTGATAAAAAACCACTTTTGATTTACCTTTTGGGGGATCAAATGAATTAATTTAAAATTTATTTTTGTAAGTATGTAGTCCTTATTATAAGCTTCCAAAAAGTATAATTTTAATTAAATTAAATTTGATTATTATATTTATTTTTATTTCTTATGAATGTAGGTTTTTCACCAAAAATCAAGCTCTTTGTTTTGCACATGTGGAAAAATAGAAGATTATAAAAAAATTAAAAATATTAGTGCACCAGATATTGGAGTCCTTGATCCAACAAAAAAAGAATTTCAATGTACATACAAAAAAATTTATGCTATACGATCGCTTTATGTCTAAATTGTAATTGGTTTGACTTCAAAACTTGATTAAATAAAAAATATTCAATAGAAAACTATCCAACCAAGTGGAAGCGCTAGATATCGGAGTTACAAATGTAAATTCATACGAATTAGAATTTTATCCTTCATGGAAAAAATGTTGTGTTATACGGTGAGCGTCACTTTTTAAAAAATGTTATTTTTTGAAGAAAAAAAACTAGTTTTCGAGGGAGATGGAAAAAGAAGTGCAATATGATTCCAAAATTTTTGAAAAAAATATATTTAGAATCTACAGACAAAATTTCACGAAACTCTAGTTTGCATCATCTTCAAATTCCTCACGGTTTAGCTATTATAGGTGCTCAAAAGTGAAGATTTAGTTAAAAAAATTATTTCAATATCCAGTTTGGCCAAAAATTGTAAACCACTATTGTGGGATCACCCTTCAATATTTTTTTTGTCATAGACATTAGACTACTATTGCATACTCAAATATGAGAGCAATTATCATATTCAAGAAAAATGGAAAAGGGCAATGGGGGTCAAGCAACCATGACATAGGCGATATTTACTTTGTGTTTATATTTCTTGTGTTGGGTTGTGCTCTATTGATTGTTTATGGCTTCATAGGTTTAGTTTTGATGCTATTTTACCTTAACTTGAATTTTACCCTATATTATAGTAGAATTGAGTGGAGATGGATTGACAAAAAACTCATTAACATTAATAAATATGTGTATTACCCTTTTATGTGAGGATTAGATTAGTCATAGTTGTTAGTGTGAATGGGGATATTTAATAACTAGTTCTTAGTGAGGACCTGTTCACATCATTAATAAGTTTACTTAGGAGTTGGTTTCCTAGGTGGCATTCTAGAAACTAGTGTTTAATGGGACCATATCTCATTAATAGGCATGTAGTTATCTAGGCATTTAATATTTCTCCCAGGCATTTCTAATTATGCATTAGGCATTTAATGATTGTAACCAAGGTGGTTATCTAACTACCTCTCTCCTTTCCTATATAAGGAAGGCTCTTATACATTTGTAAATCATTCTATAGATCAACTCATCAATAGATCATCATTTTATCAAGTTGTCTTCTTGCTCATGATGCATCACTTCTTTATTCATTTGGATGGTATTCTTCTTGGTTGATCCTTTGACGTGTGTGCATCATCATTTGGGTTATTGTTCATATTTCCAACAATAGTGAAGGTGTGATTGTGGCCCAAGTGGATGTAGCATAAATTACATAGTTGTTGCTCACTCACTTACATGTGAAGACTGTGATTCACTATGGAAGAGTTGTCAACATAATTTGAATTGTCTATGCATTTTACTTGTATAATTAAGAGTTGTGGGTAGATTTTTTTTGTAAATTTTGGATATGTGGGTTTTTGCTTTTAAAAGTCTTATATGTAGATCTTTCTCATATTTTTCACTTGTAACATCTAGGGTAGCCTCATTTATGGCTTCAAATTATACTAACCTTTGTAGTATGTAGATGTGTAAAAAATTAAATTAATTGAATTTAATGATTCTTTTATCTATTCTTTCCTATTATGATCAATAAATATATTCATATTTTACATTGTGACAATTGTGTTTATTTAAATTTATGTCAACTAATGAGTTTTGTGCTAAGAATCTAGAATAATCTATTTTATTTAAAATTGTTACAATTATGTTCATTTAAATATATGTTGACTAATGAGTTTCATGCTAAGAATCCATGTGTAAGTGGAAGAATAATATATTTTGATGCATCACTCATGTTTCATTTCAATCGTTTTCTTTTAATTCTTCCTATATCTTTTTATTCAATTAGATTTAGTTGGAATAAAGAAGGAACCAACCTTTTGAACTTGAAGGTTGTCTTGCACTTTAAGGTTCCAAAATTGTAGGATTTCCCATGTTGGTTCTTTGTAGAGGTCTTGATATTGAACATGTATGAGTATCAACACACATATTTATGTTAATTAAGTAAGTTGAAAGATTTTTTAAGACATTGGTGAGGCATGGAAAATATGACTTATAAAGTGTAAGATGATCCAAAAACTTTACCAATGATTTTAATCAAGAAAGACGTTAGAAGGTTACAAAGATTACAAACTACACAAATCAAATAAAAACTAGCAAACAAAAATAACTTGCATTCATTACCCATTCCTCCCCCTACTAGAATTAAGACATCAGTGATTTATATTAGCCACCCTCTACTAATAAATACATCTCTATATGTCCCTTTGTTTATCTTTCCCTCTCCTCTCCATATCCCTCTCCTCCATCTCCATCTCCATCTATTTTGTTATGTTACTTTATCACACATGTTTGACAAATAATAGTCATTAAGTAAAATTAATATATAAATAGTCATTATGTTACATCATGGGTAGTTGAGCACTAATGTGGCATCACATGATTGGTTGCCTTTTACACCAAAGGAATACATTTTGTTTAATTATGGGTACTCAAGTCACAACTATTGGACATTATATAAACAACTACTATCGCAACTATTGAACATTATATAAGCAACTACTATCACAACTATTGAAACATACTCAACTATTGGATCCTCTCCCCTATATGCTTTGTAAACCATCTGTTTTGTTATGTTACTTTAACAAAGTAAAACTAGCAATCACAAATTAGAGTGCAATGGGTACGCCGAAGAAGTGTGGAAGGTCAATTAGGATATGTTTTGGTCTATTTTTTTCATACATTTACTAATTACTAATTTTGTTCATTTGGTAGGTCATTCAACAAATAATGTCATTTATGAAACAAAGGTCTCAATGGAGAATTTATAGCTTCAAATCAACTATGCGTCCACTTGCAAGGATCCAAACATGATTGTAATAATAACCTCTAAATTAGAAATATAATTAGGCTCCATTACCAACAATATCATGTTATGTTTTTAATAATATATATCATGTCATTTAAATTACTTGTATAAATAAAAGTATGATAATATAAATATAGTACTTGTTATATAATTATTATTAATTCCACTTTATATTAATTTTTTTATATTTTTATAATTAATTTGACATTTACAAAATTTACTATAAGACATTGCTAGTATTTTTTAAAAGATTTTAAGGATTTTTTATTTACTATTATTTTTACTTTTTAAATTACTAATTTTTAAAATAATTTTTTATCATAAAAAGTAAAATATATAATAGATGTTAAACCTAAGATTAAATCTTACCTATCTTTAAAAATTGGAAAGAATATGTAAAAATCAGTGCTTTTAAAAATAAGCATGCTTGTATTTAAATAATTTTGTACTCTCTTTCCAAATTAAAGGTTCTTGTAATTTGATCACAATGACAACTACCAAATAACTTGTAAAAATGAATATAATTATTTAGAGATGAAAAATTTACTCCAATTATACTAACTCAAAATGATCACAATGACAAGTACAAAATAACTTGTAAAAAAAAAGAAACAATTTGTAAAAACAAATATAATTATTTAGAGATGAAAAATTTACTCCAATTATACCAACTCAAAATAGTAAATATAGTAACTAAAAATATTAATTATATTTAAAACTATGAATTAGAATTATTAATTATTAGGTTGGAAATAGTAGTAAAATTAAAATATATCTATAACGGAAAGTATGATAAAAAAATTAAAAACAATCCAACGCGTTTACAGTTTGCTGGAATTTTCTTGCCGATTGACATATTAAATACATGGATAAGCCTCCAATAGTGAGCAGACTTGAGTACAGGTAAATAGGCTTGAGTAAATGGGGTCAAATGACGGTGACAGTTGCCATGAGTTTGTATCCTACTACTATAGTCATTCATGAATTATATCGTATTGTAACTAAGTACTAAGTATCATTCTAACCAAACAAAAGTCGTGTAAGTCGTATATGAAGGATCACTTCAAACGTCTAATCACAAAATTAAAGTCATCCGCTTGGGAGGGTCGTAGTGGGATTAAAAGGTTCTCGATGGAATCTCCTCTCACTCATATCTTTTCCACGTCTTTTTGACGAGTGTGTACATTTTTAACATAGTCTTTGAACGAAGGCTATGCATTCTCTTTCTGTCCACACGTCATTATACGACATTATAAAGTAACGTGTTGGCTAGTGTTGAACGAAGCAACTCAGAACCACATATAAGATTGGCGTGGACTGGGTGGAAATAAGGCCTTGAATGGAATCTCCTCTCAAAGAGGTGGAAAAGATATGAGAGAAATGGTTAAATAATAATAATAATATTTTATAGTCCACGATACCCGGCAATCTGTTTTTTGGGTCTACAGACGGCCTACAGCATTATGGGACTCCTCGTACTCCCAATATTGAGGGAGGCACCTAACTTGTGCTCCACAATACGAGGTGTACATACCTTACCCCCTGCAGGATTGGAAATGGATACGGCTCCACGTATTAGAATGATGGACTCGCTTTAAAATAAAGAGAAAAATGGACATTCCGCGAAACAGACGTGTAAAATATGACACAAACCCCCGCTGTTCCTACCTTCAACGCCAGTCAAGACGCTTCTTTATAGGGGAGAGGGGCTAATTGTGCGTGGTCCAATAATTGTGCATTCAATTGTGATTATAATATCCAATTTTACCATATATTTATACTATATATTGTAAATAAATAGTCCAAATGTAAATAAAAAAAAAACCAAATGTTGATGAAAAGATGACCCATACACATGAGAACCTCTCAATGTTATATTAAAAAAACATAAATACATTCATGAAGAAGTGAAATAAGTATTTTTTTATCTCAAATAAAATATCACAACTATCCACTATAAGTGTGTCATTTAAAAAATAAAATGTTCATTTAATAAAATAAGACACTCATTTAAACAAATATTGTTATCATAGTGAAAAAGTATTGTTCTTATGTGTACGACTATTGGGGTAGCAATGTACAAGCATTGGAGTATTTTATATTAAAAGTTTGTCCTATAACAAATATATAAGGTGAGTACAATAAATACTATGTATTTTTCCATTAAATATGAAGGATTTTCAAAAAGTTTTAGTGTTCAACTATTGGTCCATTTTTGTTTGATATAAGTAGTATTTTAAATAATTGTGTTGTTTTTATAACATCAAATAGTTTTTTTGTGTTCAACTATTGGTCCATATGTGTTGAATATAAAAGCTAGAGATATCAGAGATTTATGGTTACCAATAAGTATTTGGCCCATTTAGGTTGCATATTAATTTATTTTAAATAAAAATGTGATATTTTGCAAGCAACAAATAGTATTTTTTGTTCAACTATTGGGATTCTCATGATTAAGTTTTGGTTGAATATTTTAAAAATCAAATTTTAGACAATTCTCAATAGATGTGCTAATGTGGTGAGTTGCATGATGAATCAAACCTCCAAACCTTAGTTATAGATAGATAAGAGGCCAATCTACATTTCCAAAAAAAAAACAAAGGTTCTACGATATTCCAGTCAATGGCTACATGTTGACAAAGTTAGCCCACACGACTCTTGGCCCCTCTCCCCTAGTATATGGGGCCTCACTTAAAATGGACCTACTTGTCAAAAAGATGCCGAAAAAATATGACAGAAAGGCGATTCCATCGAGAATATCAATTCCATGACTCTCAACACTCCCAAAAAGTTAGTAGTAAATTGTTTTAAAAAATTGAATAATGACTTTATTACATCTTATAAATTAAAATGAGAATAGTATTTTGTTAAAGAAATGGGTTGGAGGTAAAATATACATTTTCAAAATTTAAGTGAGATTGAGTTCAAATAATAATCTATTACGATGTCCAAAACTATAAGATGCATCATAATTAATTAATATTTTATATTGTAGCAAATTATTATTCTTATTATCTGAGGTGTCCAACACACCTTTCACAATAGTACACAACTCAAGATGTGATGTGCACATTATCCATAGATAGATGGCCGGTCAAAAAAATCGGTGTTTAAAGACCTATTTTTATTGTTTTTCTTCTAATTAACAATACCATTAGGTCAAATAGTTACCATTTATAGAATGGTGGTATAATTCAACTTGCCACACTGTAACGAAGATGACGCTATAAGAAGCTATGAATGGTCAATCTCCTCCATCTATCCAAAGATATATGCCACATAGTTCCAAGGTATAGGGTTGGCTAGTGTTGAAGGCAACCACTTAGAAATTTTTTGATTTTAGGGTTACTTTGTCAATTCATTTGTAATAACATCTCTATTAATTTTTATGAAAATATAACATATTTTGTTAACATCATCGATACAATGCTACTACTTGTTTTTGTTTTTAGGGAATTAGAGTTGTTTTATGTTCTTATTTTAGTTGAAGTCTATATCGCTTTAAGAAAGATAAATTAGGTATTCTTTCACCCTTAGCCATTCTTGAACATCTTATCTAATTTAAGGCAATGACCTCAGATGCTTTGTTGGGCTGCTTATTTTATCCAAAAACCATAATGTATGTACCCAAAGAGGACTAGAGGTTCCAATAGAAATTTAAGTAGCTCATCATGAGAAGATGGGGAATAAACCACAAGTAATCCTCATGAGGTCTATAATTACAAAATGTTAGTTCCAACAATCTTTTACTTTGGTCAGACAAAAAAATTATTTAAAGTTAGAATTACTTATATAAGATTGGGATTAGAAAGAATATTGAGTAAAAATAAAGCCTCAAATTTAAAAATTTGAAATTTGTTAGATCTCAAAATATGGTTTATTATACCTTTGCATACTTATATGTGTATAAAAGAAAATAAACATTTTTAAATTTTGATCCAGGCTATTCAAATCAAATGGTTTAAGTCAATCTAGATTAGTAAGTGATAGTTTGTTCTAGTGTTAGAATAAAACATTAATTTAGAAGATTATCTAAGTGATGGAGAATGATACTTAGTTTTATAATTAATGTGATAGGATGAATCTAATTTAACACTAGCTTCGATAATTTTTTTGGGAAAATAGATATTTTGGTTGTCTTGTATCTTGTATTATGTATTAACCCACAACCTTTTCTAATTGAATTCATTACCCAATGTTATTTCAAAGAACCTATTGAAATAGATTAGCAAATCAAAAAGTGTAGAAATAAATGCTCAAAATTGAAACACAAAATATATTATTATATTGAATTAAAAAAATTGCTATAGAATGTCATTGATCTCTTCTAGGGAGAAACATCACGGAGTTATGCTCAATACAATATAATTCATGAACAACTATAGTAGTATACAAACTCTTTATTTATATTAATTTTACCTAATAGGACTATTATTTCCCAAGCATGTGGGATAAAGTAACATAACAAAAGGGATAATTTACAAAGAATATTTGTTTGATTATTTTATTTATTCCACCTTAATACAAAAAATACTTAAGAAAAGAGTGAGGACTATGGGTCCTAACTTTCCATCCCCCTTGAAAAAGATTTGTTATCAAAGCTTGAGATGAAGAAATTTTTGTTGCAGTTGGAAGAGAGATTCCCACATTACATATTTGTTTTGCATACCATGTTATTGGAAGTGAATTTAAATAATGGTGTAGTTTTGAAGTTGGTATGAATATTAATCCAGTATAGATTCTAGTGTCTAAAGAACAAAGTCATTTGTACCAAAATTAGGTAATACTTGAACTAAGCATGAGTGCATTAGAATACATCCTTCTTCCAAAAAGAAACATGAAATACTAGGTGGAACTTGGTAGAAGGAGGAAGCTCCAATTTGCATGCCACATATAATCTTAAATTATAAAAGTTTATAAGGCCCATGAATCATTGGTGCCAATTTCTACAGAGTCTTCAACTTTAAGGAGAATTTTTGGTAGAGATAGAGGCAAACAAAGAACATGTCACCAATAGTAAAAGTGTATTTGGAGGGATATTTATTAGCAAGTTAATTCATAAAAATATATGTGATGTGCAAATTATCCTTAAGGTTGTAAAAAAATGGTGCCATGTATGCAAAGGGTGAATTCCATGGCTAATACCTTGGAACTATGTGGATTAGATGGAGGAGATTAGCCATCCATAGCTCCATATAGTTTCATCTTGGTTGTAGTGTGATGAATTGAATTATAGAACCATTCTATAGGTGGTAACTATTTGGACTAATCATATTGTTAGTTACAATAAAAGTAGTAAAAATAGGTCTTTAAGCACTTACCAATTTTTTTGATCGTCCATCTATCTATGGATAATGTGCACATCACATCTTGAGTTGTGTACTATTGTGAAAGGTGTGTTGGACACCTTAGATAATAAGAATAATAATGCTAAAATGTAAAATATTATTTAAATTTTGTGCATCTTCAATATTTGGACATCATAATGTGTTAAACATTTTAGGAACACTTTATGTTGTATGTTGTGGAAAATGCCTCCTACTTATCAATTGATGAGCTAATGAGGCCCTATAATGAATGATTCATAAGGCAAAAAACTTGCAGAAGGTTTTGCAAAAGGGATTGCAAGCTAAATGCGATTAACCTTGGGGAAACCTCTATGGTTAAGCACACTTGATTTGGGGTAGTATTGGGATGAGTGAACTCTTGAGAAGGCCTAGTGCTTCACCCCTATGAGCATCACCTAGATCGAATGAGTGTTAAGTGGATCATTCATTATCATGAGAGATGGATTATTGTGAATCACTACTCATGAACATATGGGTCAATGAGTTTGACTCATAAAACTCTATTAATTGATGATTCAACCCACAACTCCCATGAATCACCAGCAAGCAATTACCTATCACAATAGAGAAGATCAAAAGAAAGATTGTGCTCAATAACCTGAGAATTGTATTGATGCAAATAACCTAGATAGACATTAGAAATGAACATGCAAGCTTTATAAAAGCATTGCACAAGAAAACCCTACATGTGGTTTGACAAGATAGTGACAAGTGTTCCAATCTCATGCAATGAGACAACTTGTCCTAATTTTAGTCCAAACTAAAGAATAAAAAGAAACTCCTAAGTTTATATTAAGTGAATAAAGTAAAAAAATCCTCTAATAATTGATTAATTATCAGATAATGACTTATTTACTCCAACACCCTTAAGATCAACATAGGAGAAAACCAAACTATTGATAAAGGAAGCTAAATGAATGTAGAATGGGTCCTAACTACAAGGCTTGATGAGGTACCCATGAACACATAACTAAAATCTCTCACAATTGAAGAAAATGAGAAAACCTCATTGTAAAAACTGCTCTCCAACAGAGAGATAAAAGAAAACGAAATCATACATGTGACTAAGAAAAGGACTCAAAAGTACCCCCAAGTGTTGCTTCAATCACATAAGTATAAACAAGATCATCCTCACAGGAGAGGAAGGAGGAGACAATGAATCCCCCATAAGGTATAATCTCCTCTGCTAGAAGTGAATGCTCGAAGAAGGATTCTGAAGATGATCCAACTATGAAAAACATTGTTCCTCCCCTTAGGAAGAACCACATCAAATGGTGTGTGAAGGAGAAACTCTCTCCAAATAAATGGTCTCATTATGGATGCCATGGAAGAATGATCAAAGTTCCACATGTCTGAATCAAATGAAGCTAATCCAAACAATTATGGAGATGCAAGTAGAACAACCTCCAAAAGCAATGTTGATGTGATGACTGTTGGGCCATATTCATCATCAAAGAGGAAGTGAATATCCTCAAGAGTGTCCTCAATATCAGTAATGTGTGACTTGATGAATAACTCTACAATTTTGGGCAAGTAGTCATCCCACAAAACTAAAACTAAAAGACTGGAAACATCTTGTTGAAAAGAACTGAACTCTAAAGATGCAAGTGGTGTAGCAAGAAGAAGCTCAACACAAGTATCATGAACTAAAGTGGACAATGGAAGTACACATAGGTTCAAGTGACCAAACCTCTCCTAAGATATCTGATCCACTCTAGATACATGAGAGTCAGGATCAGTAAATGATGGTGCTTTCTCATCTAGAGAAAAATGTGAGAATGCATACAATTGAGAGGCATGATCTGTGGTCCCAACTACAATAATATCTCTAGCATCTAGATCTCTGATAAGTACCGAATTAGGTGTGAATTCTACAGTCTTACCTTCCTCACTATGTGTAATCTGATAGATGGAAAAGGATATTAGAAGTCAATGAAGGACATAAAGTACATCATGAAATGTTCCATCATCAACATCTATTGATCCTTTCCCTCTAACACTCATATAAGTGGTTTTCCCCATCAAAATATTTGGCACTTTGCAAGGATCATATGAAGAGAGCATACCCGAAGATGCAACCATGTGATGTGAGGATCTTGAATCAAGAAGCCATTTGTTGGACTAAAGATTTGTGGATGCAAGGAGAGCATGGCCTTTCATCTTGTCTTCTCCACATGTAATTATGACTATCATTGATTGTGAGAGTGATGTAGTGGAAGAAGAGGATGAAGGTAACTAATTCTTTTTCTTCTGTAGAAGTTGCTTCAACTCACCAATCTATTAAATGCATAACACTGATGCTCATCATGTCTTGTCTTTGTGCAATATGCACATTTATGTTGATCCTTCTTGAATGAATCCCTCTTTGAAGAGGTTAAATAAATTGAGGCTTCATGTGATTTTGATTCCTTGGCTTGCTCATTGTACTTGGAATCCTTCTACTTTGGTTTCTTTCCTTTACCATTAGAAGCCTTCTAATCTATAGTGCTTGGAGATGCAATAAGAGCCTTTTATTTTAGCAATTTCAATGATCCCATTTGTACCAACTTTGCCTACTCCCTAGTGAGTGATTTAGCAAAATCATCAAGTGAAGGCATAGTGAATGTGGTACCAAGTTCATCTTTCATGGCATAGTACGTAGAAACAAAAACTGAATAATCAGTACCAAGCTTGGCAAGGATAGAAAGAATCAAATGAGTGTCATTCTTCTCAATACCACACTATTTCAACTGTAATATGAGAGACTCGAGTTTGGTGAACAAGTATTAAATGCTATCAAAATCTCGAGGAGCCAAACAAATAAGCTCATTCTCTAACTAAAGAAGACATTTCACACATTTATGCCATTGTTATGACCTCATCAAAGCCTATTTGTTACAATTTTTTTCATTAGCAGAAAAAGACAATATGAAAAAGGAAATATTGATTACTTCCCTTCTTCTTACTGCTAAAAGCATTACTCAACACATTGAAAAATTCATTTGTAAGTTCGTAAACCTTTTAAGGTGCTAGTTTTTGCATAGTTTATTTGCTTATTCAAACTGTTTCATAACAATGAAACCTATGTTGTAGCAGGATTTATGTATATGTCTTGATAGCAAATAAAAAATCAATTGTAGCTAACTATATAATTTACATTGTTATGTTATACTATTTTGTAGCTCTACATTTCATGTATTAATGTCTACTATTTCTTTTTTGTATTCATAACTACCCATCCTTTCGCTAATAGCAAGTGCTTGGATTGCAAGGGTCTTTGACAACTAATGCTATCAAGCTTAGAGTGTTCTTAGCAAAGGATAGTCACAATTGTTCTCCCCAGATGAAAGAAAAACACAAGCAATACTTTGGTTGATAGGGTTAAAATCACAAATCCAAAAAGTATTCCAAATACGAACAATTCTCATTTTAATCAAATAGATTGAACTTGAAGTAGCTATCTCACATCTTAAGCATGGTAAATAAAAAAATTAACATTGAAGTTCATGTTTTGCTACAAAAGTATTATTTGCATTGTTTTCTCATTGGGTTAAGTTGTTTCACAAGGCTGGATTTTGTGTCTCTTTAAAGGGTTTACATCTATTGTGTAGCAAACAACAAAAACCGAAATTTGTAAGTTCCTTTGAGACTATCATTTTTTGTATTGTCTATACTCTTGAATACATTATCTAATGAAAATAAAACCTATGTCTATTGGTAGTATTTATGTCTACTGTTCTCAAAATGAAGAACAAAGCACTTGTAAGTTGCTATAACTTTTATATTGTCATTTTATACTTGTTAATATCATTGCATTGCATTTGCTTATTCCTGTTGCTTTCTGCTTCATCTATTTTACCATCTAATGTCTATTCTTCACTTTCTTTAAATTTTTTTATGATTCATTCTTTATTATTGAATTAAACACTAAACACTATGACTCAGTAATGGCACTTTCTCTGCTACTCATGATTGACACTGGAACTAATATTATGTCTTAATGTAAAAATGCAAAGAACTATAGAAAACACTATAAAATATATAAGAACTTACAAACATGTCTAGTTAGGTATCTCTATTCTTAATCATGAAAAGAAAAGAAATAGACATTAATGAATTAGGGTGTTCGATATTTAACTCAACAACATATACTAACCCACACAAGCAATCAACGCTACTGAAGAATGGACATTAACATACAAAATGCAAACAACAAAAAATACTAGACATTAACCAATAAAATGCAAACATGTAAACGAGTATAAAATGACACTATAAAAGATATAGGATCTTACAAATACCTTGTTTCAATAGTCACAAATTCTTATTCCCTTCTAATATTTTTTCATATACTTTTCCTTTTCCATCTATTCTCGATGCAAATGGATAGCATCATAATGACACTCTTATGCATATATAGTAAATCATTTTCATTCTTTATATTTGAAATGCCTCATGGATTTTTGAACTTCTTTGATATGGCTGAGCTCTTGCACCTACTCTTTCTATGCATACATATCACCCTCATAATTGAGCTATGCATATATAGTTTTCCACTTCTATTTAATATCAATAGATTGTGTGTTAGAAACCAAGATCAGACATGCAAACCAAAAAACCTTCCACAAAAGAGAAAAACAAAAAAAGAAAGAGCTTTACAAAAAGATGTGCAAATAATATTATTCAGGAATTCAAATAATTACAAAAGATGATACTTTCTTATAAAAGCAAGCATGCACAACCCTAATCTTATCTTGAGCAACAAGATAGCTCAACAAGGTAAGGATGACAACACTTAACCTAGGAATTAAAATATTACCTAAGTAAACTTATGAAAATGTAATTAAATAATTAATTACACCAACACAAATGGAACACCTTTCAGGATTTCTTGTGTGTCCCTCACTTGACAAACAACCTCCTTTCCATATATTAGATCACACATGGAGGCAATGGGAGATCTGTGGAGTTCACACATAATTCAGTTATCATCAGAGACTTGGAGAGTAGAGCAGTTCTTTCTATTGGGATGGTGGATCACTCATCTTGGTTATATTCCTTTACCGATTTTGCTACTGATGGTGCTTCTGTTCCTATATTTGTTCATCACACTTCTTGTGTGAATCATCATTCATAGGAGACATTTCGCTTCTTGAACATTGGTGTTCTCACTTCAGACCCAGTTCTTGAGCCTTCTATTCCACCTCTTGTTGCAGTTGTTGATACTTCGATGACTACAGATGTGGTTTCTTCTATTTCAGTGTAGTAGGACAAAGTTGATCATTCATCTTTGGAGGTTTCTATTCAGTCTTCACCTAATTTGACTTCTTCATTTGTTGAGGTCACACCTTCTTTTGTGGAGACATCTTGGGCTACACCTACTCCACCTTCAGAGATTGCATTCATATAGATTCTTCCGTCTCACTTCTTTCAAGAGATGCAGTTTCTTCAATCTTTTTGGAGCTACTTCATTCTAGGGGGATCTATGGTCTCTTCATTCCTCTCTTCTGGGGGGGTTCTTTCATGTATCTTTGTGATGGATGGTGTCCTTTGGGGGGTCTTATGGAGTCCTCCATCTTTCATCACTTAGTTGTTTTTTGCATTCTATTTTGGGGAGGAGTTTTGCTCCCACGTGGTTTTCTCCTTTACCCTATTTGATTTAGTTTGCATTGCTTTTGTACATGGGTACTTGATTAGGCCTTGTTGTCGAGACCCATCTTTTCTTTCATGCACCTTTTCCTAGTGTTTTAGCTACTCCCTAAGTTCATCTTAAGGGGGGATGTTAGAGTAATAAGGCATCTCACTTAATTAATTTAATCATATTGGTTAATTAATTAAGTCACTTATTACTTTAGGTTTGCTTAAGCTAAACTTAGGCACATTAATAATTAATTATTTATTTATTAATTATTAAGTGTGCACACTAGGGTTTTCCTTTTTAGGTTTCCTTTAGGGTTTCATGATCTCATTGTAATTATTACACATTCAATAATCAATATTCTGGTTTTTCTTGCACATTCTGGCTTGAGGGTTTACATAACATCTTTTTTGTTCTAGATATTTGTTGCACATGATAGGCGATTGCATGCACCTGTGATTCTTGGGGATTGTGAAGTTTGTTTCTCAACTTCCATAGAGTGTAATCTAATTGTCATTAATGGCTTATGGTGTTATGTTCACTGATTTTCAATGTATATTGAATTTATTGCAATGACTCATAAGCATTGTATCTTTCTTTGCTAACACAACCTATATCCATCGTAGTTGAGAGTGGGGGGAATTAGAAAGAAGTTGATTTGCTTTGTCTGCCTTCCCAGATGGATTTTCAAACAACCTACTAAGCATTGATAGATATACATGCTTTGACAAACAACATTTCTATGTACTAGAAATTTCCTTCTTGCATGTGGTGACTCGATCTTCATCCATAAAAAGAAATTATTTTCAACCAACTCTCAATGTTTCTTCTTTACTCTACCCTATTATTCAAATTCATTGAAGATCATTGTGTCCACATGTAATAGTTGCATTCTCTATTGGACCTCCCATTACCCTCTCTCGATAAATGCACAATAAGTGATCCAATTCTTTCATTCTTCACGTACTCAATTTTTTAAACAGAAAGCAAGAGATTTGTAAGTTCCTATATCTTTTACATTGTCATTTTTTTGGTGTTGCTTACTCAATCATTTGCATTGTTTGATGAAAGAGACATTTGTGTTGATTGATAGGATCTATGTCTTCCATATTTGAAATAGCTATCCTTGTTTCCTTCTCAAAAGAATTTGAAAGGACATTTGTAAGTTTCTTTCCATCTTGTATCTCTTTAATATTTAACAATTTCTCTTTCTTATATTTTCATTCTTTTAGCTTTTAACAAGTTTTTTGCATGAACTAATTACTACTTTTAACCTCTAGATGCAGTCACCTAGATTAGTGGAGTTTCAAAAAATGTCTCTGTTGGTGATCATTGATATACATGAAGCTTTACTCACAATGAAGTCATTTCCATGTGCATCAAATTGACTAATTCTATGTACACAAGACTATTTGGATTTCTATAAGTTATATATCTCATAATTCATTGTAATCTATCAAATACCATATTTGACAAGATCTATGTCTATTGAGAGGATCTATGTCTCTCATATTTGAAACATATGTCCTTGCCCCCTTCTCACAAGCATTTAAAAGGACATTTTTAAGCTTATTTTCATCTTGTCTCTCTCTAATATTTAACAATTTCTTTTTCTAATATTTTCACTCTTTGTACTTTTACTATTTCCTGCATGAACTAATTACTACTTTTAATATGTGGATGTAGTCACCTCACTCAATGAAGTTTCATAAAATGTCTTGGTTGGTGGTCATTGATATACATGCAACTATACTCACAATGAAATTTTCATTTCCATATACATCAAATTGACTGATTCTATGTACAAAACATTATTAAAATTTCTATAAATTACATATCTCATAGTTGATTGTAATCTAGCAAATAGCATGTTTCTTATTTTAGCAACTTGATCAAGGATATTTATCCTAGTTACCACAAGGCTTATTAAACAAAACTTATGTCAACACAAATATTTTTTAAAATAGATGTAACATCATGAAATACAAAAGCGGATTAAAGCAATAACAAGCAATAAAATCTAATGGAAACTAAAGCTAAACAACAAAGCACACAAAAAATCATAAACCATAAACATAGAATGATCTCACCCAATATCTACATCCTTCCATGAATGACCTTGATTGTCCTTCTCCATTTCGCCACAGTAGTATTCTTGCCCTTAGATTTTCAGTATGTGTGCAAGCATAGCCTCAATAGATGTAATAATAGCGAAATATCAAAGATTATAAAACAAGTGCTCCAAAAGTCATCAGATTTTGGGAGGAGTAACAATGATGAAGGTTAGATCAATTTATAGAAAATTGATCATTTGAATGAGAGGCTGAGATTGAAAGATAGATGAATGATTTAGATTAAAAGATTTGACATGCATTGAGATAACTGTTAGTACTGACATGAGTGATAAAACCTAAGAATAGAGATCAAGATTAAATAATGATGTAATCTCTAGTTGAAAGTATTCAAAAATTAGAAGAATAATGTTTGCATGAAAAGGATAAAGATAGAATAACAAAAATGATCTATTCAAACGCACACATAAAATAATTTATTAAATAAAGATATTTAATTAATAAATGTGTACATGCATAAGAATTAAAGCTAGATAATTGACTAGGTATGGCAGAGAGTTTATTCATGAAAGACACTCAAACATTAAATTAGGAGATAACTGACTGATTTAAATAGATCTTGAGTCAAGTGGGAATGAATTACTTAGATAACTTAAACAATTATCTAAATATAGAAGAACATATTCCAAAATAGGCTTTTATGAATTAAATGATTATTTAATTCAACATTTGACATTTAAGGATTAAATTAAATAAATAAGATTTATTTAATTGACTAAAGAAAAGATTAATGAATAATTAAATAATTAAAGTATTTATTTAATTATAGTTGGAAATATGATTAGGATAAATTTAATAAGAATTTTTTTTAATTAAGAAAGATGTTAAGGTTAATTAGTGACATAATTAAATAAAGAACATTTATTTAATTAATCAGGATTTAAATAAAGATAATATGAATTGATTAAATAATTAAGTTTATTTAATTAATAGAAGAATAACAAAATTTAGAGAATAATTAAATAATTAACATTATTTAATGATGACCATGACAATACAAATTATGAAGAAAAGGAAGTCATAGGCTTAGACCAAATTTTAGTGTCTACATTTTTCCCCTCTTTGATACAATGTCATTTTGCCATTGTGTCAAAGAAAAAGATATGCCCCAATGCCCTAGTGAAGTAGGGATGATGAGGAGGTACTAGTATGCCCCCTCAAGAGGATAGGTAGGTTCGAAGAAAACGAGTGTGCTCTTGAGATGAATAAGATTTGAAGGACAAAAGGATAGAGGAAAATAGATAAAGGTGGTGAAGATATAGAAAAGAAGAAATGTTAGAGCAGAAAAGATGAATAGTAGTATAAAAGACATGGATGTTAGTACTAGAAATCTTCAATGTTTTTCTATAACACAATACGCCTTGCATTAAATCATCATTTGGTGGTAACTATACAAATGGAGAACAAACACCATGATATGAGATAGACCAAGGTGTGCAAGGTCGTCCACTTGCTAAAAATAGGCAGTCACAGACAAGGAATGTTCTAACTCATACTAAGGGCATAGTTGTCCTAGTCTTTTTGTTAAGACAAACCACAAACAAGAAAAAAATAAAAGATAGGTCATGAGACGTCATCGCTCCTCTAAATCCTTCATGGGACATCCTCAAGGAAACAAGTAACATGAATCAAAAATAAAATTTAAAAGACAGTCAACAAACAACAGTCAAAGAAAATAGAATTTTAATACATCGTTGCTTCTCTAAATCCTTCATGGGACATCCTTGGGAAAGCTAGTAACAAGATTCCAATCATAAATTCAAATGAAATGATAAGTTAAATAAGCCATAAAGTCAAGAGCTAGTAAAATACTTACCAAAACTTGATCTGTTTGTTTGATTGTTTTGATTGATAAGATGATTGATTGATTGAGTCAGGTTTTAGGAAGGACACATACCGGACAAGACATTAAGTCTGGTTTCAATTTTGTGACTATCTATATAAGGCATGGTAAAAGCCTAGTTTCATAAAGACACATATCATATAAGACGTTGAGTTTGATGTCATTGATGTGATAACCTATGTAAGGCCATGTTGATTGTTTGATAATATCTGTATTCAGGAAGAACTCATCCTATATAAGTCATAGGTTGATTGTTTTGATGATGTCTATTTTTAGGAAGGAAACATCCTGCAGTAGACATAAGTTGATTTCTTTTGATTGTTTTCTTTGGAAGTTTGTTTGATTTGACTTAAAGACATTGTTGACTTGTTCATCTGGATGATGCATAACTTGACATGATGTGCTGACAATTGACTGTGTGTGACTATGAACCCTAAAAGACTGACCTAGTGTGACCTCGAGGTATCTTCGATTGATGGCCTTTCCTATGTTATACATGCAGAGACCTCATAGTTCGACATGACTAGTGACCTTATCTTATAGACAAATGGATTGATTAATGATTTTGACTGACAAGACTGACAGAAAAAGGCTTGAATTGCATGAAGATATCTGACGTGTGTGGTAGTGAATGTGACGAACCCTAATGGATTAACCTAGTGGGGCCTTGGGGGCTCATCAATTGATGGCCTTGCCTATGTTATACACACAGGGACCTCATAGTTCAACACAACCAATAACCTTGTCTTATAGACAATGGATTGAATCATGATTTTATACAAACAAACCTAAAAGGACTGACTTAATGCCTTGAGGGCACATTGGTAGATGACCTTGCCTACATCCAGTTCTAGAGGCAACATAGTTCGACAATGACGAAAGATTGACAAGTGTGACTAACTTTGATGATTTTTTTTTTAATTTTTGACATGTTTTGATTTTTTGTCTTTTTGAAGTTTTCTATTGTTTTTAGATTTTTCTCAAGAAATTTTTGTGATGTTTTTCGATTTATGAGGATTGTGACAAATTCATGTGAATGATGCCTACAAGAAAGCAAGCAAGCATGCACAAGAATCCAAGGATAACCATGATCTTAGTCTAGCTAAAAACCAATTGACATGTGATGAGGATGGTGATGATGTTGTTTGACGTGGGAAGGACACATCTCAAATAGCATGAGGATGACAATAATGTGACTAAAGGATCAAGGTTTGTAGCAAGGCTAGAAATAAAGCCAAGGAATGTTTTGAATCATGCGCTAGGATGCATAGCAAGATTGTATGGATTGGGCTTGTTGCCTTTAGAATGAATTTTTAGGATTGGATGGGATAATGGAAGATCCTTAGACCATTGACAAGGGAAAAACCAAGGCATGCAATAGGTATGAATAGATGATGGGTGGATTTGTTAAAAGATAAGTGACATGAGGATTTTTGGCTAGAAAAATTATCATATGGTCTCCAAGGACTATGTCATATAAGGATAACTTGTTTTCTTCAAGTTATGGGTTTGGAAAATGCTATGAAGGCTATGACATAATATTTTGTGGATAGTGTATGACCAAAGGATAGACATGTCAAGAGTTTTTCCAAAGCATTATTTATGTTTGGACCTCAATCCTTATCAAGGTGGAAAAATGGACGTGAGTGGCAGGGCTTAGATGGATAGA
Source organism: Sequoia sempervirens (assembly GCA_007258455.2). NCBI lineage: Eukaryota > Viridiplantae > Streptophyta > Pinopsida > Cupressales > Cupressaceae > Sequoia > Sequoia sempervirens. Next base: position 221,580,595 of record VDFB02058242.1, on the reverse strand, counting down.
TGGAAATGTCATAATAAATGTCATACAAAGGGTATGGGAGATGAGACAACTTTCCCCCAAGTGTAATGGTCCACATAGATAATTTCTTACATATGACGCCTATTTTCCAAGTTTTCATCATGGTACTTATCCAAAGAGCCATAAGCATGGTTTTCACTATTGGATGAAATTTTTCTCTTGACTCTTTCTTTTTTTATTGTTATTTTTTTTGGGTGTCACCAAGATGCCTATTTTCTAGGTTTTCATCAAGGTGATAATTTTTTTTATTTTTCATTTTTTTGGTATTTTTTATATTTTTTGGATGGCCTTGATGATTTAGATAATCACTGATTGTGTTGAATCCATTGATGGTGTTGATGTAGAGACTAGTTCCATGATATTCCAATAATGACCTTGATGAAGTAGTTTCCTTGTTAGGATCATAGCACTTGAATACAATTGATTGATGTTATTGTGATCCTTGTTGATACTAGAGTTGGCCTTATTATAATACACACATCGTGATAGAGTTCCATGGGAGTCCTTACAATAAAGAGTTACTTCCAAGATGTGACAGATTTATGACGTAGGATTTTTAGACTTTAGGCGAGATGTAGGATTATGATGGAAGATGGTAGACGTGTTTGGCAATTTAGATGTAGGAATTTTCATTTTCCAAACTTGGGGTGATTGATGATGGAGATTGGATTTTGGATTGGGATAATGTTTGGAACCATGACTTTTATATTCCTTGCTTGATGACCATTTTAATAGAGGTGGATATTTATTATATGTGGGAGTCCTCTTTTCTTGCGGCTCGACATTTTGATTGACTTTTACTTTTGAACTATTTTCTTTGCTTGATCCATTTTTCTTTGGGATCCATTTTAACTTTATTTGTCCACTTGTATTTTTGATTGATTCAATGGCCTTTGATATTTGATTTTAAACTTTTTTTTAGACTCATATGAGCTATAGCCTTGAGTACTTAGAATTGACTCATTAGCTAATCCAGCTAGGGCCCCGCCCATTTGATTTTGAACTTTGAATTTGTAGACTTTTTTTTTTTTTTTGGCTCGAAATGGAAGGTTTATTCATGTTGGAATGACAATTTATGGTATGGATGGAAGGAGTGTTGGAAAAAAACTTATGGTAAGAACTACTCATGGCCTCCTTTTTGATGTTTTTATCAAATAAAGTTGCCGCCAATATGATCGAGGAGGTACCATTAACATCATTAGATTTGCTGACTGAATGCTAACCAAGACCTTGATGTCTAGGATTTTCCTGAAATTGTACTAGTTCTAGAATTCCTTGCTCATGTATGACTAGTCCTTTTCCTTGATATTGCATGTTTTGACACATTATGTTTGCAATGTGGTATTTTTTGTTTTGAAAGAAAGATGCTAACCCATCATTGTGTATGTGGAAATTGTTACTTGGAATCTTCTCCTCTACAAAAAAGCTTGATTTGATAAAAGTAGATGATCTTAGTTGATACAATGTCTTAGCTTCATTGACACGTTGGATATCTTTGATGTGATTTTGTGACATATTAGATTCAGATGATTCTATTGGTGCTTCCAAGTCAACGTTGAAATTGTATTTATGGTCACTGTCATAGAGTCCAATGAACTCAGCTATAGTTTGATTATTTGCAAATATGTCTAGAGTAGGAGACTCCTATTCTAGAGAAATATCATCTATGTGTCCAAAGGAGGCAAGTGTCTCATTTTGGGAAATGGATGTGTTTGGTACTTGGATGGGGTCATCTTCAAGTGTTTGATCATGAATGGCATAAGGGTCAAGGAGTGGATCATTTTGGACTTCTTGCTCAATAGTAGTGTCTTGTTCAAAATGGGTTTTTCTTTAATGATATGGTTGGGAACAAAATCTTGATCAAGGATAGGTCTATTTTGGATGCCATGATTATCTAGAAGGACTTCTTGGATGGATTTAAAGATAGGGTCATGGGATAGACTACTTTGATCTTCACATGAAGGTGAAGCCATGATGTCATGCTTTGGACTTTCCATTTGACATCTATCCTCAAGTTTAATAGATGGGATGTGACGTTGGAGACCATGAATAGATGTATTTTCATGACTAAATGTAGATTGAGATGGAGTCGCCTACAAGGGATTAGTGGATGGAGGACTAGGATAGGACATGGAGGCTTGGAAGGGATTAGTGGAAGGTTGGTTTCCCTTGTCAAGGTTAGGATAAGGGTGATAAGTGGATGTTTGTTGTGGATTAATGGAATGGATTATGCTAAGGGATGCTTGATAATGAGGGTAGATGGATGGAGAACTAGGACTTATGGACTGTTGGTAGGAAGGGTATGTGGGTAGTTGACCATGGGTTGACATTGATTGGAATTTGGATTGGATAAATTGTCTTTTGAAGTCTATGGCTTGTTGGCATTGACCATTACAGAGTAACTGGTATTCAACTTGACTAGCAAGCATATCAAGCTAAATTGCAGACATGGTGGTGAGGTTATGAAAAAAGATGGAGTATGACTAAGGTATGTGATATGAGGTCTAAGGTATGACAATGCAAAGAGGGTGACTTAAGTCTAAGGTATGAAATCTAAGCTATGTTTTCGGGATTTTCTAGGTGCAAATAAGGAATGAATGCAACTATTTTTTTGGTATTTTCTTGCAAACAAGGTATGTCTAAAATGATGTTATCCTAGGATGACCCTATCTAAGTATTACAAAAATCTAAAGAAGCTTCTAAGGTAATCTATTTTTTGAACCCGAGACAAGGTTACCAACCACCTAAAGTCTAACCAAAGTGTCAATTTAATTATGTCAAGGAACCTGTGTAGGACTAGGACCAAAGTTAAGGTGAGCTCCCTAACTAAACTGATGAGCTGGAAGGACTCACTGTAGGAAAAAAGATATGATGACATGACTAGGTTCAATGATAGTTTTTGTTGAAGGTATGGTTTTTCCAAAGTGTGGAAAGTGGACCTATTCTAAAGTTTACAAAAGTGACTTTCCTAAGAGTTTGATCTAAAGGTAATATGTACTCTCGAAGATGAAACTAAGACTTGGGTCTAGGATGACTATAGCTATGAACAAATGATACCTAAAGGATGTAAAATTGAGCAAATCATTTAGGTTTCTCTTCAAGGACCGCTGTGAAAAGATAGATCAGAGACTGGTATGACTGTGTGGACTAGACTATGATAGTGAATTATGATTTTCTAGTAATCAGACAGATGCGTTGTAGGATAACAAATGCGTCACAAAATTTAAAAGTTGTGATTTGTTTTCTAAGTTGTGGTTTACTAGTAAATTGAGACTCAAGTATCAGACAAATGTGGTTCTACATGAAGTAGATGCAACTCACTGTATCAGTTGCGACTCAGAAGTTTAACAGTTGTAGTTTTTGGACTCTGACTGTGACTAATAAATAGAGGTTTGGATCTGTGACAGGGCATATGCGTCGTTCCAGATTGCATATGTCACTCACCTATTCAAATGCGTCACAAAAATTTTCAAGTGTGAGCTTTCTAGTTACAACGGTATGTGCGACTCGATATATTAGATGCAATATTTTATTAAGAAGATGCAACCTTTTCTAGCAGATGTGACTCACTGATAAGCAGATGTGATTCAAATTCTGGTACATACAAATCGGACTTAGTTTTGACAAATGTGATAGACTAGTTAACAAATGCGACTCACTGATAAACAGATGCAACTCTAATTCTAGTAAATACACAAGCGGATTAAAGCAATAACAAGCGATAAACTCTAATGTAAACTAAAGCACACAAAAAAGCATAAAACATAAACATAGAATGATCTCACCCAATATCTACATCCTTCAATGAATGACCTCGATTGTCCTTCTCCATTTCGCCATGGTAGTATTCTTTCCCTTGATTTTTAGTATGTGTGCAAGTATAGCCTCAATAGATGTGATAATAGTGAAATATCAAAGATTATAAAACAAGTGCTCCAAAAGTCATCAGATTTTGGGAGGAGTAACAATGATGAAGGTCAGATCAATTTATAGAAAATTGATCATTTGAATGAGAGACCAAGATTGAAAGATAGACAGATGATTCAAATTAAAAGATTTGACATGCATTCAGATAACTGTTAGTACTGATAATGATTTAATCTCTAGTTGAAAGTATTCAAAAATTGGAAGAATAATGTTTGCATGAAAAGGATAAAGATAGAATAACAAAAATGATTTGTTCGAAAACATGCATAAATTAATTAAATAAATAAAGATATTTAATTAATAAACGTGTACATGCATAAGAATTAATAAAAGTTATGATAGAGAGTTTATTCGTGAAAGACACTTAGACATTAAATCAGGAGATAACTGATTGATTTAAATAGATCTCAAGTCAAGTGGGAATGAATTACTTAGATAACTTAAACAATTATCTAAATATAGAAGAACATATCCGAAATAGGCTTTTATGAATTAAATAATTTTTTAATTCAACATTCAATATTTAAGGATTAAAAATTAAATAAATAAGATTTATTTAATTGTCTGAAGAAAAGATTAATGAATAATTAAATAGTGAAAGTATTTATTTAATTATAGTTAGAAATATGATTAGGATAAATTAAATAAAGAACATGAAATTTAATTAATTATCAAGATTTGAATAAAGATAATATGAATTAATTAAATAATTAAGGTTATTTAATTAATAGGGGAATATATGTTAAAATAAATAAATTAAATAATTAAGTTTATTTAATTAATAGAAGAATAATAGACTTTAGAGAATAATTAAATAATTAATATTATTTAGTAATGACCGTGACAATACAAATTATGAAGAAATTGAAGTGGCTTAGACCAAATTTTAGTTTCTATAATAGCTATTTATATAAACATTATCTGATTTCATCTCATTCCAGTGCAACATTGCATTTTGCTACACTCATATATCGTTTACTTCATTGCTTTCCTTAAGCACTTTTCATTATGTTTTCGTAAAGACTTGACATGATAGTGTGTTGATCATGATAAAAAATGGAAGCAAAATTTTGCATGCACACATGCAATGCAACTGCACTTCAATTTATTACATGAAAATGAAGATTGGTTTTCAGTAATTGGAAAATGTCCTCATGTAAAAAATGTTAAATCTATGTCTGATGTTTTGTGAGTGTCAAAGGAACCATTTCTAACATCATATGGCTATTATAGTAACCTTCTATACTTTCCCTGTAAAGTGTCGTTTCATACTTTTCCCACTCTTTTGTATTTAATCAGTGAATGTCTATTGATTTTTTTTGTATGCATTTACTATGCACATGCGTTCCAATTTGCCTTTTGATTTATTAAATGAAAACCTAAATTGGATCTAAGTAATTGGGAAATTCCATGTCTTTTATCATTCAATCAGTGTCTTCTCAAATGCTTTGCGATTGTCAGTTTGTACCTCTTTTAGATAGTCATTTTACAATTGTTTTACATTGTTGCATTTTATGGGTCTATGTTCTTTTTTATCATTACATAAATAAAATTAAAAAAATAGCTTCCAAATACAAAATTTTGATTATGTTTATGTCTACATATTACCTATATATATATATATATATGCATGTGTATCATGAAAAAATATAGATATACACATATAATGCATATAGACATATGCTTCTACTATCCATAAATGCACTCTTCATGTGTACATATGCATGCAAACATGCATACGTATTTGTGTGTGTGTATATATATATGTATGTATATGCCTATATATACACATATATATATATGTGTATGCAATTGCACTACATATATATATATGTGTGTGTATCATTAAATATACATACACATACATTTATATTTATAGATGTACATAATACTACATATGATAATAATACATACCATATACACATACATACATGCATATATATATATATATATATATATATATATATATATATATATATATATATATACACATACATACATATATATATATATATATACTTTATTGTTTAGCTATCCCTAGTATTCCAAATAATAGTTAATATGCATATGTTACAATGTCCAAAGATCATAAATTGTTTGCTAGCTACCAAATTAAATATGACTAGTCATAACAAAAAAATTAACAAGATAAATCATACATCTAAATGATCAATCAAAACATTACTATATATATTCACCAATACACACATGCACACACGCATGTGCACACACACACACATATAAATTCTTGTGATCAACATCCTATACTATTCTATAACTATTCCCGCTATGCCAAAAAATAGATAATGTACACACCTGATGTTTAAATATCATGAATTGTTTGTCAATTGCATGATTAAATATCACTACTGAACACATAAATTTTACAAGGTGAACCATACAACTTAGTAAAATATTTTCCTATCCAATGTTCACATTCAAAAGATATATATTTGTGTATTCTAGCCCCTTTATCTGTCAATGTATATATATTTATCTATACATATGTATGTATATATATATATATATATGCACATCACCTTCAAAATCCATTGACTTTTCCTTCTACAAAAAATCCGAGCAAAGCACAAAACAACCCAAGAATGAAAATGTAGAACATATAGGAACTTACAAATTCCAATTCTATTGCCTCAAACATGGTACATATAACCCATCTCCATAGACACAAATTACAACATCAATAGACAAGATCGCCAACTGGATATGTGTATATAGAAACAAGTGAAAATCATATCAAAATAAATAAAAAATGGAAAACACAAACATTTATATAAACACACGCACACACACACACATATATATACACATACATAAACATACAAATTGTAAGAGAGGGGGACCACCGCGTGCAAGACCCTAGGTCATAGAGGGACAAGATGCGAGAGGTTTCCATAACTTACCTCAGCTAAGTGTAATGTTTAGGGTTATGAAGATGACAATGATGAGAACTATGATGTCCTACAACCACTCTGCAATCCCAAGTTTCAATGCGGTGTTGGGCGAGCTAGGTTTTAGGTTCAACTCTACATCTTAGGGAGCTCTTTATCTGAAGATGCAAGCGCAACCTTTGGACGATAGTGAGGCATGTTGTCATCTCTAAAGTGCGCTACCATCCATACAAGGAAACAACAACAAAGACAAGGTAAAACCTGCTAAAATGACTAATGGCCCAGATGACTAACTAAAGGGATAGAATGACACTAACAAATAAACAAAGTATTCTCTAATGTTGTAAAGTAGAAATGAAAGAGTGACAAGGGCAAGGAGGATCTCATCGAGAAGTTCATTCACCAGTTGATCCTTCGAAGAGCACATACTCCTGCACATAGAAAGAGGGAAAATGTTTGGTGACTGCATAGGGGCCTGTCTCAGTCAGACCCCCATTTAGGTGTTTCCACCTCCACAGATAGCCAAGGAAACAAGATAAATAAGCAATAAAGTAAAGAGAATACAAACACTACAAATCAGTACTATGCTACTCAACCAAGTGATAGAGGAGAGGAGAGAGAATCTTTCCACCTCCACCAAGAGAACTCAAGGATGCTTGGGGGAGAAATGAGAGGAACTCAATCCTTTGTTGTAATGGCTTGGTCCCAAATGTGCTCTATTGAAGTGATGGAGTGAAGCTTTGGCTACAATGGAATTCTTGAATGCTTGAAGTGAGTGAGAAAGTGAGCTTGTGGAGTGTAAGAATGTGAGCTTGATTTGTTGAAGAGTTGTGAAGAGTTGTGAAGAGTTGGATTGAATGTTGAAGGGGTGAATTTGAAGAGAGAATGAAGAAAAATGACCATATTTGAGTCAGTCGTCCGAAGGAGGCGTTACAACTTCATTGCCAATGAGAAGAGTAACGCCTTTGCTGGCTCAGCCATAGGAATCTGCCAGGGATAGAAGCGCATTGTGCAGACGTCCACACATCACATGAGCATCTCTGATAGAAACACCTCCATGACACTCAAAAGAAGTTCCAAGTGTGATGCCAATAGTGGGCTTAGGTGGAATTAAGCCTCCAAACTTGGTTTTCTAAGGTGGACAAAGAAAAAAAGGGGAATTGCACTTAGGGTGCAAATTATTTCTTATATGTTTTTCCCCCACTTTAGCAAGCACAAGTACTAGTGCGTGCTTGGTAAAGTAGATCAAGAAGAGGGTAGGGTTAGAAAAGTATGCCTGAACCATCGAGAAAGCAACATACTTAGTTTGGCATACCTGAAGGTGCAAGAAAAGCAAAGGACTCCATACCTACTCAGAACTATGAAGTTGGGACAACAAAGCATCTTATAGGCCCATGAACCTATAAGGAGGAAACCCCCAAGATCTCTCGCATGAAGCCCCAAGGAATCACCCTACAGGCTCTTAGTCCCATAGGGAAGGTATTCTCCATGAACTCAAGCATGAAGAATACTTAAAGTAGTTCCTTATAGGTTCTTGATCCTACAGGGGAGGTATTCTCCATGAACTCAAGCATGAAGAACACCTAAAGAAGCACCCTATAGGTTCTCGGTCCTACAAGGGAGGTATTCTCCATGAATTCAAGCATGAAGAACACCTAAAGAAGTTCCCTACAAGTTCTCAATCTTGCAGGGGAGCCACCCCCAAGATCTCTCGCATGGAGGAAGCTTAAAGGAAAACACCCTACAAGTTCTCAATCTTGCAGGGAGGTATCTCCCAATATCTCTCTTATGGAGGAACCTAAGAAGGCAGATTCCATAGAGTTAGAAAGTAGCGATGCGCCTACTCGCAGATAGAACATGTCAAAAGTGGCTGGTCACGCATACTATTAATAAGACTCTCAAAGGGGTCCCTTGGGAACCCTTCAAAAGGAGAGGGGTCCACCTAAGGGACATGTTGTTTGAAAAGTAAGGTCTAGTTAGGCTACCCCTAAGCTAGACGTGAAGGAATCCATTCATCATAAAGGCCTTTGAAGGAAGGGTCCCTTGGGAACCCGCTATGAGGAAGAAGGGGGGTCCACTCAAGGGACACACAATTCAAAAAGAGTTATTCTTCTTAGAGTGATTCGTCACCAAGGAATCCTTTCAAAAGATATTCACTTCATCAAGGAATTCAAAAGGAAGGACATGCCCCCATGTGAGGGGAAGTAAAAGTAGTTCCCACTTCAGAGGAAGGTCTTCAAGTCCTTTCTTTACGAACCTATGATGAAGGAAACATGTTTTGTTAGGGTTCTGAGTTGATAATGTTATTCTAAGGTAAAGTTTATGAAGGCTTTCGAGAAAAGATTCATTCGTAATGAATTTGTTTTCTAAAAAAATAAAGTGTTAAAGAAGAGTGTTGTCACACATAGGAGGTACAACTCAAGCAAAGAAGAGAGAAAGATAAAGAGAAAGAAAAAGAGAAAAGAAAAATACAAACAAAGGACACAAGGGGATCTAGTTTAGCGGGGTCAGATCTATCTGAGCTCATTTAATAATAATAGGTAACCACAATACAAGGAAAAATATCATCAATCCCCAACAAAATCAGGAAGAATGCATGAAAAATAAAGTAAAAATAAAAAAATTGGGTCAACATGGAAGGGAAGCCTAAATGCCCCCAACGCTTTGCATTGTCCTGAATTTATCAAAAGTCAAGAACAAACATGGAAGAATTAGGATACAAATAGAATAATGTTCATGACACAAAAACCATGCCTATATCCAAGCACCAACAGGGGTGACAAGGTTCATCCAAGCATACATAGCACAAGTACGAGGGAACACATCACAAAACACACACACACAAGATCAAGAAAAGGGGCCTCCTCCTTACACTGATCAACCAATAGGTCATCCTCTTCCCAATATAAATCCTCATAAGGGGAAGGAGGATGAGCGTGCAATCATAGGATATTAAGAGGAGGAGTATTCGACCCTCCCGCAACAAGGGCTAAGGAAGAGGGCCCCTCAAGGTCCTCTTCGTCAAGCTCTTATGGAGTCAAGTTTAGAAATTTCATGAAGATCGCCGACAAGGTCAAGACCTCATCCACAGAATTAAACATGCATCCCATGGGAGCACCATGCCTATTCTTAGTGGACGATGCAGGCTATGTCTGAGGTTCACTACTAAGTTTGTCGAATGACTTGGGAGCGATGACGAACTCAGGGGAAGTCAAGACTGGTTTTGTCACAAGGACAAAACAAGTCATCACAAGACCACCTTGCAAAGAAGGTGGACTCCACTTACATCCTTCATCACTAGAAGGACCAACCTCCACCTCTTTCTTCATTGGAGGAGATGAGCTCCCCATAGACGAAGCTTGGGGTGCAGAGGAAGATGAAGAAAGAAATACAACGGATACAATCAAAGTGTAAACCATATCCATGGGCTTCAGGAAGGGCTGGACGTCCAGGACAGACATCGGCAAAGGCAACTCCAGTGAAGGAGCGATAAACACTTGTACTCATTTAGGGTTAGGCACATTCATGCTTGCAATGGAAGCTAGAAGCGGATCAGACTGGAGAGAAAAAAAATGAAGGGAGGAACTAGACACTATAGGAGGTCCTAAAATAGGAGCGGTTGTTCCTTCCTCCTTCTGTTGTAAGGCGGCCTGCTTGGCTAGGAGAGCCTTTTGCTGGAACTTGCGCTCACGTGCAAAGAAATTTCTATGGCTCTTGGAGTTAGAAGCCAAAGCTTGCAAAGGGACAAGAAGTTCCTGCTCAACCATGGGAATGCCCACTACAGCCATTTTAGGCGCAGGAATAGGTTCCTACATGGGAGCAGGAGGAACAAACTGAGGAGTGATAGGAGGAGTTGACTCGAGAGCCTTGGCAACGAGCCTCTTTTTGTTAACTTCCTTAGGAGCAAGAAAAGTAGGAGGTCGTGGAGGCTGAGACAAGGAGGACTCTCCTCAGGAGACCTTCCTATCATACCGAACGGGTTTAGGCTTTGTTGGCAGAACAAGAAGCTCGAATGTGGGACACTTAGGCTTCCGCCAAGTGGGCATCGAAGGGTTCTCCTACAAATGAGGAGAGGAACCTGATGGTACTATAGTTGACTAAGAAGAAGCATCAGACTAGGAAGTGGAAGAGGAAGAAGGAGGATCACAAGACCGTTTCTCTTCTTTCCTCTTTCGACCCTTAGCAGCATCGTTGTTAGCCTTCAAGCAAGCCCTATGTGAGATAGCATAAGGTGAGAAACATACCTTACCTTTGGCCTCAAACACCATTTCTTATAGCTTTGATATGTGTAATACAAAAGGTCTATCCTAGGCGGAAGGGGACCCACGGAAATGGGCCACAAGTGATCCAAGGAGTCACTACCATGTGCAACAGGTGGTCTATAACAGGTGTCGTGGATCACGTGCATAGAACCTCCATGGATAAATTTTAAACATTTATGCATGATGAAGGGTACAACCTCCATCGCCACCAACCAAGGGATACCCAATTTCACTTTGAAGAATTCAGATCTAGGAATGATATCAAACAAGAGATTCACAGACTTAGGTCCAACTAAGACTGATAGGACAATACTACCCAAAAGGGGTACGAAAAGCTCATCATATGTGCGGATGAAACTCACTGGAGCATCGTATCCATCCTTATGTAAAATGTTTATAAGAATAATCTCCTCCATTATTATGTTCACTTCAGATGTTGGATCAATGAGAACACCGACTATGATGTTTCCATTGATTCATGCAGGAATGTAAAGAGGAGATGGTTCCTTGTTAAAGCCCATCGGTAGGTCCTGTGAAGTAGCACTACTATCCATAGGCTACACATAGGGGATGGGTTGATGCAGGAAGGAGGCCATTACACACACTAGACAACACTTTTATAGAATCCCCAAAAGTTAACGGATAAGATGGTGACCCAATTATGGTTTTTTCATGTAATACCTTCAGAACCTTCCAACTATGCCAACTAGGGGTTGCAGGTTTGGTTGCAAGGTGACAGCCTTACAACACTCATACCTACAACAATCCTAGAGTATGAGGAAAGGAACTATCAGTATCGTAAGAACGAAACTGAAATGGTTCACGCCAGGTTCACCAAAAATGTAAGAGAGGGGGACCACCATGTGCAAGACCCCAAGTCACAGAGGGTCAAGATGTGAGAGGCTGCCCTAACTTACCTTAGCTAAGTGAAATTTTTAGGGTTATGAAGATGAGAATGATGAGGACTATGATGTCCTACAACGACTTTGCAATCCCAAGTTTCAATGTAGGGCTAGGTGAGCCATTTTTTAGGTTCAACTCTATGTCTTAGGGAGCTCTGTATCCAAAGATAGAAGCACAACCTTTGGATGACAACGTGGCACACTATCGTCTCTAAAGTGCGCTAACGTCAATATGGCTAGACAACAGTAGAGACAAGGTCAAACCTACTAAAATGACTAACGGCCTAGCTGACTAACTAAAGGGCCAAAATGATACTAACAAATAAACAAAGTATTCTCTAATGTTGTAAAGTAGAAATGCAAGAGTGACAAAGGCAAGGAGGATCTCACTAAGAATTTCATTTGCCATTTGATCCTTCGAAGAGAACATACTCCTACACACAGAAAGAGGGAAAATGTTGGGTGGCTGTATAGGGGCCTACCTTAGTCAGACCCCCATTTAGGTCTTTCCACCTCCATGTACAGCCAAGGAAACAAGATAAAGAAGAAATAAATTAAAGAGAATACAAACACTATAAAATAGTACTATGCTACTCAACCAAGTGATAGAGGAGAGGAGAGGGAAGCTTACCACCTCCACCAAGAGCACTCAAGGCTGCTTGGGGGAGAAATGAGAGGAACTCAAGCCTCTTCTACAATGGTGCGGTCCCAAACATGCTATACTGAAGTGACAGAGTGAAGCTTTGGCTGCAATGGAATGATTGAATTCTTGAAGTGAGTGAGAAAGTGAGCTTGTGAAGTGCAAGAATGAGAGCTTGACTTTCTAAAGAGTTGTGAAGAGTTGGATTGAATGTTGAAGGGGTAAATTTGAAGAGACAATGATGAAAAATGGCCTTATTTGGGTTAGTTAATCGAAGGAGGCATTACAACTTCACTTCCAATGAGAAGAGTAACGCCTCTGCTAGCTCAACAATAGGAATCTGCCAGGGACATAAGCACACTAAGTGAACATCTGTGCACCGCACAAGCATCTCCAATAGAAACACCTCCATCGACACTCAAAATAGACGCTAAGTGTGATGCCAATAGCGGGCTTAGGTGGAATTAAGCCTCCAAACTTGGTTTTCTAAGGTGGACAAAGGAAAAAAGGGGAATCGCACATAGGGTGCAAATTCGCTCTAATACACAAACACTATTTTAAACAATGAAAAATGGCCATAACTGGCATTGTTCAAAGACCATAAAGTGTTGGCTAACTATATCCAAAAATTTGAGTGATTAAACCATTCAACTTGCCCAAACCCTAAATGATTGATCAAGGTCTACAAAATGAGTAATTTACACCCTAAATTAACACTAGCAAAATTTATAACTACCCATTTGATTATCTTCAAAACAAAGTGATCATGACCACTTTCTTACTAACATCACAAAACATTACATTCCCTCTTGTCATTACAGTGCACACAACTAATATTGTAACTACTCAACATTACATTTAAACAACTACTATCAGAACTACCTGAATAATTTCAGAAACCTTAGCTTTTCTGTCTAGCAGAGACTCCGCCTCTTTCATTCTGAGCTCTTGTTTCTTAAATCAATCATGTATATTTATTTAAAAAATGAAAAAATGACTATACTTCAAAATATAAATAGAAAAAAAATAATAATATTGTTAAATTTTCTTAAATACCACAAATGCAAGATGATTTTAGTGTTTCATAAAATTTCTTGCTTTTAATAACTAATAAATTGATAAAGTTCCTAAGAATATATTGGACAAGTGTTATTACTATTAATAATAAAGTTAATAATTAGAATTAATAGTTAACAATAACTAACTTATAATAAATTATTATTATAAATAAATAATATAATATACTAATAATTAATAATTTAAAATATAAAAAGTTAATTTTATTAATATTAATTATTTAAAGTTAATTTTATTAATACTAAATTTGATTTATTAATAGAAATTACTAATACTTATAATAATAATATTAGATTATAATAATATTTGATAATAAATTTAATTAAATTATAATTAGGATTAATGTGTTACTAATACATTTAAATTATTAGAATAATAATTAACTATAAATAATTATAGTTGGGATTAGGGTTATCTTCTTATTATTAAGTATAATCATAAATTATTATAATTATTAAAATTTAACTATAAATCTAAATTTTATTATAATTGTTATCAATCTGAAGTTGCACCCTTATTGAACTTGACGTTCAACACCTCAGTGTAACATGGGAAGACCTCTAAAGCTCTGGGTCACTTGTATACATAGGTCAACCTCTGGAGAAATCTAACTTCCTTTGGTATCACCTAACTACTGATCTTGTAAGGAAAAAAGGAGAAGGAATACATAAATTGAAAGCTAAATCCTATGGTGATACACCAAAATGACAAGAGAAATGAGACACTTAGGTTACACTTGAATACTAATGATGGACATGGGACTGCACAACAAGATTATGTAGATTATGCATACAAATAGGATTGACACGCACACACTTTCAAGAAGGAAAAAGGTAGATTCTCACAAATTAAAAGCTTATGTGTAATTAAGTAAACACAGTTTGCAACCTACATGATACTACTTTTGCAAAGAAAGGCATGCTAACATGAAACAAAGCTATAAGGAAAAAAAATATTTCACTAAGTAGCTTGATGAATCACTTAAAAATGCACAATGCTTCACAAGAACTAGAAGATAAAAAATGAACCATCAATGATAACCAAGGTAGGTTTTATATAACATGCTCCAAAATGAGTTACAGAAGTTTGCTAATCTGAGAGAGGACTGCAAAAAGTCACAAAATTCAGAAAAACATAAGGAGAACCCCACGAACTCCTTACAAAGAGGCAAAAAATGCCTCATATACAAAAGTGCGTTGGCCCCTTAGGGCTTACAAAAATATCTGCCTCAGAAAGATCTGTCCTTAGGTATATTTCGAATCGAGTTACTTCTGCATTCAATGTGTATCCTCACTGTCCATTCTTGAATATCGTTTATCAGCTAACATCCCAGCTATCCCTATGACTCATGGCCTCTCTACACTCCTCTTGTTTCAGATCTTTCTTCAAGTTGATCCCCCGCCAGTGTTCACCAAGCTGCTCCATCACTTTTGACTTCAGAGCAGATCCATGTCAGTTTACATTCTATTGATCTTCCTCTCACTAGTCAAACTAGCACGACTCACCTGTAGCTTCCTTTGATTGGTTTAACAAATGCCACACAAGCTTCTTCGGGAGGTCAAAATCTCTTCATCAAAATTGCATGTCGGTGAGACACTAGACGTGTCTCCCCGATGCGATTATGCCCCTTGGTAGTTATCGGCATAGCTCACAACCGTCGGCAAGAGCTCATAGCAAGCCCAAAAGTTATATCGATATCATAGAGTAGCATCAATGAGATAATTGTTTTCGACCAGACATCATGGCGAGCCCTCAGGAGTCACCGATGTTGCCATTTCATTTCCTAGTCATTCGCATTTGGCAAGAGTTCCTTTAGTCAGCAAGACTTCTCAGCGAGGCCCTTCTTTTCCTCGCAATGACATCTCACTTCACTGAGACCTTCATTAGTCATTGAGACCTCACACTGAGTTCAACATCTCGCCGAGGGCTCCATTCTTTTGGCAGGACTTTGCCCATTTGGCCAAACTTCATGCCGAGGCCTTCATCTTCTGGCGAGCTTGGACCTTCATTTGGGGAGACCACCAACGGTCGGCAAGACCTCTTGCCAAGCTCCTCTCCACTTTGGTGAGACCACTACTTGTCAGCAACACCTCTCGCCGAGCTTGTTTACTTCACCGAGACCCTCGCCTATCAGTAAGACATCTCCCCGAGATCACTATCCTATGCCAAAGGCATTCCATTTCGGTGAGACTTCCTGTGGTCGGCAAGACTTCACGCTGAAAATACCTCCCTTCGCCAAGACGTCCATTCTATCAGCCAGACCCTACACCAGAGCTATCATCTCTCGATGATGGCTCATATCAGTCGGGAAGACTTTTCTTGATCGACCAGACATCATGGCAAACTTAAATCTCTCAGTAAGACTCCCCGCATCGATATGACTTCTTCCGGAAGGCACAACCTTATGTCAAGAGAAAAAACTTCAGCAAGACCATTAGTAGTTGGCCAGACCTTTTAGCAAGACATCTTGTCGATAACACCTCCTTTCGTTGAGACCCCACCTCCCTGTCAGCTAGACCTTTTGCCAAAGTCATAGCCTTATGCCAAGAGCTCCTCGGTGAACAACTATCGGGATGACCCTTTTCAAGCAGAGAGATACATGAAGACTCATGGAAACTCGAAAGTCCTGGCGACTGGTTTATTCAACTGCATAGAATGCATTGCTACTCGGCAAGACAACAGGAATGTCTTGCCGACTTCCTTCTCTAGTGAGTTTTGTGCCAAAAATGTTTAAGACAGACTTTTCAATAGACTTCCCTATGAAATAGCATCAGATGAAGACCTTCCCAATGATGCAAATGTCCCCATTGGCCTTCATGAAAACCTAAAACATAATCTGTCTTGCCTGATTGAGCCCATAGGTGAAAAGTGGGTAACATTTTTGTTGACCTTTGCTGGATGTTTTCCTGCTAAACATGGAAACCAATAGCCTAGGCCTACCATTGGGCATGAAGTCATTGGGAAAACTGAGGAATGGGCTTGGAGTAGCCTTGCACATGGCTATAGTGCATTTGTAACTCAAGAAACAGATCACTTAGAAATTTATTGAAAATAGGAAACTACAGAAGGGAAAACTCTCTAATTGTGCTGAAACAACACTTAGGGAATGTAAATTGCATCTAAACCTACCCTACACTAACCAGTAAGAAATTGGTCAAACAAAACCATTCATGAGATGATTGAAATAGCTTCCCTTTCTCCTCAATATGCAACGACTCTTAAGGTTAATGGCAGCTGAATGTAGATGGTACACTGAAAAATGTTTAAAATTGTAATGCATTTCCTCATGAAAGAGGGAAACATGTTCACTTACATTACTAAACAGATCATATGTATTGTCAACAAAAGGAGGATAAGTGAATTGAACATATTCTTGCTTGGTTGCCAGTGCATCCTGGATAACATCTTCCATTGTGTATTCATGTATGGGTGCAAGATTGATCATTGGTGTTGTATTGAACTCCATCTGAGCTAGGTATCTGATTGGACAACCTTTGGTAAGGGTAAAGATTGAACTTTTCTTGCTGATTTCTTGCTCATGAGCTACCACTTTATCACCTTGTTGGCTGGAAAGATCAAATCCTTGTCGCTGACTTGGTGGCAAAATAGAAACCTCGTCAGCATGCTCATGCTTTCCAAAATGAACATTCGTTCATTCAATGGAGAAAAATGAGATGGATTCCTCCAACACATTTTCAATCAATTCATCAATCTTTGGCTCTTTCATACTCTAGAAAGGAAGCTGCTTATAATTCTTATCATTACTGGAAGAATTACATTCCGATTCAGGCTTGCTTTCCTCAATAAAGGAAGGAAACAATTCTAATGGTGATGAAATATCAAGTTCTTCTGCACAATAGAATGGAAGCTCCTCTAACTAGATATATTCTTGAAAAATAGGTTCACCAGGCTTCTCATGTTGCTTCGGCAATTCTGCAAGTTGTTGCTCAAGATCATCATAACCCTCAACTTCTTCTGGTTCTTTGCTATCCAAAGTTGAGCAAAACTATTCAATAATACATGTGGACAACTCTTCAAAAAGCTCAACATTGGCTTCCTCATCCAGAACATGCCCAAAAACATCAAAACTCTCACCTTGGAGGATAGAATCAGGTTCAATTTCAGGCTTTTCTTCCTAAATTAAGCCTCCATTGTCTCGTTGGTTGCCATCTATCATTTGTTGTTGTTGCTTTCTATATTCCTCCATAGCCAAATGTAACGGATTTGGAATTCTAGTCTCTTCCATGGTGAATGAACTAACTTGATCACTAGGCTGCTCTTCTTCTGCAACAACTCTCTTTTCATTGGAACTCCCCTCAAGCTGCCTCTTTTGAAACTCCTCCATTAGTTGGTGTTGATAATCTAAGTAAGCTTGAGTTTCCTGCACCTGAGTAGACAAGAACTTCATTTTTCCTTCCTTAGCATCTATTTCCTGTTCAAGGCCTTCCTCGAACTAGTTTCTTTTTGCCACTCTCTCTTGATCATAAAAGTAGACTTGTTCAACCATTTCTTGTTGCTGCAATTGATGATAATTAATGGCTAGATGTAAAGGATTTACCTTTGTAATCCTTTCCCATAGGAGTAAGTTGTCTAGATCAATGGGCTGCTCTTCCTCTTTTTTCTTTTCAACAAAAAACCCATTCTGTTTGAAACTTGGAACACTAAACTGTGAAAAGTGAAGCCCTTCCTCAAAGAAAGGATTTGGAAAGGTAGCAGCTGACTGGGGCATTTGAGAAAGTTGTTCTTCAGGAGAGTTAGACTGACTTCATTCAAATTCTTATACTAAATAGGATCCTCTTTGTGTCTCATCCTCCTGCTGATGAATATAAGCTTGATAAGCAAGCTCCTCCTGCTGCCTATTGACCTCCTACTGATTTTCAATCTCCAACATTTTTCTTTGAAAATCAGTGATTATGTCATCGATGCACATGTTGTTAACTCTTTGAGATTGGGCATGTGAACATACATGTTGGTTGGCATTATGATGGTTTTTTTGAGACTGTTGTTGGACATATATAGGCTGATGCACAAACTGAGCAGGGGTGGGAGGGTAGCAAACTTGTGGGGAATATTGATAATCTCCTGCAGTTGGACTAAAAATAGTTGCATACTCATTTTGATATGGTTGATAATTGGGTATATGAGCAGAATTTTCATGAAATGAGGGATGATTAGCAGTTTCATGACAAACTAGATGATAGAACATGCCTTCATAAAATGAAGACATTTTGGGGCATTCATAGAAGCTGGAAATGCATTAAAATTTCTTGTAAAACAAGAAAACTAGATCTGATTTTTTGGAAATAAGAACATACTAGCACTTAATCTGCTTGAAACTAGTTATTATTCTCCCAGAGTCACCAGGTATGTAAAGAAAATGCCTCCTAAACATTGAGACTATTACTGCACACACCAAACAACAACAATAAAATACACTATCCCACCAGGCGTGCCAAAATTGTTATCAACCTAAAGTTGTACCCATGTTGAACCTGATGTTCAACACCTCAGTGTAACATGGGAAGACCTCTAAAGCTATGGGCCACTTGTAGATAGAGGTCAATCTCTGGAGAAGGCCAACTTCCTTTGGCATCACCTAACTACTTATCTTGTAAGGAAAAAAGGAGAAGGAATACATAAATTGAAAGCTAAATCCTATGGTGATACACCAAAATGACAAGAGCAATGAGACAATCAGGTTACACTTGAATACTAATGATGGACATGGGACTGCACAACAAGATTCTATAGATTATGCATACAAATAGGTTTGACATGCACACACTTTCAAGAAGGAAAAAGGTAGATTCTCACAAATTAAAAGCTCATGTGCAATTGAGTAAACACAGTTTGTAACCTACATGATACTACTTTTGCAAAGAAAGGCATGCTAACATGAAACAAAGCTATAAGGAAAAGAAAGATTTCACTAAGTAGCTTGATGAATCACTTAAAAATGCACAATGCTTCACAAGAACTAGAAGACAAAAAATGAACCATCAATGATAACCAAGGTAAGTTTTATATAACATGCTCCAAAATTAGTTACAGAAGTTTGCTAATCTGAGAGAGGACTGTAAAAAGTCACAGACTTTAGAAAAATGTAAAGAGAACCCCCCGAACTCCTTAGAAAGAGGCAAAAAATGCCTTATATACAAAAGTGCATCAGCCCCTTAGGGCTTACAAAAATATCCACCTCAGAAAGATCTATCCTTAGATCTTTTTTGAATCGAGTTACTTTTGCATTCAATGTGTATCCTTGCTATCCACTCTTGAATATCCTTTATCAGCCGACATCACAGCTGTCCCTGTGACTCATGGCCTCTCTACACTCCTCTTGTTTCAGATCTTTCTTCAATTTGATCGCTTGCCAGTGTTCACTGAGCTGCTCCATCGCTTTTGACTTCAGAGCAGATCCATGTCGGTTTACATTCTATTGATCTTCCTCTCACCGGTCAAACTACCATGACTCACCTATAGCTTCCTTCGATTGGTCGAACAGATACCACACAAGCTTCTTCAGGTGGTCAAAAGCTCTTCATCAGAATCACATGTTGGTGAGACACTAGACGTGTCTCCCCAATGCAATTATTGCCCTTGGTAGTTATCGACATAGCTCACAACTGTCGGCAAGAGCTCATAGCGAGCCCAAAAGTTATATTGATATCACAGAGCAACATCGGCGAGACAATCATTTTTTGGCCAGACATCATGGCGAGCCCTCAGGAGTCACCAATGTTGCCATTTCATTGCCTAGTCATTCGTATTCGACAAGAGTTCCTTTAGTTAACAAGACTTCTCAGCGAGGCCGTTCTTTTCCTCGCGATGACATCTCACTTTGCCGAGACCTTCATTAGTTGCCAAGACCTCACCCCGAGTTCAACATCCCATCAAGGGCTCCATTCTTTCGGTAGGACTTTGCCCATTCAGCTAGACTTCATGCCGAGGCTTTCATCTTCTCGCGAGCTCAGACCTTCACTAGGGGAGACCACCAATAGTCAGCGAGACCTCTCGCCGAGCTCCTCTCCGCTTCGGTGAGACTACCACTTATCGGTGACACCTCTCGCTGAGCTTGTTTCCTTTGCCGAGACCCTAGCCTGTTAGTAGGACATCTCCCCAAGATCACTATCCTATGCCGAAGGCATTCCATTTCGGTGAGACCACCCGTGGTCAGCAAGACTTCACGGTGACAATACCTCCCTTCGCCAAGACATCCTTCCTATTAGTCAGACCTTACGTCGAAGCTATCATCTCTCAACGAGCACTCATATTAGTTGGGAAGACTTCGCTTGATTGACCAAACATCATGGTGAACCTAAATCTCTCGGCAAGACTCCCCGCATCGGTAGGACTTCTCCTCGAAGGAACAACCTTATGCCGAGAGAAAAAATTTTAGCAAGACCATTTGTAGTTGGACATACCTTTTGGCGAGACATCTTGTCAATAGCACCTCCTTTCGCTGAGACCCCACCTCCCTATCGGCCAGACCTTTCGCCGAAGTCATAGCCTTATGCCGAGAGCTCCCTGGTGAACAACTATCGACATGACCCTTTTCAAGCAAAGAGATACATGAAGACTCATGGCGACCCAAAAGTCCTAGCGACTGGTTTATTCAACCACATAGAACGCACTGCTAGTCGGCAAGACAACAAGAAGGTCTTACCAACTTCCTTCTCTGGTGAGTTTTGTGCCAAAAATGATTGAGGTAGACTTTTTAATAGACTTCCCTATGAAATAGCATCAGATGAAGACCTTCCCAATGATGCAAATGTCCTCATTGGCCTTCATGAAAACCTGAAACATAATTTGTCTTGCCTAATTAAGCCCATAGGTGAAAAATGGGTAACAATAATAAGGATTAGGGTTAGAGGTAAGGATATGATTAGGATTAGGATTAAGATTACTCTTAGACTAAGGGTTAAGGTTAGATTTACAGTATAGGTTTGGGTTAGGGTTAGGATTAATATTAGAGGTATATTTAGGGTTACGATGAGAGATAAAATTAGGCTTCGTGATAGGATTATGGTTAATATTAAGATTAGGGATAAAACTAGGATTATGTATGCTAGTTAAGAGCTTTAGTGTTAGTTACTTTATCCCCAAAAAATAATAAATCTAAAATATATTTCAAATAGAAAAATATTATAATATTACTTTCCATAGATGAAGAGTCCCCACTAAGATGCTCTTACTTCCATTACTTCCTAACTTTGGTGAATATAGAAAAGAATTTGTGTTAATTATAGTGTAACCCAGTCGTACAACTCCCCTAATTTAAAAATAAAACAAGTATCACATAGTGGCTAGTACTTGTCTTAATAGTATTGTAATTATTGTTATTTAGATTTAATAAAAATTAAATTTAAATTTTACTAATGTGAATAAAAATAAATGTAAGTTTTGTTAATTATAGTATTTTAGTATTGTTAATTAGTTATTTTAATGACCTAACCCTAACCTTAACTCTTATCCTAACTCTAATTCTATCCCTAACCCTAAACCTAAGCCTATCCCTAACAATAAATTTTAAACCATTATCTTAATCCTAGACCTATCTCTAACCCTAACCATGATTGTAACACTATCCATAACTATGAACCTAATTTTCATCACTAACTTTTAAATAAATAACATATTTAATAAATGTTATACTATGAATTATTATTATTAAATAAATTTTATATATAAAATAAATATAATATATACTAAAAATCATTAAAAGTTAGATATTACACGTTAGCAATGTTTCTTCTCTTATTACTAATATAAAATTGTCATATATTAAAATGATTATTTATTACAAGTTGTTTATTTTTAATTTATATATATATTAAAAAATAAATTATATTATATTAAATTATTAGATTTGATTCGTAGTAGACACAAGTGCAACTATATCTCTTCATTCTAATCAATAATTGTTGGTTAGATATTAATGAATCAATGATTATAGATGGTATGATTTTTTTAAAGTCCATGAATGATAGAGTAAACACTTCTAGATTAAACTATGTATGCTATTTTGAATTGACATTTCAAACCACACTAAATGATTCATCGTAAGAAGAGGATAATGAAGAATATGATTGTGTAAATTACCTTAAGAAGAGTTAAGTGGTGGGAGATGGTAGGGTGTGAGGAGATTGAAAAATGAAGTAAAAGTGAAAATAGGCAAAAATTTGATGAACACATAATAGAAGAATAAATAATATAGTAATATGATATAACACAATTACATGGATCAAAAAAGGTTAAAGTTAAATATCTCAAACAATGAATAAATAACTCTAATGACCTTACCCTAACTCTAACTCAATGATTCATCAGGATAATGAACAATATAATAATATGATATAACACAAATAAATAGATCAAAAAAGGTTAAAGGTTAAATGTTTCAAACAATAAATAAATAAGTCTAAGAGAATTATAAAGATGAATTATATAACAAAATGATTGAGAAAAAAATACCAAAATTATTAAAAGAAATAAAGGAAAATATACTAAAACTTAAAACAATAATAATTTAACAAAAAAAAGAAAAAAGATGAGATTATATATAAAATATAAATTGAAAAATTAAATAAATGATTCAATTAAAATAAAAAATAGATGGTTAAAATACAATAGATTATAATATATACAACTTAAATATATATTAATATAAATAGATAAAATTATAATAGTTTATATATAATATATATTAATATATATAAATATAGATTAAAGGAGAACCTACAAAATAAAATAAAATAATGTATCATATATATTAATATAAATGTATAATATAAATTAATATATTACCTACAGAGTGTAGATTAACTTATTTACCTACAAAATATTACCTTCAATAACATAAGATATAAATAGAAATAATATATATAAATTCTACAAATTAGTATAGATTATATATATAAATTAATATTATCAATAGATTGTATATTATATATAATAAAGACCTAATATAGGTTATAGTTTTTTTGGAGAACCTATATATATATAAATTAATATAAAAATATACATCATAAAAATATATATTAATAAAAATAATGAGAGCATATAATAATTAAATTATACAATAAAATATTAAAAACATAGATAACAAAGATATTAGTGTAATGGAAAGAATAATATAATTTTTATTTGATTTTATTATTTTATTAGTGTGAATCCAAATCTCTATAAAATAGTGAATTGATTTTTGTGAGATTTTCTTTAATAAAAATAACAATTATATTCTTAAAAAAATCAAAATAAATAACATTTAATTTATTTATTTTAGAAAGATTTAATGAAAAATCATTCTTTAAAAAAATGTTTATCTTGTTTTCCAAAACTTTTTAACCAATCATATGCACAAGAAATAACACACATAATTTTTTAACACAATAAATAATTTTTATAATTTGTAAAATTAACTTTACAAATTAACTTTACAAAATTGAATTTTATTTCAATTTTTTTAAAATCTTATTTTTGATTAATTGAAAACTAAATTATTAATAACTAATTAATTAAAAAAAAATCCAAACTTATTACAATAATACTATACCAATGACAAGTACTAATAATAAAAAAACATTTGTGAACCTATTGTGCACGTGTTTCTTCTTAATGGAATGGTGTTTCTTTGGGAGTTTCATTCACCATGCTAGAAAGGCGCGACTGTCTCAATCCGCTTTCACACCAACCACATTTTTCACTTTTGATAAAAGAGAGATTGACTAAATACAAGGACGACACAGCCATTTTACAG
This sequence comes from Sequoia sempervirens, assembly GCA_007258455.2. NCBI lineage: Eukaryota > Viridiplantae > Streptophyta > Pinopsida > Cupressales > Cupressaceae > Sequoia > Sequoia sempervirens. Next base: position 221,556,104 of record VDFB02058242.1, on the reverse strand, counting down.
TCCATTTAATCTCAGAAAGACAGATCCAACATTATCCCACCGACATGTACGACCATCTTGGCAATACAATACTGTACTGGTTTGACATGTTCATGTTTGGTGGCGGTGGTGGTAGAGGTGGATTTGGAATGGTGCTTGTTGTGGTGATGAGAGGCACCATCGTGTTGATGATTAGGGTTTGAATGGTGGATGGTGCGATTGATATGCTTGGTCTTTACGAAACCATGTTTTGAGGAATAGTTGATGTTGTGGCTTGTGTTATCAGGATGGTTGTCATCTGTTGTTGTGAAGTTGATGACAAGATGGAAAGATTTTGTATGGTATTTTGATTAACGATTGAAGGGTTGATTTGATTTTTTTGATTGATATTTGGTAAACGGGGAAGCCCTAAACCGAGAGGTGATGTGGATATTGATGTCAAGGGGGGAGTGGTGGATGAAGGTTTGATTTTGGTTTGATGTTTGAAGATGGATGAAGATTTGATTTTGATCCTAGGTTTTCCTAAAAAGACACTTGCTTACTAGACCTCAGTTTTGAAGAAAAAGCTTTTCTCTAAACAAGATGCTCAAACTTCCTAAAAATATTTGGGTTTTGATAGTAATAGAACGAATACAAACTAGGGTTGTTTCTTGAAGCCTTTTTGTAAAAGTTTAAAAGCAGTCTTCGTTTGAATTCGTATAGCGTTGAGAGACGCTTTTGGTGATCTTTTGGACTGAGAGCTTTTACCTTTGGTTTCTTGATGTTGATCTTGCGTGAAATCATTTGGAACACATGTGTGGGATTCAATTGTTTTTAGTCTTTTCTTAATGATTTTGTTTTACCACAAACATTTCTTGATTAAGTTTTCAAACTAGATGTCCAATGTTTTAACTTCTTCTCATCCACAAGGTATATCATGTGGAACTTTGATGAAATCAAGGCAAGGGTTACCTATTGTTAAATTTTATAAGAAAATTGAGATATAAATCCAAGTGTTTTGAAACCTCTAAGGATAAAATCCCAAGGGAAAGCAATAAAACATGAATTTGGGCAATTGTATTTGCTTCCTAAAGGGTTTGAGGTTTTGATGACAATGGTAAATGTTTGTTTACAAATGTTTTCAAACAAGCAATGTTTTTTGTAACCAAGAACAAGCACAATCCTATGGATATGAAAGACTATATTTGTTGAGTCCCCACTTGGACAAGTCTAGCTACGCTTATTTTTAGCGAATGGTTAGATGCTTGACCCCACTGGCTCCCCTCCATGGCTCAACACTTCTTTCGGGGCAGCCAAGGATCAGTGCCCATGAATCTCTCATGGCATACTTTCCATATCTACTAAAAACCGTGAAAGTTTGGGGTGGCTTCAGAATGACTATTCTTGCAACAACAAATAGATAGGGATTTTGGCCTTTCTAAACAAGGGTTTTAATTCAAACTTTCCATTCATGGAGATTGACCCATATGACAAGAGACTATTGCTACCATTCTCGTCGGGACCAACCACATGATACTGGCCTTTGTTCTAGTACCCACTTTTATATCCTGGCTGGAAATACTCTTGGCTTTAGAGTGTTACTGGTTGGGTCGTTCCCTTGGGTGAGTACTTTTTCCCCAAGGTATTCCCTTTAGGATAAATAATAGTGGGTAAACAATATTCGTAGTTCGATCAACCTTTGTTTAGAAACAAAGGGATAACACATGCAATACATTCCACCCACATTCATAAGTTTGTATTCAATTTTAATCCCAAAATGAAATGTGGAGGTAATTACTTTACCCAACTTAAGACCACCAAAAATCCTTTTGATTATCAAGATCGCCATGAGGCGCGAGAGAAGCACATACGTCTTTTCAATAGTATTACTTTAAGTAAGTAATTACAAGAAAAAGTAGCACATGTTCATTTTAAAACCCACAAAGCAATAATCACTTCTTTTTTAAGCACCAAAGGAAATGTGAAGATTTCCTTGTTCAATTGTTAAATCCGAAAACCAACTCTAGTAAGTTTGTCCTAAAGTTCTTTTTAAACTCATTGTTGTGAAAATTGAAATGTTCTATTTAGAGCCCCAAAAAGATGTGAGTTGATTTAAAACATAAAACTAAAGCATAGAATGGAAGCCTTAAGCATTTAAAAATGCTTTGTTGATTTCAAGTTTTAATGTCCAATTGCTTTTCAACTCCAATCTCGCTTTGATTTCACTTGATTTCAACGCTTGATTCCGATGTCAACCTTCACCTATGAAAATTACAAAGTTATCACAGATTAGAAATATAATATTTCAAAAAAAAATGATAACTTAACATAATGTTCATGTAATTTTAAACATAATGAACCTTTCACAAGGAAACAATCCTTGGAAACAAGCCTTGGTTTTAGATTTAATGAACAAAGTAGAGACAACTTGTATCTGGATGAAGAAACTGCACACTAGTTTTCTATGTGGAATTTTCGATACAATGCATATAGTCTATAGATATAGGTAAATAATCAAAGCCTTTTTCACAAACCCGACTTGCACTTCGTTATTCTAATCATAATATGTAGTTAGAATCATTCGTACATCTAATCCCCAAATATGCACAAGAAATAAGTTTCCAAATTTAATGCATACTCCAATATTCAATGTGTCGACCAAGAAATAAACACAAGTAGAACCAAATTTAAGTTTGTGAAAATTTGCAAACTCACACAAGCAACATATGTGTAGGGTGTTTTTAAATGCAGTCGATGTTAGAGATCAAATGTATTAACTATGAGCAGTAAAGTCAGATCCCATTTGTTTGTATGCATTAGATTTTCATTAAATCAATATTAAAGAGATATTTAAAGAGTCAAACCTGCACACACAAACCCGTCCTTTGCACCATAAAAACAAATGGCATAAAACTTGACCTCAGAAAGGTTCCTTAGGGATAGGCCAAAACTAATCACTTTAACCAACAATTCTATGAATATAAAATTTTGACCTAAGAAACAAATCAATTTCAAAGAATAACAAAATGATTCAAATGAATCAAGTATGGGACAATAGACAACAATTTAGCCAATTCCACGGGTATTCAAAGAAACAAATACGTGTCAGAGTTCTATGAGGAGGTCATCTTATGCTTTTTATTCCTTCAGTTGGTGAGGTATTTGGTTTCTGATTGTCTTGCGTTGAGTGCCTAAGAATAATCACTATTATATCAAAATCAATAAATGACAATCTAACATCACCATCTTTGAAATTTTCAATTAGTACGGTTTTCCTATTCACATTGCAGCCATTCAACATAACTAAATAAGCTTCCCATCAATCCCCTAGAAGTGTCATTTCTAACAAGTCCAATCAAAGTGAAAATTTGTATAATATTTAACTTCTAAAGCAGTGTGCGCAATACATTGTCAAATGTAGAGATCTCACACTTATTACAAACATAGCTAGATACAATGGATCAGTGCATTAATGTGAGGAAGGAATGCAGTTCGATCCATCCAAAAGCATCAAAATAGTTAATGCTATTCAAGAAAGCATTAAATTTCCCACTTATTACTACATGGTGAAGCTTTGCTAATCAATTTTTTTTTGTAAATTCAATTCACACAACATTCCTATACTGCACCATAGCACCTGTCAACAAGAAGAAAACTAGAAATATTAGTTTGTATGAGAAAAGACTCATGAGAAGCCAGTGCAAAATACATATTTTGAAAATCAATGTGGCAATCATAGTTCATCACAAACAGTATTTGCCGTTTTAGACTATTGGTGCATACAAAATATCAAGATTTCCAACTAGAATCAGCATGACGCACAAACCAAAAGGACCAACGGTTAGTTTCTTGACTGCGTACAATGAGAAAAGAGTATACATGCTACTTGACTTATCTACGAGTGTACCACAGAAGTGTTGGAATCAACCAAAGGCACATTCATTATCATTAAAATATTTCAGCCACAACCTCAAGATGTACTCAGCCACACATAAATCTTGTTTCCCCTGCGAGAGAAAGCAAACAAAGATTTCAATCACACACAAAAGACCTCTTTTTTTCATTCAATGCCACCACACAGCAGGAGTTTTTTTAGTGAGTTGCACAAGCTGCGCAAAAAGGACATGTTGAAAAAGCAGACTTTCAAGTAAATGCTATTAACAGATGTAAAACTGAATTCTGTAACTATTTCTATGGCCTGCTTGCCTACGCCAAGATGTAAGCATAGAGAGGATAGGCAGAAAATGTAGTTGCAAGATATACCCAAAATTGATTTGTTGAAAATGCTTTAGAAACTTTTTGAGCAAGTAATGTAGATGTAATTGAAAATTCCAACTTCTGCGCCAAAATGGAAACCTGGAACAAAGCATGGAAATTTATCAAAGTAGAATGGAAAGTGGATTTTTGGTAGATGTAAAATATGGAAACATAGACATGGCATGGGAACTAGGACGAACAATGCTTGTGCCAAATCGAGAGAAATTTTATCAAGGATTGTGAAAAATTGTAGATACGGGAATTTTGTTTACCATTTCGGGGACCTGCTTATTGTATGTGATGCTAGCTATTTCAAAGTACAAAAAATATCAGATGTTACCATAACCCGATGTCACATAGGCCAACCACAAAATGTTATTGCATGCATAGCTTACCACTTAGAGATATGCAGTATGAATCCTGTAATCGTTCTTTTCTACAAAGGGGTAAGTAGAGGTGAGATTTTCAATGTCCTAGTATCAATTTCATGGGTTCCACATGCACTAATTTTCAAGAAAATGTACTCAACCTTCATTCTTGACTGTAGTGATTATGTAAGAAAAATAATTCACTCAAGACTATTTTAATTTTGAAGGAAAGAATCATTTATCGAGCACCATAGTTAAGTGTAAAGAAACTTTCAAGCCAATGCATTTAACCGTCATATGAGCAAAAGATTAGAAAGAGGCTTTAAACTTTCAAGCAAATGCCTTTGGTAGGTGTAAAAGCTGAATTCTTCAATGATTGCAGGAGTGCACAAAGATTTGTTTCAAGCAAATGTTATTAGCAGGTCGCACCAAGAAGACAGTGAATAAACTCGTTTAAAAACTTTCAAGCAAATGCATTTGGCAGGTAAAAAAGTAGTGCCATAAATACCACCATTGACCAGCATGTAAACTCTTAAATGCACCTTTAGACAAAAAGCTATTAGTGGACGCAAATTTGGATTTGGTGTAACTTTCAAGCAAATGCAATTCATCTAGCATAAAAGCCAAATTCCATAACCTTTGACAACATCGTCCGCGCATAAGCCAGAATGGGAGCTATGAGTCAAAGTTTGAACATCTATCAATGGATCCTGTTGCAAATACAGTTGGCACATGTAAAGTATAAATATAACCTTTGTGAATAGTATGACAGTGTGCTAGGAAGACATGAATAAGTACACAGAAAATTGATTTTGTTGAATGGGCCGCAAGCCATTTAGCAGAAAACCTCGAAGATTGGAGATGCATATGCGTGCAAGAGTTATGGGCATTGCAAATGAACTGTTAGAAATATGCTCTCAAATAATGAATAGAAACAAACAGAGACTTTATCGTATTCATGGATGGGCGACCACAAAGATTTCCAATGTTGTTTTTTTTTAACTTTCAATCTACAAGCATGTTAAATCATCGATTTCAATAAGCATTGGTTATTAAACATTGATTTCAATACGCATTATGGGCTGAGATCTATTGTAAAATCTAATCCCAACTATTAAAGAGAAGATATTTGTTGTAAATATTTTGGTTAGTTATTAACACCCTAATAGGATATAACTAATTTGAATGGGAAGAGATAATGGCATTAACAGAGCAGCGTATAAATAATGAAAGATACTTCCACAAAACAAGCTGCAAGTAAAGCCAGTATTACAGTAAATCCATCCTTCTAGCACCATATGTGAGCAACCCTAAATATGAAAATGGCTAAACTTCCATGCTCATTATCAATTGGTCAGTTCATGCAAATGAAAACCTACAAATGCTCCTATGAAATAATGCATCAAACTTGATGAGAAAAATGAAATAACAACATAAACAAAAAAAGCTTAGAGAAGCACAATGCACACCTATTCCATAGTGGATTGGTGTCACTTTGTTGTAAAAAGTGGCCCTTTCCCAACCCTTGACAAGTCAATGATGAAAATGCAATGCTATGACAATGGACAAAATTAGCTCTCAATGTGAAGAGAGTAACTTTGCATGAAGATTGTGGATGATCAAAATGTAGAATAGCCTCTCCATTTATAGAAGAGTTTGATGAGAGAAGAGATGAAAGGGATGAATGTGGGATAAAAACCCAACTAATAAGAAGGAGCCACTTTTCACCATGTGAATGGGCCAAGGATGTGCAAGTTTTGATGAATGTGCCCATAAATGCATATATTTGAAATTTGAAAATGTTGAAATGACAAGGTGGAGGGAGAGTCAAATGGAGTAATGGCCACTTGGCTCAATGCAAAAGGACTTGTAAGGTGACATAAATTCCTTGTTGGAAGGACTCATCCCACATGGAGGGAGATTTGAAATGGAGGAATATTCCATTTTTATGCCTTGTTGATGCAAAATGAAGATTTAATAAATTAATTAAAATCATTTATTTGTGCAAGTGGGAAAAGCTAGAGGATGGGACTTGCATTAGATTTAACCTTAATCATGATTTGATTAACTTAAGTGAGGATTAGGTGATTTGACTTTTTTACTTCGATTTATGGATTAAAATAAATCAAAAGGAGATGAAAAATGATTTAGACTTAGTTAAATAAATGTTTTAATTTATTTCTAGCTAAAGGGAATGATGTTAGTGGTTTAATTAAATAAGTTTTATTTATTTAATTAAATGAAGAACTTTAGAAGTTAATTAAATAAGATTGATTTATTTAATTAAAGAGGGACCTTAGGGTTGATTTATGATTTAATTAAGTAAAATTCATTGATTTGATTAACAAAGGAATTGAGATAGATTAATTAAATGGTTAATAGAGAGGTGACTAAAGAGGAATTGAAGTTAGTTGATCAGGACATTTTTCATGTCTACAATCATATCCTTTTGAACTGGTCCCACTTGAATTGGCAATACAATCAGTCCTTGAGACGATCTTTCTTCATCATCATAAGCTTTTATGGTGATCTTTCTTCTCGAATCTATGGAATTTTCTAAAAATCCCAATGAATGGATAAGCTTTAAAGTGCATATATTTAGACTAGCTCTTCCATCTATTACAACGCTTTTGACCCGATGTTTATGAATTAAAACCTCAATATGGAGTGGTGTTTTATGTGGATGAGTGAGGGAGTCATCATTTCTTTCTGAGAATGATAAACAATGGGGTGCAGTCAAATGTGCCACCATGGCTTGGAATTGACAAACTTCCAAATTAGTTGGTACTGTGGTGTCCACCAAAGTGTTTTCCAGAATTTCCTTATGGGCTGGTTTAATTTTAAGAAGCTCTAGTATGGATATCTGTGTTGGAATATTTTGCAATGGATCCACTAAATTGTATTGATTTGAAGGAGCAACAGGTGTTTTAGATGTACTTCCTTTCAATGTCAATTTGGACTACCCCCTTGTGGTCACATTTACTGGTAAGTTCTCTTGTTTCTCATTGATTTTAATGACATTGATTTGATTATCAATTGCATCAATGTCTTGTTTATCCTTGATTTTGATGCCATTGATTTGATTATCACCTGCAACAATGTCTTTTTATCCTTGATGTTGATGCCATTAATTTGATTATCAACTGCAGCAATGTGAAGGATGGTCTTATCATAGATATAATTCACATTTTTCCCTTTGTTTGTTGAAGAGGATACTCCTTTTTCATAGTTGGGTAGAGGGTTTTTAAATGCTCCATGATCAAAATTTGTTTGAGGTCCTTCTATCAATATTTCACGTCTATCTATCAAGCATTGCACCAAAAATTTTAACTACATACAATCATTTGTCTTATGACCTCTGTTTCTATGAAAATCATAGTAATATGCATTGTTCCACCATGATGGTTTGACTCGTGGTTCAAAGTATCATGCCTCTGGTAATGTTATGAGTTTCTGCACAAGAAGCTCTTTTAATGTTGATTCAAGTGACTACCCTAAAGGTGTAATTTTTTTGCATTGTGGTGGCAGAGCTTGTTTAGATTCACTGTTGTTTTGACTCTTCTTGGGTGTAGTTCTTGATAAATTTAAGACTGGTTTTACATTCTATGTATCAATTGATCATCATTAACAACATTTTTGTTTCTCATCTAGAATTTGGACTTTTCATTGTTGTTATGATGATTAGAAGAGTTTGCTGAGTTTGGTCATTCGTTATAAGTTTTCAATACTCCTATTTTAACCAAGGCTTCCTCAATCTTAAAACCATTTTCAATCATCTTTTCAAAGCTGGGTGGACATTGCAATTAGAGTCTATAACTCATCTCACTATTAAGATTATCAATGAAAATATCCATCTTTTCTTTCTTAGGTATAGGACGGGCATATCTAGCAAATAATCATCTCCATCATTGTAAAAACGTAAGAAATGACACCATTTTTCCATTTTGTGTTACAAAGATCCTTCATGGTTATTTCATGTTGAATGTTGTATGAATATTGGGTGGTAAATTTGTTTACCAACTCCTCAAATTATCTAATACCTGGTGGGAGTTTTGAAAACCATTCCATGCATTGACCACCCAAACTTCATGAAAATAATCTCATTAGATAGGTTTCTTTATGTGCACATTCTAGACTCATGGTGCATAATTCTCTTACATGATCTTGAGGATCAATTTTTCCATTGTATTTTTCATATTTTAGAAGTTCACAATTTGGTGGAAAAGGTATCATGTTCATACTTCTATCAAACAGAGAAGGACATATATCTTGCAACACATATCTCTTTGTTGTTCCCCTTTGCATGTCTTGGATTTGTTGTTGAAGATTTTGCATTTGTTAAGGAATTCAATGGATCCATAATTCATGAGTCAACTTCTATTTTCTTGGGAGCTCCGTTCAATTGGTTGACACCAAAGTTATTGGGTAGTTTTACACCTTGATTGGCTAGCATAAAAAAATATTTCTCTCCATCCTTTTTCTAGAATCTTTTCCATGAATTTTTGAAATTTAGTGTCTTGTTGAGCTTGTTGAATTTTCTCATCAGTTATCTCATCTATTTCGAGTTGGTGAAAACTATCAAAATGATTTTCTTCTCCTTCTACCATAATGGTTTGGGTTTCTACTTCTTTTTCTTTGATTTTTTGTTTTTGAGCTCTTGTTAAAATGTACATGCAAGTGTTAAAGGTTTTCTATACTTTGATCTTTTTTTCAGGAGTTCCAATGAGATACCTTTCAAGTTAAATAAGATGATAGATCCTATTGATGAGACTAGGTTAAATCTGGTGTACAATGTTTGTTTTGTGATGAAGGATGATAGATCCTGATGGTGAAACTTAGCTAACAATCAGAGATGAGATTGGTGATTGGGCACCTTAAGTTTATTGATCCAAGTTTAGTTAAAGGAATTACACTTGCAAAAGCTAGTTTCTTCAAGTTTAAAACAATGTTTTAATGAGGAATGATCTCTTCTTTAGAAATGGTCCCTAAATATGATTCTAATTGTTAGACAGGAGTTCAATTTAGCTCTTTGTTTGAGTATTAGGTGAATGCGCTAAAACAGGTTGTAGATGCGCTAAAAGATGGGGTAAATGCACTAAAATAGAGCTTGGATGTGCTAGATTGTCACTTAAATGCGCTAGAATTGAAAGATGATGCACTGAAAGATGGGGTAAATGTTCTAGAACAAACCCTATATGCACTAAAAGATGGGATGAATGCACTAGAACAAAACCTATATGCACTGGAATATGAACTCAATATGTTGAAATAAGAAGTTTATGCGCTAAATTAGAAATGGTCACTGTTTTGAATGTTTGCTTCATTTTATTGTTTCTGAATTAGTGGATTGAGTGTTTTTGAGGGATGATCTCTTGAACAATGATTTCAAACATAGAAGCGGGTAGTAAAATAGTTGTTTCACCCTATGATATAAACATCAAGTGTATGTTCTAGGATCTGGTCTGATCCCTTTGATTTCCATAGGTATTGAACAAAAGCAAACAAATCATTCAGACTCTTCTAATTTCAAGGGTCATTAATAACATCACAACCCATATCTTAGAACTATGTCAGCTCACACATCCCTGTCACGCCCTAGATGGCACCCATGTTTTTACCTTTTCTAGGTCTGAACCAAAAGTCAATTCCTTCACTTTTGGCTAGAAATCCCTGGTAGTTATATGGTGAGTATCTCAGCGGTAGATTATTCCCTTCCCTTGCATTGTGAATATTATAATGTTCAAAAATTGAATCAATTGGATACTACACTTAAAGTTCTTAGTAAGGGTTTCCATTCGATGCAGCAAATGATAAACTCCCTCAGGAGACCTCCCAACCTTTAGAACAAAGAATTTGGGGATGGTTATCAATGCACACTACCATTGAATGTGACTTTCATCATGATTCACATTTGATTATAGTGGGTTGGAATGATTGGCTTTAGCTATTCCCACTTAGGTCGTTCCCTTAGGGTGATTACTTTTTTCCACTAAAGCAGGCCTTCTAAAGGTGCTATTGTAATAAAATGAAAGAGTGAGTCTTGAATTTTGGTCACCTAGTAAAGGGGAGAGCATAGGCCTATCGCTTTACAAACACAACATACATAGTGTTCATTAACCTTTTAGTTAAACTAGATGCCTAATTTAATCAAAGGAAAATAACTCCAGCCCCTATAAACACTGTTAGTAGTTTCGGATATGTCTTTGACATCGTATAAAGCACCATCAAAACAAAAAGATACAGATCAGTCTCCAAAATTTTAAATTTCTACAAATAAAGGTACATGCACTAAAACAAAGAGCATATGCCCTAAACGATTCAGTATATGCTCTATTAAAAAGGCTAAATGCTCTATAATTTTGGAAAGCAGAAAAGGAAACCAAAATCCTATATATGCACCGAAAGAGTAGGTAGATGCACTATAACAGAGCTTGGATGCATCGAAAGTCACCACCTATGTGTTGAAACAAGCCGCAAGTGAGCTACATCAAAATTCATGAGCAAACCTATTGACTCTCACCTATCATGAGATCAATCATCATTATCCTATCAAAGATCATCAAATCTGGTGTCACTCCACCGAAATAGTGCATCTATGCATCAAAACAATCGATGCACTAAAAATTTCCATCAATGGACTGAAACATGGTATTAATGTGCTAAATCTATAAATATGCCAAAATAGACATCATATGCACCATTTCATGACATAAATATGCTAAAATAATCTATGTGCTACAACATTCTATCTATGCATAAATCAAGACACAAATGCTCTAAACGAATCTATGCGCTAGAACATTTACTCTATGCACCAAATCAAACCTCTTCTAATGCACTAAAATGTACTCTTACATAATTTAAAAAACATGAAAAATCCACCAAAACAAATTCAAATTTCAAAGGTTGGTTTCTCAGAGTACATACTAGAGGTCCATACATAATAGGGCGATTGTGTCATTGAACTCGCTCAAATTGGTAGGTGTGGTATGGGATCACCATTTTGCTTAAATCACTCAATCAACTCAATCTCCAATTACAATTGAAATCAAATGATCTCCTTTTTCACCTTTTTACCATTTAAAGGGGTAAATGGATGGTATTTAAGTGGGATTATTTTTGTTTTCAACTAGGGTATCAATTAATCAATTGGCAGGTTCATTCTTCTTTATCAGGAGATAAATCATCTCAACATCATACAAATTGAAAATCATAAGAAAATCATAAAAAAATCAAACAAATTTAAACAAAAAATCATAAAAAATTCAAAATTTCTTGATTTATCTCCTGAGGGGGCATACACGTATCATCACTTGAAAATCAACATTTGTGGCATATCGAACATTTTTTATCAACACTATCAACAATTTTTTCTTTGAAGCAATGTGTCGCAAACACATCACTTCAAAGAGGGGAAAAATGTATACACTCAAATTTGGTCTAGAGGAATTTATTAAATACAACTTATTTAATTAACAATCTTTAATTCTTCTACTTATAAATAAATTGAAAAAAAAAATTTATATAGTTCATTTTCTCTAATTCTTCTTATCCTAAATCATTTTCTTCATGTCTTAATTAAATGAACAAATGTAACTAGTTTGTTTTATTTGACTAACCTCCTCTCATTAAATTTGAATTGTAAATTCAAATTTAAGCACATTTCTACTAACTTCTTCCCACCTTCCACCTCATCATGTGTCTCAAGAAATTAAATATTTCTAATATTTAATTTGGCATTTATCCTCAACAAATTCTAACCAATTTGGGACACTTCGCCTTCATCTCCATTTTATTCCTCTTCACACTTGGTAGTATGTTCTTATGAAGGGAACACACTCCCCTTTTCTCTCTAACCTCTTTGTCTTCAACTAGACATCCATTCTCCAGATCGAATCCAAACAGTTGATTTCTGCCACCTAGGCTCATTCCTTGGAAAATCTATAAATAGACCCTCATTTACAGCAAAAAAAGAGAGAGAGTTGAACATAATTACACTCTATAGAATTTTCTTTAGCATTATCATCTTAGCATTGAGCATTCTAGTATTATCATTTTAGCATTAAGTAGTTTAATCATGGAATTTCAATCAATAGCATCTTAATTATAGTAGTTTCATCATATCGTTTTCATATAGCAACATCAGTATCTTTACATATCATCTATAACTAGTTTAGCAATCATGTAGTGTAGAAAATATTTCTTGCATTTCCAACATCTCTCATTCTTTAGGTTGTCATTTGGAAAGTCATGTGCACAAACAATCTGAGAGAAAAATGACTTAAAGAATCCTTGGAGATAGAGAACAATGAGATGCCATTGATGAATTATTTGTTTCATTTTGATTACTATTTGAATTCCTTGATATAATTTTTCATTGGTGTGTTGTGTAATTTTTATTTGCTTATGCACAGTTCATTATTCATACACACAATTTCCATTAGTAAGCTACTAACGTTAGCCTTTAGTGTTGCTTTGATAATCTTATGTCTATGGATGTATGGTTGAGTTGCTATGATGCAGTTGGTTTGATGGTGTTGAGGAAGTACTGATGATGTTGATGATGTGTCTCTAATACTTGGTTTCCAAGTTCTTTTGAGAAAATTTGAATAAAAAGAGGAAACAATATGTTGCAATGGTGTTTTGTGTTGTAGAGTAGCATTTTGGATTTTCTCCACATTTATTCTGGGTTGAAGATCCACTTGTGTGGTTTGAATTTGTTCATCAGAGGTATTCAAAGGTATTGCATACAAAAGTTGGTTTGTTGGATAGTTGTGTAGAGGAAGTTGTGTTCACTAGTGTCTGAATTGTGTATTGCAAGAATGTCTGGGAGATATGTTTTTTCTCTACATTTCTCTGTGGGATGGTTTTAGGTCTTGCAAACCTAAAAGTGTATTTATAGTGTATTTATATTTCTTCACTTGATGTTGTTTAGAGTTTGGTGTTATGGAAGTCAATTCATTGAGTAATCTTGTGTGGAAGATTGTTTGAATGTATTGGGTGTGTACATTCTTCAAGTGAAAATTATTGCAAAGGAATTCGTTAGATTTTAGGTTTTTTGTGGACTATTATAGATTATGTTCAAGTGTGGTGTGTAGCCCATAAGTCGTCTTTGGATTTGAGGAAGCATGTACTTAAGTGTTAATGGTGTTAACATAGGTTTAGTCGACCTTGGGTGTTTACACTAATTATGAATATACTTTAGTATTTGTGGAGGTGTGGTGTGGTGTGTATGAACAGATTTAGGTCCTAGTGAAGGTGTGTTGTGATTTGCTTCCATTCCTTTCCACAGTGGGAATGTTTTGGTGCCAACCTAATTTGAAATTGTATAGTTGAGGTGCATAGGCAAGCTTGGAGAATGTTTTCAAGGTTGACGATGGTATAAATAAGTGTTGAGTTGTTGAGGGATGATAAGATAGATACAAATGATATGAATTTTAGAGTTGTAAGGTGTGAATTTGTGAAGTGTAGTGCGAGATTTCATTTGTTAGATGACTGGATGCAGTAAGTAGAAGCCTGTGTCTATAATTATTTAGTAAGACTGTGAAAGTGTTAGTGATGTTGTGGTGGATTTTTCTATTGCATTGAGATGGATTTATCATTTTAATACTCTTATCTATCAATTGGCATAATAGATTCTATTAATTCAATTCCCAAAAATATTACAAAATTATATTTTTATGATTACTCATTTTGTCATTTTATCAAGATTGACTGGGTTTAGAATGTTTGCAAACTAAAAAGTGAAGTGCATTTCTTATCTATCTTCTGTATATTGCATTCAATTGTATAAACATAAGAATCAAAGATATTACAATTTTGAGTAATAGATTATTGCATTTATACAAGTGCATACAATATTGGAAAAAGTCTGCACAAATCCTATTGAAAGTAATCTTTATTAATTCAAGAGTACATTTTTGCCTCACACAAGCCGTGAGACTTAACTTGCTCAATGGAAATGAGGTAGAATTTATACATTGAGGAATTAAAATAAAAAAATGCACATATAGGGGAAGAGGTCAGTCATTGCATGATGATTGGTCAGATTCTATTGTCTTGCTTGGTCTTTTGCTTCAAGTTGTCTTGCATCCTTCGTAGCTCTCTGTTTCCAACCCCTGCATCTAAAAAAATGCAATGATGTTAGAGTAGTGCTCTAAGCAATAACGGTCTCTAATGCTACATGTACATGCATGGGCCACCAATGTATAAGTTTTCCCTCAAATACATTAAACAAACAACAAGCTATATATATGTCCAAAGAAAGAAAAGAAATCATCAAGCCCTTTAGGCATGTGTACATATTTTTTCTAACTGTTTGTTTCATGTGCAGATACAGGGAAAACAATGCCACTGTTTCATCATATTTGAACACATGGGTTAAAATGTGTCTCCCACAAGGGTTGAGCTCAACGTGCTACTTTGTTATGCTTTTGCTACCTCATTATGTAATTTTGTCCTAAATTTTCTAGCCTTTCCTCTAGAGGTTTTCAATTTGGCATTTTAGTGCCAACAAGAATAAAATATCTCTAAAGAAAAAGGCCACAAAAGCCAAAAGAAATTGTATCATTTTCAAATGTTAGCATAATTCCTAAATCAGGTAATGTACCTACAAGCTAAGTGTTTTGTATTAGTGCTTTGTGTTATTGTGCAAGAATGATCAGTCCTATGGAAAAATGATGCAATACAAAGCAATAATGATATCATGACATTATATACATACAAACTACATCTAGTTCTTTGCATTCAAGATTTTAATTAAAAATAATATCAAGAGATAAGGGGAACAATAATTTGTTTCTACATGTGACAATGAATACAAAGATGTTGATCAGTAAGTGATCATAACCTAGACATTGAATATTAGACATTTGATTATGAACATGTAGCAGTAAAATGAAATACATCTTATTCTAAACAGGAAGGGCACTTGTCATTCATGACAAGTCAAGTGTCATATAGACAATGTATGCATTCTTGGAAACATGTCAATGATCAAGGTGAAGAAATGCACTCTTTTAGAAGCCACTCCAAAATTGGTTATGAGAATGATGGGTGTAAAAGTACTTAGACTATACCATTTGAAGAGCCATCTTCAGAGATTCAGACTTGGTCAACAACCACACAAAGAAGTCAACATCGAGATAGCCAAAAATGGGAGAAGATTGGTAGAGCATGATCAAGACATTGTGGAAAAAGAAAACAATAGCACACCAAGCCGTTAGGAGGAAATGCAGATTGCAAAGGCTCTAAATGCTCAGATAGAGGTACAAAGAAGGTTATATGAACAACTATAGGTTCAAAGACACTTGTAGTTCAGGACAGAGTCACATAGAAATTACTTTCAGTCAATATTGGAGAAAGCACAAAGAGCACTTACATCACAATCCTATCCTTTAGAAGGACTTGAAGCTGCAAGGACAAAGCTTGTAGATTTAGCAAAAAAGGTTCTCATAGATTGTAGGGACCTTCATGTTTATAGACAAAATCAGATAATTATAGTGGACATGAATAGTGTTGTATTACACATTATTCCTATCAAAACTACTGGAAAGAATTTGTTGTCAAGGATCATATAGAAAAAAATGTAAATGAACTTGATAGACAAAAATTGTAGGAAAAGGTCCAGAACATACTATAATGAAGACCTAGGTACTTCTAAACTTGAAGACTTATGTCTTAAGATTTCAAGAAAATAACCTCTAGCTATTGAGTCATTTTCTTCGAGAAGACCATTGTGGGAATCCTTTGAAAATGAAGTAGTGTTTGGCAAGTTAGGACATCTAATTTGTTAAGAGATAAAGATAAATTGAAAAATATTTCAAAGGATCCAGCTATTATAACCCCTAATGTACTAGAGGACACCATGATTTTCTCATTATAATGTATATGGATTTCAGAATTATCATGAAGATGGAGAAGCCATAAAAAGTTGCATAAAAAGCTGCCTTGAATGCTTGTACCAGAATACCTCAAGGTTGTGGCTATACAAATACAATGAGCCAAAATAGCTATGGAGAAGACAAGAAAATCCTTGAATACTTGTAGGAATATAACTAAAGGCCAAATGTGTAGAGTGAGAGATTAATAGTGACTGCGTGTTTTCATAATTCATTCAAAAGTTTTGATACCTGTAAGGAAAGACTTAGCCACAGGTATTGTATGAAGGAAATGTATTTTTTTTGAAACCCATTTGGGGTTATTTCTAGAAATAGAATATATCCATAAAAGACCTCCAAAAAATGTAGGAAAAGAGTAGAAATGTCAAAATACAGCTATATATAGTGACCATAAACTCATAATTTATTACTTTTGCAAGGAAATCTCTTTTTGAGCTCACAAATCACAAAAAATGTTTTGCAAAGCACACAGGGGTCATTGTAGAAGATTTATCTCATGCATGAAGCTTGGAAATTATGATGAAAAGCCTCGGTGATTATCAAGACTCCCATAAAACCCTCTTTCAAAGTAGCTAGGAAGGAGATAGAAAACAAAGGGTATACAAAATAATTCAATATACGTGAGGAAGAAACAAGATGTCGTAGCCTATGAGGTTTCAAAAATCATGAATAAATGATTTCCATCAAAAATTAGCCACTGAAAACAACTTACAAAGTGAGTGCCTAGAGCAGAACTATAGAAGGTGCAAACAAATGCTTGAGATTGAGCTCAAAAATCCACCATAGAATTCATCATAGAGAAACCCTAATAGTGTCACTAACATAGCTTCTTCATGAAGCTTCGAGAGAAATAAAAGATACTTTTTCTTTTCTTTTCCTTATTTTTGTTTAGGATTTTGAGCTCTAAAAGATAACGATGGATAGTATGGCATTTTTGCCATTGTTTTTTCTTTAATGAAACATTGATTAATATGTGACCCCAAGACTTCATTGGAATAAAGCTAGGTGTTCATGTCTTAGGCATTTTAATGCCTTTGTTAAACATTAAATGGTGGTGGTTTTTTTTTTTTTTTTAAATTGCATTTGTGCTTTTGAAGATGTAAAACATTTTTACTTTTTGTGATGTTGATAAATCACTTAAGGTAAAAATATTATTTTAATGCAAAACAGGAGATGAAATTTGTGCTTTGAAAACAAGTGGAGGGAATATAGGGGGGAGTTATTTTCAGTTTGGAGACATGTACCCATATTTGTAGGGGCATTAATGCACTTTGTTGGTGATTTTACATGCTTAGGTGTTTGGTATGGCCAAAACCTTTTTCCTCACATGTTGGAGGTTATTTTATGAGGAATCTAATGCCTCATTTCTAGGATTTTCTGGTGCATCCAACCCAAGGTAGTTGCTTGCTCCTATTTTGGTGCAACTACTTGGGTTGTGTTTTATATTCACTCATGTAAATCATTTTTGGAGGAGTTCTCAATTTGCAGATTTCTAAAGATAGTAATTCTATAGTTCTTCATCAGACTTCAACATTTCTTTGTAACTCATTATGTCATGTAAATAGTGAGTACCTTGATGTTAATAGTATTGAGTTACTTTTTCCTCTCATGTATGTTATGGTGATTGATTGATCTACTTGTGAAATTTTTGTTTTTTCTTTCCTTGTATTTTTGTCTCATTGGAAGCACCTTGTTGCAAGAAAATATATATTTGCAAGTTATGAGTTGTGTGAAAAATGAAAGAGTTCTGGTTGTGAAAATATAATTTTACCTCTAGGATTTTTTGTTAGCATCATTTTATAAAGCATTTATTTAAACAATATTCATAAATGAGTTCACTTTGGTGTATCACCATAGGATAGAAGTTTTAGTTTCATTTACAAGTTACATTTTTCTCACCTTTTCCTCAGCAAAGAAAAAAAATAGTTTAGGTAATATTCAGGAAAGGGCCAACTTTCTCTAGAGGTCCTTTTCTACCAGACGTGACCCACAATCTTAGAAAAGTTCCCATGTTTTCACATGATTAGCTAGGATAGTTTTCAGCTTAGGTGAAAATCATAGTGTTAATAGTTTTTGGCATGCCTAGTCGGACTGTCAAATCAGACAGTTCAGAAAAACATAAGTCATTGCTGGTTTTGATATGCTGCCAATGTTTTCAAGCGTTTAAGAGGAAATTTTTTCCATATATAGCGATTTACACTATGAGTAAAGTTTGAAAAACTTGTGTTGTTTAGCTTTACATGAAAAATATTCAGACCAGGAGTTTAGAATCTTTTGAATATTTACAATTATCTCCACCTAGAAGGCTTAGTAGCTCTATTAAAAGAGTTTCTATCTCAAAGAGGGTTCAATCAACCCAACCAAGTTTTAGACTAGCCTTTAAAGCCAATTCAGCTATAGCTACAACCTCAATTCCTGTTGTTTTAGTTCAGGTTAGTTAACCTCCAGTTGTGAAAATGGCTAGAAATCAAACTTTTGTGCCATTCAAAGGAGGTAGTCCATTGAACTTGGCACAACATGATGACTTCCCTGTATTTGCCTTAAAGAGCTTGCCATTTTTCATAGGATAAGATCAAACAAATCCTATTGAACACATTAGAGATGTAGCATCTATTTGTGGGGTTCACCATATAACCCAAGAAAATGTAGCTATTAGATTGCTTGCAACCTCATTTAAAGGAAATGCATTGCAGTGGTTTAGAGGCCTGCAAGTTGGGATGAATTAGGTGACAAGTTGTATAAGCAGTTTTAGGACAAGTCTGACCACCTATCACTGGTTGAGTAGTTAACAACCATAAAGAGAGCTTCTTAGGAGCAAATGAAGATTTTAATTTCAGATTTCAAAAAACCTAGGACAAAATCCTAGCTACTGCGAGGCCTTCTCCTGTGCACACTCTCTTGTACTATTTAAAAGCCATAAACAATGACATAGCAGTCATGAAACAATCAATGGGTGGAGTGTCTTTACTAGATGCATATGAGGTAGCAATTAGGGCAAAAAACTGCTTGATTCAGGTAGGTAAGATTGCTCCTACACCACCAATTCCTATCTTTCCTGAGATTCAACCTAGTATGCCTCTACAAATACCACCTTTTATACCTTTTCCAGTTGTTCTAGCATCATCAGCTATGGTTCCGGCTAGTACAAGTTAAGAAAATACTACTCCAAGCTCATCTCAGGAGTTGCAAGAGATCAAAATTTTGCTTCATACTTTTGGTAATAAGTTGGAAAGCTTAGAGAAGCAACAATTATATAATAGACCTTATCAACAACAAAAGTAGCCTGCAAATAAACATTATCAAGGTTAGCAACAATAGAATCAAGGCAATAGGTAGCCGTAATAAGGAAACTACCAAGGTCCAAGAAAAAATATTAATACAATGCCTTTTCAAGTATTTAATCTTTCTCCTATTAGTGCAGCTAAGGACATTGTCCCTATTCAGAACAACTTGGTTGTAGATTATGAATGGTGCTATCCTTGCAACTAGCCTCATAATCATGCCACTTGTTCAAATGGAATCATCAATTAAGCTCTAATGGTGCAAAGTGTTTCAAATTCACAATAGAACACACCTAATGATGGAGCCTTATAACAACAAGATCAACCTTCAAGTGATGCTACTCTATTAAACTCACAAGGAGAAGAGTTCTATGGATTGAATGCAAATGATTCTCCAATTGCTACAAACACAAGAGCAAAGAAAAGACTCTTTGAACTTGAGTCATGCAGCTGACAAAGGAAAATCATTAGCTATAGAACCATCTACATCATAAGTGCCTCACATTTTGTAGAGGAATCCACAAGTAGTTTCCAAGGAGCAACCCCACTTGCAAACTAAGCCTATTGCTGCAAGGATAGAATAGAAGGTAAATTTTGTTGCTCCCTTCAATATTGTTGAGAATATGAAAAAAATGAATATCACAATGTCTATGTGGGACTCTTTGGCAATCCCAGGCCAAAAAGAGTTCTTATAGTCTACCTTAACTGAGAAAGCAGTGACTAGTGAAACTTTAGTAGATACAATTAATGTTGTTTCAACAAGTGTACCCTAGGATAATGATATACAACAAAGTAAATAGCCAAGTAAAATGTTTGAAAAAGGTGTCAAGCCTCCTCCTTTCTATGTGAGATTGATTGTAGGAGACAAACTAGTTCATAATTGTATGGTTGACAGTGGATCTAGTAGTTCAGTCTTGCCAAAAAAAATTGCAGACCAGTTAGGACTGAAATACCAGCCCCTTGAAAAAGGAGTACTTCAGTTAGATGGGACAACAATTAATATTGTTGGTGTTATCAAATATTTGGGACTCAGATTACATGTATGTCTGAATTTTTCAATTCCTTGGGATGTCTTCATCATTGAATTACCTCCTTCCTTTGCCCTGTGTTTATCAAGGGACTTCACTACAAAAATTGGAGAATATCTATATTCTAACTAGTCCCATATGATTTTTAGGACTAGGTATGGAACAAAAGTGACAATAAAATCAGATTCATTGGAAAAGGATCACATTGAACCTTATGTGCCAAGTGAAGTTAATGTTAACTATGTTGTTTTTGAAGATAGTGAGCTTGTTGTAGCTCAGGAGCTACAAGTTGAAAGCATACCAAAGATGCTACTAAATGAGTGGGAAGCATAAAATATAGTGGAAAATCCAAATGGACTCATTCAGGAAGCTAGATTGGGTATTTATGTGCTTCATGAACCATAAATAGAGATTCCAAACATTGAAAAGAAATCATAACAACAATTACCAAAGCAAGAAGAGCTATGGAAGATGTACTTTGATGGCTCTCGAAGCAGAAATGGAGCTGGTGGAGGTGCAATGTTGATTTCTCAATAAGGTGATAGGTATTATGCTACTTTCATATTTTCCTTTTCTTGTTCTAACAATTTTGTTGAGTATGAAGGACTAATTCAGGGCTTGGAATGGGTAAGGAGAAGAGGAATGAATTATTTACAAGTGTTTCGGGACAATGAACTAATTGTTAATCAGGTGATAGGGTTAAATGTGAAAAAATGACACCTTGAAATCTTATAAACATAGGGTATGGGATATGATAAAGGAGTTCGATGCCATTAATATGATTTCAATCCCTAGGAGCCAAAATAAGCATGCAGACAGATTAGCTACAATTGGTGCTCAATTTGATATACCTAATGAGATTAGGAAAGAGAAGTTACAACCACATGTTAAAATAGTTGTTAAGCCCTCTATTCCTAACAATAATATTAATTGGCAAGTCTTTCAAAGTGACAAACAAATTCTAAGTTTTTTGCTTGAGGAAGATTAGTTTTCTATTGTAAATCAGGAAAATTTAAAACAACAATACAAGGATCAGATTATTCAGCGTAAGACAAATAAGTTTCCCATGGGTATGGTTACATTGGAATCCATTTTCAACACTGATGACCAGCTCAAAAGGAACAAAACCAACATTCATATTAAAGAGGAGCATTACGAAGAGATGGAGATCTTTAAAGGTAAGCTTCTTAAGATTGAAAAAAATTGTTCAGATGAAGATATGAAAGCCTGCATTGCTTTATTCCAAGCATTTTAGGATGTTTTTTCTTTGGATTACTTTGATTTGAAAGGATTTGATCCTGAAATTTCTCAGCACACAATAGAACTAGAACCCAATGCAAAGCTTGTAAGACAAAAGAAGAGACCTTTGAACCCCAAGCTTGAACATTTAATGATTAAATAAATGACTAAGTTAGTTGAAGGGGGTATTATATTTCCAATTAAACACACCTCTTGGGGTTCTAACCTAGTTCTGGTTAGAAAAAAAAATGACGAGATCAGATTATGTGTAGACTTTAGAGATCTTAATAGAGCATCTCTAAAAGACCATTACCCTTTACCCTCCATGGAGTAGATCCTCCAAGTGGTTGTTGGTTTAGAGAGATTTTCCCTACTTGATGGATACTCTGGTTATAACCAGGTATTAGAAAAAGAAGAGGACCAATACAAGACTGCCTTTACAACAAAATGGGGCACTATGGCCTACAAGAGAATGCATTTCAGCCTGTCCAACACTGGTGCCACTTTTCAAAGGGCTATGAACATGGATTTTCAAGGTTTAATCAATAAAATTGTGCTCATATATCTAGATGATGTTATAGTATTTTCAAAAAATGTTGGCGAACACTTGCTGCATTTAAAACAAGTGTTTGAAAGATGCAGGGAATATGGAATATCCCTTAATCCCAAGAAAAGTATCTTTGTTGTTCATGAGGGTAAGCTATTAGGACACATAGTGTCAAAGAAAGGAATCACTATTGACCCTAAGAGAGTCAAAGCCATTTTGGAGCTGCCATTACCTAATCACAAGAAAGTATTGTGGAGTTTCTTAGGAAGAATTAACTTTCTAAGAAGGTTTATACCTGATGTTGCAAAAATTTTACAACCTTTGACTACTATGTTATGAAAGAATGCAGTTTTCAATTAGACTAGAGAAGCTAAATGTAGTTTTGAAGCCATTAAAGAAGCTTTAGCATCAGATCCCACACTGGTAAATCTAGATTTCTCAAACGACTTTATTCTATATCCATTTGGCAGTGTAGATTTTGTTTCTGCAATGCTTGTTCAGCAGAATAGTGAAGGCTTAGAACAACCCATTGCATTTTTAAGCCAAGGATTAGCGGATTATGAACAAAGATATTCATTTGTGGAGAAACACGTTCTGGCTATCATAAGAAGTCTAAAAAAAATTAAGCCATTGATTTCCAGTAATAAAATTCACTTGATGGTAGCACATCCGAGTGTGAAAGAGTTCCTATTGAGTAAATATCTCAATGAAAATAGAGTTGTATGGATCGCTAAAGTTATGGAATTTGATGTGGATATCAAGATCCCAAAGCTTGTAAGAGGCAAGGGACTCTGTGAGTAGCTTGCTTCAACACCAGAAAGTGAAGAGAAAGTAGAAACAAAGGTCGTTTTAGTCATTGATGATTATGATCAGAATATTGTACCTGTATTAGCAGTAGGATGGGTGCATAATATGACACATTTTTTGTAGACTGGTGAATGTCCACTAGGTTTAGACAGAGCTAAGAGAAGATATTTTAGGTTACAGTCCATTCCATATGTCTTGATTGATAATGGTTTATTCAGGAAAGACCTCAATGGTGATTTGTTGACCTATGTATTGATCAGGATCAGATTGAAAAGGTGCTTCATGAGTTCCATGATGGAACTGTAGGGGGTCATTTTTCCCCAAGAACAACATCATGGAAAATTATGAGAGCTAGCTATTACTGGCCAACCATGTTTAAGGATACCCATGCATGGGCCAAAAAGTGTGTGAAGTGTGCAATATTTGTAGGAAAGGAAAAGTTGCCAGCATTACCATTGCAGCCAATTAAAGTGGAACAACCCTTCATGAGATGGGGCATTGACTTTATTGGACCCATAAACCCACCTTCTAGTGTTGGGCACAAGTGGGTACTCACTGCTACAAATTATTTCACAAGGAGGATTGAGGCAATAGCCTTGAAAGAAGCCAATGAAACATCTATTTTAAACTTTTATGATGAAATAATAACTAGGTTTGGTGTTCTAGAATCAATCATTTTAGATAATACCTTGGCATTTGTGGGACTCAGAGTGGCTGATTGGGCATTGAAGAATGGAATATATTTGAACACTTCATCAAATTATTACCCTCAGGGTAATGGTTTGGCTGGAAGCACAAACAAGAACTTGATTAGAATCATTAAATGAATAATGGAGGAAAATCAAAGAGCTTGGTACACTAAGCTGAAATCTACCTTATGGGCAGATAGGATAACTCCCAAGCGGTTGATTGGAAATTCTCCATATGTGTTGGTTTATGGCAAGGAAGCTAGATTACCTTTGTCTATAGAGCTGCCAGCTCTTGACATTATGCATTAGTTGGAAATGTTCAAGGAACAAGATCCATTAGCAATCAAATTTGCTCAGCTCATGGAGCTGGAAGAGACAAGAGACAAAGCTATGAAGTCTTAGAAGTACCATCAACTCCAAACTAAAAGACATTTTTAAAAAAGGGAAACTGCCAGGGTCTTCAAAGAAGGTGATATTATACTCAAATGGGATGAGTTGAAAAGTAGGCCAGGGAAGCATACAAAGTTTGATAGCTTCTAGAGTGGCCCATTTTATCATGAGTGTAAAAAGAACATAAATGCATTCCAATTGTCCAAGATGATGGAGGACTTCTTCCCATCCCAAATATCGGGATACACCGTTGCTTTGAGGTTTGATCTATACTATTTT
>VDFB02058242.1:221363541-221531261 GCA_007258455.2 Sequoia sempervirens | reverse complement strand
TCTGTTTTGCAGTCATTCATCTTTTAATTCATTGTTTGCATATCACAGTGTGTTTTCAAATATAGCATAAATCTTAGTTTTACATTCATATTCAATCCTCTAGATCACTTAGTTTGTATTTAGTTCATTCCATTTAGCTTATACAACATCATACATAACATAATTTGAATGAAACCTTCAACATTTTTGGCCCTACCTCTCTCCTTTTAGGTGAAAAATTCCATAAGAGCTAGAGAAGTGCATTGGTGCCAAAAATCTATAGTTCAATCAAAGTTCATCACTAGGGGGTATTCTCAAGTGGATTGAATTGACTATGGTGAGATATTCTCTCATATTGTAAAGATGAAATCCCATTTGATTGAGGTCCCCCATAACCAAGAGCATTGTTGGCATAATGTAATTTCTCCCACAACCACAATCATTAAATGATGTTCAATTATTAAATCGAAAGTTCTAGAAAGAAATAAGTTAAGGAAGAAGAGAAGGAAGCATTAAATATTTTTTCATTCTAACAAGTATGTTTAAGATTTATAATTGTAAAAGATGTAGTTGTAATCAATTTGAACCAAGCAATTAAAAATGTGTGTAACAACACGTTGAGCATATTTCATGTCTTAATATTTTATGTTTTTATTATGTTTTTTATCTCCATCCACCATCATCAAACATTAATTGGTTTATGAAAATTCGCACCATGCAAGAATAAAGTAAAACCAAAATGAAAAATGAAGGACTTGAATTTTACTATTGAGACATTTTACACTTCTTTGGTGTACGATGAACAATTTGAAGTAAAGCCACAGTCGCACCATTACAAATTGTGGGTCACACCTTTTTGTTTTAATTTTTTAATTCTCAATGTTTTTCTAGGAATAAGGTGTCTCAACCATATCACAAATTTTAGAGTCATCTATATTGTCATATCAAAATTTTATGATCATTTGATCATTTCAATTTCTTTCATTTGATATTTTAAGATAAATATAAATTGTCAAAAAAATGTTTAATTCGTGATAAAAATTGAAATAAAATCTTCCAGATTAATTTTTTTTATTTTTTTATTTTTAGGAAAAGGTGGTTGAGCCACAAATATATTGATAAAGAAATGTATTACAATAAGATGATGAGTTGCCACAAAAGAGAAAAATGCAACTTGAATATTACAAAATCAAGCCAATTAGGCCAAAGCAAGAGTATGGAATGACCAAGCGAAGAGAAAGTACAAAATCCTAGAGATATAACTAAAGAAGAGAAAGAGACACTACAAATTTGATGAAGAGACCGCATGGAGACCAAAAATCCAACAAGTAATGGAGGAGAGGCCATGAAGATCAAAATGCTTCCAACCCAAAGATGTGAAGACCTACAACATGATTCCAAAAGATAATTTTTTTCCAAACCACAGAGGATCCATCAAAAGAGTAAAAGAAATGAAACAACATCAAAATTTTAAAAGTAAGAAGAAGAGAGAAATTTCCTCAAGTCATGCTTCCCTCAAATGAAGTAATATCAGAAGGAGGAGGAAAGTGGGGTTCATCATGTGGTTCCACAATGGCATGTTGAATCAATAGATGAATTGCTTTGAACATTATATAAAAAGGGTCACTGATAGAATTCCCATATTGTTGAGATAAGAGCCTTAGAAAAACTTTAAACTCACTGTTATTTTCATTTAGCAAACCATAAGACATTGCTGAGAGAAATTTAGATAGGTGGTAGTCAGTGAGGAGATGTTGTCTACTAATGATGCCTCCAACCAAACTTGATCCCTACAGAATGTCATATATTTCCAAAGCTTGTTGGAGAGTAGAGGGTGGGAAAATATGGGGCAACAAGGAAGTGCATGCCAAGAATTTGACCATCTTAGTCTCTCCTAATATATCCATCAAATTAGATATGAATTGAGAGGCCATTTTGTATGGAAGAACCATTGTATGCATGTCAAGCCAATCAAAGCCCAAAATAATTTGGATTGAGTCAAAGACCTACTTACATTCAAAAGAGAATGCTCATGTCTTAACTTTTCCTCTGTACAAGGAGAGTCAATCCTAACCTCATGGATGTGGCGTGGCGCCAAAACCCTAATGATATTATCCATTTATTGACCCAAGACTAGAAACACAAGAAGTTGCAAGAGTTCAACATAGCAAGTAGAGAAAAGAATGGGAGCTACCTTAACCAACATGAAGATTTTAATTTGCTCAACTCTAATAGCAATAAATGAACCAAAGAGAAAGAGTACCCTCAAATGCTATGGAATTACCAAGTTTTTTTCTTGGAAAAGAAGGAGAATGTTGGAGAATTCAAAAATATAAAACATCCGCCAAATCAAAATGTGGATACCTCCAAAATCCAATCACAAGATCTATTTCTTGTGGTTGGAACATTATTAAATTTGTCCCCAAAATTTTGGACCGCTACCAAAACAAAAAAGGCCAACTTAGCAGGATGTAATAAATGGAAAATAAATCACTTTTGAATATACCTTTGGAATGTCCTAATAGAAGACAAAACCAGCTAAATGAAAAGCACAAGGTACAAGTAACAAATTTGGCCTTGGAAATAACAAGTTTAATATGTGCCCTATGGAGTAGGATGTAGTCAGAAATAAATTGGGAATAGACCCCACCAAGACCATTGTAGCCCAATAAACAAATGTGACCAAACAAATTCTAAGAAAATGTAGATGAGAATGTCGGTGATTTCCGTGAGAAGAAATCAATTCCAATAAAAGATGTCATTCTTTAAAATGCCAAATTAATGTCGATGGTAGGGGATAAACATTCTAAATCACTAAATAATTCTATTTGCGACCTCAAGTTGTAAAATCATGTGAACACCAAAGGAGAATTAAATAACACCCTAAACACCTTATGATTGAAGTGGATCTTGAAAGTGTAATTTTCATTCATCTGATGATAATTCACTAGGGGAAAGATTCACATCTATAGCTTTGTTGGCCAAGAAATCCACCACAACATTTGATTCTCTAAAACAATGAGCAATTGTGTAACTAGGAAATTTGTCCAATTGTAAAAGAATAAAATCAAGAATGTATTTCAAGTGCCAAGAAGGAGAATCCCTATTTCTTAAAGCTGAAATAGTTTCCATTGAATCACCTTCGATAAAAAGATGAGAGATTGAAAGGTTAATGGCAACATTAAGTGTGAGGCTCAATGCTCTAAATTTAGACATGTGATTGGTACCATCTAGAATTTGTTCACAAGCTGCTTTGATAAAATTTCCATTCAAGTTTCTCAAAATAATTTCAATACTTGATTTCCCTGAGTTACCCCTAGAGGCTCCATCAAAGTTTAATTTGATGAAGCCAAGTGGAGGAGGGGACCAAGAAGAAGATCTCCTTTTGTTGATGGAAGTCTTGTGATAAATAGAGCTCGCCTTAGGATTTTTTAGATGATGCCATGATTTTAGAATAAAATAATCCCACTAAGAAAAGAATTTGTTTGAAAAATATTTCTTGAGAATGGAAGAATTAATTACCTTCGAGATTGAAATTTCAATTTTCTGAATTATCTGAGGAAAAGTGGAATTTTTCTTTCTAAAAGTTCTATTTGTAAGTGTGGAATAAGTAAAGAATGAAATAACAAACAACACTTCTTATTGAAACATTATATCAAGAGAATCAACAATCAAACTAGTTAAAAATAGGAATTTTTTTGAAAGCGCCTCATTGTTCCCTATCTCCAAAGATTTATTAAATCATAGAGGGCTCTCAGATTTGGTAAGGACTGTGACTGTTAAAATGAAAATCTAGAGAATGAGATGTTGCTAAATGAAATAATATAATTCTATATGATGATATCTAAATGATATGATGAAGCTACTGTAATCTAAATTGACATGAAATCGGATAAAAGAAGCTACAGTAAACTATGATGCAGCTAAATGGAAAGCCATGATTGTTATTCTAAAATGTTATGATTTCTATTTGCTCAATTGCTTGAATGTTGAATTTCTATTTCTACAGAGTAAGATTGCACAAAGTTGGGATCCGGATCCTACTTTAGAAGGTTGTATTTATAGATTCACGACAACACATTTGTGAAGGGGCAACACATCAAACATCTGGATTTGATCTAGAAGATTCAATGGTGAGAGATGAACCTTGAGATGATCATTGGAATGGTTTCTCCCCATGAAAAAATCAAGCTAGATGATAGGAAGAATCAAAGGAAGGAGATGAAGAAGTTTGATTTCCAATTTGTCTCCAATTTGTCTCAACAACTTTCCCGTGAATGCCAGTTGAATTAATTAGATATAAAATATCTAATTTTATTGGTGAGTGAATAGAGGAAATTGCATTTATTTGAATATTTTGATTTATTCAAATTAGCAAAAGAGAATAATTAATTTAATAAAAAAAACTATAGAATTTGTTTATTACATAAATATAAAAGAGATATAATAATTAAACAATCGAGTATTTAAACTTGTTTATTTAATTAAGAAGAAACATGATTAGATGATTAAATAACACAAAATATTGAAGTTTATTTAATTAAAATTGAAGAATTAGAAAAATGAACTACAAATAAATATTTCTATTTATTTAATAGTAGATGAATTTAAGTATAATTAATCAAATAAGTTGTATTTAATTAATTAGATTATCTAGACCATTTTTAGGTGTATACATTTTTCCCCTCTTTGAAGTGATGTGTTTACGCATTGCTTGAAAGAAAATTTTGTTGCTACTATTAGTATTGACAAAAAAAAATTAGTATACCCTAGATGTTGATTTTCAGGTGATGATGAATATATGCCCCCTCAGGAGATAAATTGATGAATTTTTTATTTTTTTCAATTTTTTGGATTTTTCATTTTTTTTGGATTTTTTGATAATTCTATGATGATTCGATGAAGATTTGATGTTGAAATAATTTATCTCCCGATAAAGAATGTAGAAATTGCCCCTATGATGAATTTGAATTAATATCCCTTGAAATTTTTTATTAATCCCACAAAAATGCCATCATAAATAACCTAACAAAAGGTCAAAAGGGTGATTTTAAAACTCATTTTTGCAATTGAGTTTTCAAAGATTTGTGACAGAGTAGATTGAGAAAAATTCCAATCCCTTACCACACTCACAAGTTTGAGCACGTGTGATGACACAACTGCCTAGCTGCCTATGAACCTCTAGTATGTAACCGTTAATGTCATTGTTATTCATGCATTTTCATTTTTCATGCATTTTTACAGTTTTTAAATTTTGTGTTTCTTTTAGCACTTTTGAAAGCCAATGTAGCCCTTATAACCTCTATTTTAGCACTTTTGATGTATTAGCACTTAGGTTGAATTTTGTAGCACTTAGGTAGATTTATTTAGCACTTTCAACGTTTTGGCACCTAAGATAGGAATTCTAGTGCTTTCACTCCTTGTTTTAGCGCTTTCACTATTTTAGCACGTTTGCCCTATAGATTAGCGCTTTCACCTCCTAAAATAGCGCATTCATTGAAATGGCGTTTTGACCACTTGATTTAGCGCATTTTCCTCCCGAAATAGCACTTTTGATGATTTAGCACTTTGAGCACCTGTTTCAGTGCTTTTAAGTTTTTTAATGGCACTTATGATATTATGGTACATAGAAACACTATTTTAGAGCATCCAAGTTAGATTGATGTAGTTTGTCAAATTGATCCTTGATTTTACTAATTTCAATCATGTCAGCTATTGGTTTGATATTATTGATGATCTTGATCAAATAGATGATGTTCAACCTCATGATCGGCAAGGTCTGATGTTTGATTGATGATAATTATCCTCATGATAGGCAAGGAATAATTATAGTTTGATTGATGAACCTCATGATAAAACAAGTTGATTTGATGTATTGACCTCATGATAGGCGAGGTTCAATGATGTTTGATAATTTACCTCATGATAGGTGAGGTTAAATCATGTTTTCTCATGAGATTTAATCAAAAGTCTCACCAAGAGTTGATTATATTTTGATAGGATAATTGATGTTGATTTGACAAAAAGTACTGACTTTGAATATTTCATGATGATAGGAGGCTTTGAAAAACCTCCAAATTAGAGAGCGATTTCCTCAGACATTTGATTTGATACCATAGCTATCGCAGTCTGAGACAATAGTAATCGTACAATGTGGTTTGGCTTCTCTTTTATTCATGCCCCAAATTAGGATTAATCGGGGTCTCCTGACAACCCTAGCAGAGAGGTGGCATAGCGAGCATAATACCTTCCACCTACCTACTAGAGAGATGACAATCACCCCTAAGGATGTCTGGTAGATTCTATGAATACCTGTTGCTGGAGAGGTTGTTGTTTATGATTCTATAGAGCAGGGCAGGACTAACGCTCTTTGTCGAGTTTTCTAGGATGATCATATTTCTAGATATTGGATTCCATGGTGCAAGATGGTGAATGCTTATGCCACCCTTCCTACAATTCTTCCAGGTTTCATTAAAGGTTTCCTTTGTTTTGATAACAGGTCAAAGGGGCTATCTGTTGGTTGGGGTCATGTGTTGGAGAGCATGATTGTGCATAGTACGAGATATGCTTGGGGTATGTGTATGCTTGCCCATATGTATCATGACTTGCATTCGGCTGTCTACCTTGGGGGTCGCAGTTTGTCTTCTGGGGTAACATTGCTTCAAGTGTGGGCATGGGAGCATATTGTTGTTACACGTCCAGTGCCAGTTAGACAAAGACTAACTATGAGGCCATATCTTCATAGATACGTAGTATGTCTTACTTAATCTAGACTGGGTAAGTTAGCGCGTTGGAGGAGAGTCCTAGATGATATAGAGGCTATTACATGGTGGTCATATTTGGATTGTGATCACTAGGATGAGGATGATACAAAGATGGGATACCTCAATGATTTGATGTATCTAATTGGCAGGACTCATTTTGCTTTAGAGAGATTTTTGTTCAAAGGGATGCTTATGTAGTACAACATAGTATAGTGCATTCCTTAGGGTGTTGCTCATTATGCTCAAAATTAGGTTGATACTGGTGATTGGGGACCTTGGCTTTCATATGATACTATAGTTTAGAAGTATCGTGCTTTACAACCTTTGGTTTGTGATATTTGAACTGATATTATGGAAGCTCTAGTTACTGCAGATTATGCAGAGTATCTTTTTTTACATCAATTCCCTCATATTACCATTCCTGATGAGCCTGTACCATTACCTGTTAAGGAGGAGGTTGTTGTTGCACATGGCTTTCAACAAAGGAGAGAGGAGGCTAGTGAGGAGGAGGTGGAGGATGTTAAGGGCAATGGTGATGAGGAGGGCAGCAGTGAGGATGAGAGTAGTGGAGAGGAGGGGTATGCTAGTGGAGATGATGGAGGAGGTGGGCTAGATCCAACCATAGATGTGTAGGAGCATATGGTGCCTCATAAGAGGCAAGCAGTGGTAGCTTCTTTAGAGAAAACACTAATTGTGAGCCTACAGGTGTAGGTGTAGACCTTACATGGTCAGCTGGTTTGGGCTCAAGGTCTATTGATGTAAACACAAGGTCAGATGCATGCACAGGCCCAGTCACACGCATAGGCCCTAACACATGTACAATATTAGTTGATTGTGGCTCAAACATAGATTACAACATTGACAATTAAGAGGGATGCCACTAGACAGACTACAAGGGGGGCTCAGACTCATATGACATCATTAACAGCTGAGAGGGATGCTACTAGATTTACTATAGAGGGGGCTTACGCTATAGCTGAGAGATTGAAGAGATTGGAAAATGGTACCACTATAGTAGATTATATGCGAGAGGTTGTACGTATTGGTTGGGATGTAGTGTACTATAGAGGTAAATTCTATGATGTTGTTCCTTCTGAGAAGAGAGTGAGTTATGCACAGTCCCAATCTGGTAGGTCCTATTCCAGGAATGTGATTAGAGGTGTGACATAGCCTCTCTCGAGAGACCCAAGAGATTGTAGTACATTTGGTGGTGGAGGGACTGGTCCAAAGATGCCTACACCATCTAGAGCCAAAAAAACATAGTTTCATGATTGTACCCTCTATTGTATTTTGAGATGTGATGTACACTCCAATTACAACCATTTTTGATGATATATCTCTTTTCATTTCAGACATCATTGTATACTTGACATTATGATTTTGAGATTTATATGATATACAATGGTTTTTATCAATCTATCATGTGTTCTATATGATTCTATGATGGATTCATTTGTTTCCTATATTATATATGTCATGTGATGATCCTTATATTATGATGTTATGGATGAAGTTTTATAATCATGATGATATGATATGATTTATGATGTGCATAATGATGATGTATGGATGTATGATGTATGTATGGATGATGCATGACGTATTGAATGCTTGATGTAAGCTGTATTTACATGGATAAAAATGGATGTATGATGATGTGTAATTCTAAATTATATTGATAATGTTCCTATACACAATGATTTATGGATATGATGTTTAAAATGATATATGATGTGCAATGTAAATGTGACATGTGCACTTTTATTCTTGTGATAAATTCAAATATATGATGTAATAAGTGAATAAAAAATGATGAAGATAATGGTATTTTGAATACATAATATATGATATGATTAATGGATGAATTAAATGCAACTATACAGATTTATTTTTGAGAATTTCTTATATAATTTTATGATTGTGATATGAAAAATATGATATGATCAATGCAAATTATTTGATTTAAATTTATGAATGATGAAATGGTAAAATAAATGATTTCTATATGTATGCAATGAAAATGATGATGCAACTACGTGATGATTACAATGTTTTTGTTAATGTCAAGTATACTCAATCCATTGTGAAAAGAAGATATCTTTGTTTGGAATTGGTTACCCTTCTATGTAACAAATATTTTGCAGATGTAAAAATACTATGAATCCAATCTATTTTTACTATGTAAATCTATATACAAACATTGGCATCTTAACAGTACTTTTATCATGCTTTGTATCATCATAGAGCTTTAAAAATGTTGAAAGTGAGTACAAGCATCAATGGTATAATTTAGACCATGATGACCTAAGTACTACTTTCATGATTTTTGGAATTGTAAGTGAACACAAGCATCTAGGTATAATCAAAATGAGATGACCTGAGCATTTATTGCATAAAAAGACAAGAATCAATCACTTTCCTATGTGAATTCTAAATGTCATCAATGATACTTTGTAGAGCATGTCTCACAACAATTCACACAACAATTATGATTAATTCATAGAAAATAGACAAAGAAAAATGGCATTCTCCTTCCTAGCTTTTCTATTTCAATACATCATCGAATTGCTCCAAAGAAATGGTAACAAAGATCAAAGTACAACATATCCAACCTTTGATTAAAGTATTTCAACCATTATTCAGATTAAATCATCCATTTTTATTTTCTAATGTTTTTGTGATTTTTGAAATTTTGACCAAAAACCTAACCTAAAGACCTATCCTAGGGCCCTCAGGGGATGATCAAAGATTAGCCTTGCCTACGTTATACATGTAGAGACCACGTAGTTTGACTGACATAGATTTTGTTTTTGAATTTTTGAGACTAACTTTTTTGACTTGTTTTTGGATTTTCTATTGTTATATGGATGCCCAATTTGTTTCTAATGGTGATTAATGTTTCATGTTGGGTTGTGTTTCGATCATTTTTTTAGTTGTGTTTGTCTTCCTGATGTTTGTCTATTTGGTTAAGCTCAAGATTTATTTCCCCTAATGAGGTCAGGATTTTTCCCCAAAGCTAGGGTGGTACATGACCACTCACAATGATATGATAATGGATGTAAAATGATGGTGGAAGTAACGACCATGAAATGCATCTAATAGATAGAAAAGTTGGCTTTAAAATCACAAGTAGAACCTGTTTCCAAGTTTTCACTACATGTTTTTATTGCACTTTTTAAGTCTTATTGATTTTTTTTTGGATTTTTTTTTTTGATATTTTTTGTATATTTCTGTCACCAAGACGCCTGTTTGCTAGGTTTTCATCAAAGTAACCATTTTCAGAACTTGACCCATGCACTAGGTTATTTAGGTGTAGAACTTTTTGAGATTGATATTATTGATAGGTTCATCAAATAGATCCCCTTCAAGTATAGACAATTAATAAGCTCTAGATCCATAAACTGATATGATGACATAGGAACCTAGCGAGTTAGGTTCAAACTTCCCTTTATTTTCTTTGTCGTGCTGATTTCGAGGCTTTTCCTTTATGACCAAGTAACCAACCTGAAAGACTCTAGGTTTTACCTTATGATTGTAGCTCCTGGACATCCTTTGTTGGTATGCTTTCAAATGGTTTATAGCTTGTTGACGACATTCATCCATCAATTCCAATTCTTGTAGTCTAGAGACCATAATCTTCATCTACAATTATACCCTTTAGTGAGACAAAAAGTGATGGTATTTCTACCTTAATAGGTAGGATGGCTTTTGATCCATATACCAAGGAATTTGGTGTAGCTCCTATATGTGTTCTATTTTTGGTTTTGTATGCCCAAAGAGTACGATATAATTAAACATGCCAATCACATCCAACATCATTAACCATTTTCTTTAGAATTTTTAGAATTGTTTTGCTTGACGCCTCTATTTTGCCATTTCCCTGTGGATAGTACGGTGTTGAGAAATGATGTTGGATATGAAATCTTTCACGTAATTCTTGGACATCTTGGTTCTTAAAAGGTATACCATTGTCTGTGACAATGGACTGAGGAATTCCATATCTATAGATAAGGTAGTTCAGTAAGAAAGACGAGATCTATTTTCCAATGATTGTTGTTAAAAGAACCGCTTCTATCCACTTTGTAAAGTATTTTGTTGTTGTGATTATGAATTTGTGTCAATTGGATGAAGATGGATTTATCTTTCCTATCAGGTCTAGTCCCCAATTAAAAAGGGCCATGTTGATGTAAATGGTTGCAATTCTTGTGCTGGCACATGGATTAAGTTACCATGGATTTGGCATTTTTGACACTTAATAAATTGATAAGACTCCTTCTCCATATTTGGCCAGTAATACCACAAATAGAGGAGTTTCTTTGCTAGGGTTAGTCCACTTAAATGAGTTCCAAAAATACCTTCATGAGCCTCATGTAAGGCTATTTCAAATTTGTTATGTTCTAGACACCAAAGAAGAGCACCATCTAGACCTCAATAGTAAAGTATGTCAGCAATCAATGTATGTGTGCAGATTGGCAGATGAAGTTATGTTTCTAGTTTCTAGAAAGATCAGGAGGAAGGATATCATCCTTGATGTAAGCATAGATCTCTCCATAGAGTGAGGTTTGAATGTTGAATATTTGGAAAATGGTTTGTGATTTAGGAATGCCATAGGTAGGATTAGACACTTGTTCTACCATAAACTCATAACAACCTCGTGTTTCTAGAATCTACAATAGAGAAGCAATTGTTGCCATAGCATCAACAAAAAAAAAAATTGTCCTCATAATTGTTTCAAACTTGATATCTACAAAGTAATTTTTGAGATCATCAACCATGTTCTTATATGGCATCAATTTTTCATCTTTTGTTTGATATTCGTCATTTACTTGATAAATAACTAATTATGAATCTCCATATACTTATAGCTGTGTGATTTTCCACTCAATTGCCACTTTTATGCCAAGGATTAATGGCTCATATTCCACTACATTATTTGTACATGGAAACATGAGTCTATATGACTTTTGGATGGTATATCCTTGTGGTGTAACAAATAGAATTCCCACTCATGATCCTCATTATGTAAATGATCCATCAAAATAAAGCCTCCATTGTTGTGTGGCAATAGTCAAAATATATACATCAATAAATTCAATGCTCATTGAATGATTATCTAGTAATGGAGCTTGAGCTAATTGATCAGCTATCACCTAGCCCTTGATGGCTCTTCGGTCTATATACTAGATGTAAAATTCACTTAAGATCATGATCCACTTTGATAGTCTCCCTGTTAGAGAAACTTTATTGAGTAGATATTTTAATGGATCAATTTTTTTCTATGAGTCTAACTGTATGGTTCAACATGTAATGTTGTAACTAGTGGGTTGTAAAGACCACTTCCAAACAATCTTTCTCTATGAATGTGCAATTTATGTCATAATTGTTCAGATTCATATTGATATAGTAAATAGCTTGTTCCTTTCCCTTAGAATCTTCTTGTGCTAATAGAGCTCCTATAGAAATGTCTATTGTTGCAATGTATAGTAACAATGGTCTCTCTTCTATAGGTGGCATGAGTATAGGAGGCAACATTAAATATTGCTTTATTTGGTTAAAAGTTGTTTCACATCCTTGATCCCACTTGAAAGAGACATTCTTATGTAGTAGGTCACTGAATGAATGACTTTTTCCTACTAATTGGGAGATAAATCTCATGATTGATTGTATCCTGCCCTGTAGAAACCGTAATTGACTGATATTCTTTAGTGGTGGCATCTCCATTATTGCTTTGACCTTAGTTGGGTCCACTTCAATACCTTTTTTTTGAAACTATGTATCTGAGGAGCTTTGCTGATGTAACACCAAACACACATTTCTTAGGGTTCAATCTGACATTGAACCTATCTAATCTAGTAAAAAAAAAAATTTAGGATCTCCAGATGTCCTTCCCTATTGTATGACTTTGCTAATATATCATCCACATAATCTTCCATAAAAGTATGCATCAGGTCATGGAAAATAGTGGTCATTGCACGCTGATATGTTGAACGAACATTTTTCAACCCAAAGGGCATGAAATTCCAATAGAATGTACCCCAAGGACAAGTGAATGTTGTCTATTCCTCATCTTTAGGTGCTACCTTGATTTGGTTGTAGCCTGAGAAGCCATCCATTAATGACAACATAACATGTCCCACTATTAAATCTACAATAATGTCAATGCTTGGTAAAGGAAAATCATCCTTTGGGCATGCCTTATCTAGATCTCTAAAATTTATGCATACTCTAATACTATTATCTAGTTTAGATATAGGTACAATATTTGAAATCCACTCAGCATAATCAATAGACTTGATGAATCCTACATCTAACAACTCTTTCAGCTCAGCCTTTACCATCAACATGATATGGGGATACATTTTCCTTATATTTTTCTTTACTGGTTTGATTCCATATGGTAGAGATAGATGATGCATTAGAATATCTGGATCTAACCCTAGCATATTAGAGTAAGACTAAGCAAAATTGATATGTCACTATTCAAAGAATTTGGTGAATTTGAGCTTCTCTTGTTTTGTCATCGATGCTGCTAGATGTAGAATTTTTTCCTTTTCTGTGGTGCCAATATTTATGGACTATGTAGGCTCCACCAGTATTGATGATCTTTCATGATAATGCTCCAGAAGGGTGTAAAATCTCCCATCTTTCAGTGCCTCAGGGAGGTTTTCACTATCAAATGTATTCTTTATTTTCACTTTTTTAAAATCTAATGCTGCCATTGAATGGTTTTCACCATTAGATCCACTATTCCTATTTTCACTTTTGCAACTAGAAGATTTGGCACCCTCCTAATAGGAAGTTTCATTATGAGCTTTATGGATATAACTTGTGTCAAGTGTGTCACTACAAAGAAAATTTACAATGGCATCATCATTCATAAAGACTGGTATATTAATTGGTTTAGTTGGTTCCCAATCAATAAGTTGAAGATGCATTAAGGGTAAAAGTCATGAGGTTGGGTAAGATCGACGGTAGTGAGGTTTTCAATAGCCATGTTGTCAAAGTTGGCAGTGGTGAGGTCAAGGTCTATGATATTACTCTGCTCTAAGTCATCTATTTCACTCGATGCATGTTCATCCTCACATGAAACATCAATATTTGTTGATCTCAATACAAGTGGTCTAGTTCTTGAACTTTGTCCCTCCTCGTGTGTGGGTGCATACTCTTTTATAACATCAATTTATATGTCAGTGTATGATGTTGCAAATAAATGATCCCATTCATACTCATTGGAATCTGTTTCAAATCCATCCCTCATTTAAAGAATCCTTTCTACTAGTTTCTAAGTTACTTCTTTTGATTCCCCTGTATAGCCTAATCTTGTTTTGTCTTTAGGCTGAAGTGTGAAAGGTTAAAGGGTTTCTATAATGCCATGCATTTTCTTTTTCCAATAGGTCCCTATCCTTCATAGCCCATTTTCTCTAATATAGCTTTTCCCTTTCCATATTGGTCTATCTTTATGCTGATATTTGTTGATGTTGATTCTTCTTTGTCTTTGTAGAGCCAATTGGGAATGGCCCTATCTTCTGATTCATCTTCTAGAGTACCAGCTTTTACAAACCTTTCATCCAGAATTGTGGTAGGTTGTGATGATTGTCATGTTATTTTTGATGGTTTTCCATATGATTTTGGAGATGATAGTAACTATGTAAGACCCAGAGATTGCCCAATGAAATATTCTCCCATGCCCTTTTAAGTTACCTAGAAATTTTCTTTGAATTTACAAGATAATAAATTCATTTGACCTTCATTGTTTGACAGAGTGATGTCAACAATACCTAAATCCTTTGATTGGTCCTTTATCTCAACCCACTTGGATAGAATGCTTGATTTTTTTTCACTGTTGGATGAACTTGATGTACTTGCTTCCCTATTATGGGGCATAAAAGTGTCTTGTGCCATTTTAAGAATGTTACAATATTGGGGATTGTTGTAATTAGGTGAAATAGTAACTTCTTATCCATTAACAGGAAAATTTAAACATTGATGATAAGTTGAGGGAGCTGCTTGCATTTCATGAATCCATCGACATCCCAAGAGTATGTTATATGTTAGCTCTTTCTCTAACACTTGGAAAACTATGTTCTTGGCAATTGGTCCCACTTGAATTGGTAACACAGTCAACCCCTTGGAAGACCAAGTTTCTTCATTATCATATGTTTTTATTGTGACGTTTCTTCTAAAATCAATGGCATTGTCAGAATAACCTAGTGCACGAATTATTTTTAAAGTACAAATATTTAATCCAGCTTCACCATTTATTAAGACACATTTGACACAATGTTTATGGATCAAAACTTCTATATGAAGGGTTGCATTGTGTGGATTATTTAGGGACACATCATCTTGTTTAGAGAATGATAGAAAATGAGGCATGGTCAGATGTCCCACCATAGCTTGAAATTGACAGGCATCCAGATTATTGGGTATCGTAGTGGCTACTAGAGCCTGTTTCAGAACCTCCTTATGTGATGTGAAATTTTAAGAAGTTCCAATATAGATTTTTTTGCTTGTATCTTATGTAGTTGATCCACTATGTTGTATTCATTTGAAGGGGGGGTAGTGGTTTTAGATGAAACTCCTTTCAGTATCACTTTGGATTGCTCCCTTGTTGTTACATTGACCAGTTGATAGTCTTGTGTTTCCTTGAATTTTATGACATTTATTTGGTTTTCAGATGTGTTTATGTTTGGGATCGCGTTCAAGGATACAACGTCATTGATGCTAATTTTATATGTTTGATTGTCAATGACATTATTTTTCTCAACCTCAAAAATGAAATGAATGGTGTTGTCATAAATATAGTTTATAAATTTTCATTTACTATTTGAAGAAGATTATCCCTTTTCATAGTTGGGTAAAGGATTTGTAAATGCTGTGTGATTGTTGTTTATTTGATGTCCTTCGAAAAACACCTTCTTGTTGTCACTCAAGTCTTGTATCAAATGTTTTAATTGCATAAATTCATTTGTTTTATGTCCTTTATTTTTATGAAAGTTGCAATAGTCAGCATCATTCCACCAAGATGGTTTCACTTTCGGCTCTGAATTTCCTGCTTCTGGTAGGGTAATAAGTCTATTTGTAATAATCTCTCTCATTGTTGATTCCAATGTTTATCCCAATGGTGTAAATATCTGTCAATTGGATTCTCTTTGATATGATGGTTGTCAAGATTCTCCATTGTTTGGATTGTTGTTTTGAGAGCTTCCTTGATTGATGTTCTGGTTTTCATTTTCATTAATATTCTTTATAGTCATTGTCATTAGACTGAATACTAGTTTCACATTTTGTGTGTCAGTTGTAGCATCATTGTTTCCAATATTTCTATTTTTTTGCCAAAATTTAGGTTTTTCATTGTTTCCATAATGATTTGAGGAATTAGTACTGTTTGATCCTTTATTGTAATATTTAATCACTCCTCTTTTGAACAAATATTCTTTGATTTTAAGCCCATTCTCAATCACTTTTTCAAATGTCGGGGGACATTGCAGTTCAAGCCTATAGGTCATGTCATCAGTTAAGTTGACAATAAATAATTCCATCTTTTCCTCTTCAGGTATAGAATGAGGATATCTAGAAAACAACTTTCTCCATCGTCGTAAAAATGATAGGAATGTATCGCCCTTCTTTTTTTTCATGTTGTAAAGGTCTTTTATGGTCACTTCATGTTGAATATTGAAGGAGAATTGTGAGATAAATTTGTTGGCTAGTTCTTCAAGGGATCGAATCCCTGGTTGTAATTTGGAGAACCATTCCATATAGTGAGCTCCTAAGCTTAATGGAAATAACCTCATTAGGTAAGTATCCTCTTGTGCAAAATATAAACTCATGGTTCTAAATTCCCTCACATGGTCAATTGGATCTATCTTGCCATTGTACTTGTCATATTTGGGGGATTCAAAATTCCTAGGGAAGGGTATCATGTCTACACTTGGATGAAAAGGATAACTTGGACAAATGTCTTGTAATGAATACCTCTTTGTGGTTCCTTTTTGCATATCCTAAATTTGTTGTTGTAAAGTTTGCATTTGACATGTTAGGGCAACCACTTGATCTATTTCTTGCATGTTGTGTGGTTTAGTTTTAGTTGTTCTAGGTGTTTCCTTTAATTGATTAATGTCAAAATCTTTCAAAAGTTTTGCACCTAATTCTGCTAGCATCAAGAGGTATTTTTCCACATCTTTTTCTAAGAATTTTTCCATGAATTTGTGAAAATTTGGATCTTTTTGTCTAGTTTGGACATCCTCTTGGGTTATTTCATTGGGATCATTTTGGTGGAATCTGTGAAAGGGGTTTTCTTCAGCCATGCCATTTGGTGTTTCAATTTTCTTTCCTCTAAGTTTCTGTCTTTGTAACCTTGTCAAAATTGGCATACAAGTGTTTGTTTTTCTCACTTAAACTCTGATCTTTTGTGTTTGGATTAGTGTCAACTAGATTTTAACAAATTCAAATAGAATGATATATTCTATTGATGAGACCAAGTTAAAAATATGATTATTGTGCTTCATTTCATGATTGTAGGATGATAAAATCCTGATGATGATACTTAACTCAGTAACCAAGATGTGTTGTTTGATAATTTGACACTTTATAGTTTGCAAGATCTGGGTTTAACTTTGAAAATAAATTTGACTTGTAAGATCCTATTTGTTTTAGGTTTAAGACACTATCTAGTCTGTGAAAATGTTTGTTTGGTAAAAACTCGAATCTCTTATGTCAACAGTCTAGCAGATGTTTCCATAAGCTCTCTATTTTTCTATTCTGTGGATGTGCTATTATAGAGGGTAGAAGCACAAAAATAGATTGTCAATGTGCTAAAAGATATGGTAAAAGCGACATGAAATAGGGTAGATGTGCTAAAACAGATCATGGATGCACTATTATACTGGTAAATTTCCTAATGTTGGAAAGTTTTGGTTAGAGTTTGTAGAAACACTATAATATTTGTTAGATGTGCTAAAACAGACTATAGATGCACTCTTGAAACTTTGGATGTGCCAAAGGACAACATAGATGCACTAAAATAGACTGTGGAAGTGCTAAAATACTAGTAATTTCTAACATTGGTAATTTTTGGTGACAGTCAATAGGTGCACTAGAGAATTTGTCAGAAGTGCTAAAACAAACTGCAAATGTTCTATTTGAATTGTGGATGTGCTAAAAGACAATGCAGATGCACTAAAATAGATAGTGTAAGCGCTATTTTGGGACTCCTCAGTGTTGTCTACTTTTCTCAATGAAGGGACTAATTTTTGGGTGTAATCTGGGGTATTTTCATAGGTTATCTTTGCTGGTAAATCTCTAATTTTGATGACAAGTCTAATGTTTCCAAGTTTTCCTCTATTGTAAGAATTTATTGGGCCTATTGGAATATTGTATTGTTGGTTGTGGTATGAAAAATTGACGAATGGGTTGACTATGATTATGTTTTTTGTGAAAAAGCTCTTCTTTGGAAATAAGCTTGTGAATATAAAGGCTCTAAGGCAAAATCATCAGTATATCCCTTAGCAAAGTCATGAAACCTATGGATGAAAGTTCTATGTTGAAGCAAGACTTTCCTACTGTCATATACAAATTGTTGGGATTGTGTGCCTCAATCCCACAGGC
Source organism: Sequoia sempervirens (assembly GCA_007258455.2). Taxonomy (NCBI): domain Eukaryota; kingdom Viridiplantae; phylum Streptophyta; class Pinopsida; order Cupressales; family Cupressaceae; genus Sequoia; species Sequoia sempervirens. The sequence continues at coordinate 221,512,911 of VDFB02058242.1, read as the reverse complement.
TGAAACCTCTTGTGAGAAATTTTTGTGAGACTGTTGAGATGTCTAGCCAATCTGCTAGTTGATCTTGAACTATCGTTGTGACCTCCTGATTGTCTTGTTGATCAGCATAACCTGAGCCTTCAACATAACTTGGATAGTCGGAATGATGTTTTGGTGATAGTAGAAAGTCTAACCGATATCACCATGACCCTTGGTCTATCTGGCCGATGTAGCAATCGGTGTGACTTGCCTCTATCGGAATGAGTCTTAGCGCCAGGAGAAGTCTTGCAGATAGAACTATCTTCTTGATAGTTGTTGTGACTTTGGTCAATGTTGTTTGGTTGGATAGAATCTTGGCAAGGGATGTTATCGGTATGAATTGCTCCTATCGAAATGTGTCCTGGTGATTGGAGATGTCTAGCCGACAGATTGGATGTCAGGGAGACTCTTGGTGAGGGATGTCATCAGGGTGACATGGAGGCTCGGTAAGAACTCTTGGTGATAGATGATTGTCTCACCAATGGTATGGCTATTTTCGGTATGACTCTTGGTGAAGGAAGGTCTTGGGATGACTTGGAACCTGTAGGATGACTCTTAGCAACAACCTAAGTCTTGTCGACGGATGTTCATATCGGTATGACTTCAGGGCTCGTTATGACTCATAGTGACTAGTGATTGTCTGGGCAATGGGTCTGCTAAGGATATCGGTGAAAGGTCTTCTAGATCTTTCCGATAGAGTAAGTCTCCCCGATGGGAGTGTTGACATCAATATGACTTGTGAACTCGTTATGATCTCTTGTCGATAGTAGTGACTCTTTCCAATAGCGATGGATGTATAATCGATCATGTGGCATCGGGGAGACATGGTTAGTGTCTCACCAACATGTGACACTAGGTGAACGTTGTTGACTAATTGGAAGACTCTCCTATGTGGTGTGACTTGGACCTATCAGAGAGGGTAGTGAACCATTTGTTGTGATATTGTTGCGACCGTTTTTGCGTGGAAGATGAACTGTTTGCTTGTAAACTTCTATATGAGGAAATGGAAACATCTACGTTTGGGCAGTGGATGATAGTGATGCTGAGCTAGATGTTCGACAGTTGTGATCTGACAGTTGAAAATGAATCAATTCATAGAGACAGTTGAGAATGAATGTATATATGTATGCATTGGACATTCTGTAAAAGAGTGATAGAGAGAGGGCCGAGAGGCTGGCTAAAAAGGCCGAGACCATGAGGCTAAAACAGAGGAAGAGAGAGGTAGGGTTATGCTGCTGAAATCTCTCCTAATCATGGATCATAGTTGATCTCTCTCATGTTGATCTACACTATATATTGTGTGAGGATATTGCAACAGTGTGAAGATTATATGGTCTAATGGATTGATCAGGAAATGTAAAGGGGAGAGTTTGTTACTAGGTTGTATCTAGAATGAACAAGATGCAATCTCTTAAAAGGCTATGAGCTTGAAATTGTATTTTAACCTTTTGTTGCTGAATAATACAATGGCTCGATCTTTGGAGGGTGGGGCTTTTTACCAAAAAGGTTTTTCCCCATGTAAATCTTTTTTTTCTATTTTTTTGTCTTATCTTTCATCTGTGTAGGTTCTATTTCTAGAATCTATTAATGCTTGCTATTGAATTTACATGTGCTTATCTTAGAAGGATTAATGTGGGAAATCAACTGTGTCTATTTCCACTTTAGGACATAGTTGTACATATCTTTGAGGAAAACTAATTGGAGTTGAAGTTATCAAAGGGACTACTGTTCTTGGAGGTTTCTCTAAGATGCCCTAAATTTCCCTTACAAGTGGTATCAGAGCCTTCTTCTGGTTGTTGGTTCTAGTTATTTCTCCTGTGAAGATTTCCTAGCTTGATAGGCTAGAGGAAATCTGGAGGAATGGACTAATGTATTGATCCTTTGGTGAGTGGAAGTCTTGTGATATTTGGAGAAAGCATGCAGCTTGAAGGATGGTGAAGATGGAATGGGGAGTTGATCATGTTGTTTGTGTTGTGATCTATGTCTCCTGGTTGGTAACGGTATAACCTTAGTGTATGAGGTGGTTTTCTCTTGCTCCGTGGCTGTGTAGCAGTAAAGATTTCATATTGGATGTCTGTGTGAGAGGCTCCTTGATGATATGGAGAAGCCTAGGTTGTTTCTTAGCCATGGAAGAGAGTGCTTATGCTAGGTGGTGTTTCCTGGTGTTGGAAGGCCCTATTTCTTGTTAACCTCAAATACATAAAGGCTATGGAGTTAATCATTAGATGATTTGCAAGCCTTGAAAATAGCCTTTATCTCTTTCTCGGATGCATGTACATGTTGGTGGTTTAGATTTGACCTGAAAGGGGCTTGGATTTTCCTGAACTATTGTTTTCCTTATAAGGATGATTTGTACTTGTGTGGCTATGTGGTTTTTTAGGTTTTACATGGTTAAGCAAAACTTGTGGTTATGTGGAGTTGTTGTTAAGCTATTTTCTAGACCCTGGTTGTTGGGGTGTTGCTGGATGAGATAGTTGCAATTCTGCATGCATGCTTTGTGCATGGTTTGAGGAGGTGTGATTTCTTCTCTACATGGGAGTGTTGGTATGTGATTTGTCACTCAGCAATCTTGTGGTGGTGCTTGTGGGTTCCTTGATTATGGTTCTCATTGTGACATGATTGGAAAATTAGAATTGGCATGTTCTAGTGTTTGAGTCAATTTGTCTACGTGGGTATTCTCTTTGATATCTTAGTGTTGTAGTTTCCAATGCAATGATGGGTTTTCATGTTCAATGTTGGTGATCTACATAGAATCCAATCTTTATTTATGAAAATTGGAATATTTTCGCTTTTTTTAGAAATCATTAAAAACCCTTATTTTTCCTTTCTTCAAAAACGGGGAACTAGCACATTTGAAATATTTTATTTCCAGGCACCCCTATCTTATTCTTGCTAACAAAGATCTATCTTCCTATGATACCCTTTTTTATCTCTCAAGGATAAAAGAGGATTGCAGATCTATCATGTCGACAAAAATAACCATTATATACCCGTCATCCTCCTCCTCCAATACGGAAATAATTATGCATCATTCGCATGCCCGTGGAATCTTCAAATAAATCATATATCATTTCCCTCTCTCTTAAAATATAAAAGAATGGAGTTTGCACACCAATATCAGCCATGAAAGGTCCAAGCCATAACAAATGAGAAGATATATGACTTAACTCTAGCATAATCACTCTGATATAACTAGCCTTTTTAGGCATTTGAATATTTTCCAACTTTTTTGGCACATTAACCATTATCACCTCTGTGAACATAGTAGCTAAATAATCCCATCATGTTACATAGGGGAGATATTGAACAATTGTTCGGTTCTCAGCAATTTTTTCTATCCCTATATGTAAATAACCTAATATAGGCTCACAGTAAATAACATCTTCACCATCTAGAGTAACAATAAGTCAAAGAACACCATGCATTGATCGATGATGATGACCCATACTTACCATCATGAGGTCAACTATGGCTTTGATGGGCGGTTTTGCCAAGATAGACAATAATGAAATAACATTATTGGTAAATAATGGAGAAAGAGGTATTGATATTGATCTTCAAGAGGCTCAGGAAAGTTTTAGATTAGCTAAAGTTGATCATGTGTGAGCAAAAGGCAAGAGACAAGCAATTGAGGCTGATGTAGCCCTCAAAAGAGCTAGAACACGACTAGAGGCTGTTGATGCTATTTTGTCAAGATAAATAGATATTCATCCAATGAAATTGGAAGTAAATGGATAATGATTGGAAGTCTTCAACTTGTTGAGCCAATAACTAGTCACATTTCTACCTATGCCCATACCGTCTGCTATTGCAATTTTTTTCATTTTCTTTTTTTCCTAAAATGAAATGTATCACATTTACTTCTAATATAGAATAAATTAGAATTGTGGAAGGTCCGCAAGTTAATTGAAATAAGAAATCACGTTGCGTCATACATACATAACATGATACAATATCACTTGAAAGAGAAGCCTTTTTTACAATAAAGGCTACAAAATGTGTATTTTGTACAAAAATTTTGAAAAACAAAAGTGATTCTTTATGTTCAACACCCAGGTCGAGTAGACCTCATTCTTGTAAGAGCTATTAACCAATAAATCATAGGGAGGGACTTATTTATGTCACCAAAAACAAAGACTAAAGCAAGTGTCAGATTTAAAGCTGGTGTTAAAGATTATAGATTAGCTTATTATACTGCGGAATAAATAGGATCAAACACCATAGATATGAACTTTTAGCGTACAATTACTTGGATCATATGAAAGAAGATAATAATGGACCCACAGTCCAATATATCTCAGAACCAGATCATCAAGCTATTTCCAAATTTTAAAAAATGAGGGATCCTTCTTATTCCAATAAGAAGAAGAAGAATCGCGATAAGAAGAAGAACCCCGATTCTTCCAAGAAGAAGAAGTTGAAGAGTTTGGAGCGTTCAACAATGAAAAAGAACTCATATTATTACTTCTAATTTTGGTTGTTCCCAGATATCAAAAGAAGGGTCAAGAATGCCAAAAGATTTGATAACCTTTTTCCTCTGAATATACTAAGAAAACAAATTAGAAAAATGTGGGAGTTTAGAGAACTTGAAATAGACAATGACTTCGATGTTGATTCTTTTGTGATACAAAGTCTCAAGGAAAAGGAGGAACAAAGGAAAAGTAAGCTCGTAGCAATCCAAAAGCTTAAAGAGGAAAAAAAGAAAAGAAAGGAGGAAAGAAAAAAGATGAAACAAGAGAGATTACAAAAGCTTGAATCAGCGACTTCTCCAGAAGAGGTTAAAAACCTCAAAAAGGCGTTCAAGATAGAAGATCAATGAAAGCATTGGGAGAGGATGGAAGAAGTAAAGAAAGGTAGAGAACAACAAAAGAAAGAGATGATAGCTTGGCAGCATGAAAGACAGGCTGCTTGAAAGCTCAGAATAGAAAAGGAGATAAAAAAAATGGGAAAAGCTTCGACAAAAGCATGGTAAATCTACTCATAATTCTAAAATTGAAAAGAGAATAAATGATTTTCTAATTCGAGACTTTAGTAATATATATGGTTTTGAAGTGTTAGTGTGGGTCAATCTACCTTGACTCGTTTTTATAGTTTACACACTTTCATATTACCCCTTCTTACTGCTGTATTTATGTTAATGCACTTTCTAATGATCCACAAGCAAGGTATTTCAGGTCCTTTATAGAAAGGAAATATACATTTTGAATTAGTATTCAAAACCTATTATTTTACGATATATCATTGTCGCGAATATTTCTTATTGAAAATAGGGAAATAAGAAAGCATGTTTCTCGGATTTCTCCTTTCAATTTTGAAGTATTCTTTATTTAATACAAATAATTGAAGTAGATACTCACCTCAGATGGAGAAAATGGATTATGGGAGTGTGTGACTTGAACTATTGGTTAGGCCGTGCAGATCAATTTTAGAATCTGCCATATAAAGATTCTGAAATGTGTCTTTGTCCCAATTTTCTTTCCAAAAATAGGAAGTTTAGAACCTGGGTAAAAGGCGAGCACTTTTGTTATGTTCCAAGAGAGTTATTTCTATGATCGAATATGAATTAGGCTCCGTGAGATCTAGGTAATAGTAATAACATTGATAAGTCCAATTTATTACTTCAATTTTCCTTTCCTTTTCATAGTATGAAAATGCATGCATTTCCCTTGCATTTCAATAGGGTAAACTATCGGAGTAAAAGAAGGGGTCTAAAGAAGGAAAAAGGCCAGATCAGTAACAAGTCAATACCTTGTATGCAAAAAAAATTGTGGCAGTTGAGATGAACACAAATTACAAGGAATAAGATGATCCAAAAGGCATATTGATCATGATCTAATTTGTGAGCTTACTTGGGTACTGGGCATAGGAAACAATAAAATTATGAATTTTATATGGATCTTCTTAGTTATACTTATTCTAATGATACGTCGTTCATTATTTTTATTTCAATTATTGCTCAAGCCAAATGATCCAAATTGACATGTCCAGTTCCTTCGGGGGATAGATTCATTCATAATAATCTACTTATCCCAATAACAAAGAACCCTGACTTGAATGATCCTATATTAAGGTCTAAGTTAGCTAAAGGCATGGGACATAATTATTATGGCGAGCCCGCTTGGCCCAATGATCTCGTTCTATCCTACTCCCTTTTCATATTAAGAAAAATTATATTGCTATGTTAGAAGAAGGCTAGCTATACTTAGTATACTTCAAATATACCCTTGGTATCATATTGACAATCAAACAAGGATTGTAGAAGATATCAGTAGTTAAGTAATTAAGAAAGGAAGTACAAAATATGCTTGTACAAAGTATGCTTGATTCTGTAAACAAAGAACTTATCATTTATATAGAAAAATTGGAGAAAGCTTATAGAGAACCCAAAATTCTTGCATAATATATTGCTCTACAACTAAAGGAGAGAGTTGAAATAAGAAAAATAATGAAAAAAGCTATTGAACTAGCTGAAAAAGCAGATGTAGAAGGTATTAAAATACAAATTAAAGGTCGTCTTAACTGAATTGAGAGAGCTCGTAAAGAATTAGCTATGCAAGGTAGAGTGCCCCTACAGACCCTTCAAGCTAAAATTGATTATTGTTATTATGTGGTTCAAACCGTCTATGGAGTATTGGGGATCAAAATTTGGATCTTTGTTTAAGATGAGCAATATCCTTCTATAATCTGACCAATTATAAATCTTAAATTCTATAAGATCAAATTAAAAGAATTAAATATCTTGGAGCAGTGCTATGCTTAGTATGTGACTTGTTGAGATCAAGCTTTTGGCTTCTTTTCTAAAATATATTCTTTGTTCCGAGCGGTTGTACCCGCCAATCGGCAATATAAACTAAGAAAGTCTAGGGAAAAATAGTTCTTTTTTTAGTTAGTTAATTACTTAACTATTCTGCTGGCTCAATTTTTTATTTTTGACTGAATTGCTAGTATTCAGTCATCTTGTTTATTTGGATCGAGAGAAAAGTGATAACTCAATAAGAAAAAGATTGTACTACAATAGAAGATGGTTCGACTTGTTTAAACTCAACAATCAACATGAAGGCAATTTAATTCCATTATGTCAATGCAAATAGAATAAGTCTATGCAGAATATAAAAAACTCTTTGCCTATTAGGTTACATAGTTTAGTTACAAATTTTCTTTAAATAAAAGGTCAATCTGAAATAGTTAATGAATGATTTGATTCTTTTTTCTTTTTTTGATGAAGTTTTGAAAGAGTATGAAACCAAGATAGAATTTTTGGAGAATAATGATAGAGTTTCATGGAGTTTCTCCATTCTTTCAGAATGGGAAGTTCTTACAATTTTCCTTCTAGATGAGGATAGGAAAGGGATATAACTCAGTGGTAGAGTGTCACCTTGACGTGGTGAAAGTCATCAGTTCAAAACTGATTATCCCTAAACCAAATGTGAGTTCTCTTTTTATTTCTGTTCACTCATTTTTATATCATGAAAAAAAGAGGCTAGGGGGGTTTACCTTTATAATATATTAGTTGGAATGTCATTTCATACCCACCATAAAAGATAAATTCTAAGCTATCATTAGAAGGTTGATATGTATCAACGTTTCAATAAACATTCTATCCTATAATGGAGGACAAAAACTCATAATTTCTCACATTGTTAGTAATATATATACATGTATATATATATATATATATATATATATATATATATATATATATATATATATATATATATATATATATATATATATATATATATATATATATATATATATATATATATATATGTATGTATGTATGTATGTATGTATGTATGTATGTATGTATGTATGTATGTATGTATGTATGTTTAACAATAAAACAATAATAATAGCAGGTATATGGTTTGAAGTAAACAATACAAATGACTAAAAGTTTTTTCAATGTCTTTCTTTGCTATTACTCTATCATCTTATAACGTTAGTAGTTTCTAATAAGCAAAGTTGTTAATAACTTGATTAATATCACATGTTCTGTTCCATAAAAAAAGCTTGTACAAATATCTGTTTATAGTTTCTTAAGGGACTCATAAACTACAGTTGTAGTTGACCATATAATATATTCATCACGATTGAGAAGGAGAACTTACGAACAATGCAAGATATAAAAACATATCTTTCCACAGCGCCTGTGTTAGCTACTTTATGGTTAGGATTTTTAGCTGGTTTACTAATTGAGATAAATCATTTTTTCCTAGATGCCCTAACTTTTCCCTTTTTTTTGTTTTAATTTTCCTCTCCTGCGAACCCAAAAGAAAAAAATGATGTTAGATTTATTTCATTTTCTTCTTGGATAAAGAAAATAAATGAAATTCAATCTCTTTAGAATTCAAGGGAGGGTGAAGTTAGAATAAGACAAAATAGAAATCTAGATCCAAAAGTTGCTTCCACAAATAGTAAACTACTGAAAACTCTTAATTAAAGATTTTATTACTTAATTCATTCTCGTAATAAAATCTTTAATCATTCTTCGAAAACTTCTATCCCTTTCTCTTTCTTCTCTTTTTTCCAAATTGAAAAGAAAAGAAGTAGATACAATATCCAAAGTAAGTTATATGGCCAAGGGTGGAAATGTAAGAGTAACAATTACTTTAGAATGTACTAGTTGTACCCGACATATTGTTGATAAAAAATTGAAAGGTATTTTGAGATATACAACTCGAAAAAATTGTCGCAATACTCCTCTTCGATTGGAATTAAAGAAATTTTGTCCTTATTGTTACAAGCATACTATTCATGGAGAAATAAAAAAATAGATTGAATCTACAAAAATAGGAATTTACTATTCCTACCCAGATATATATGCCAAACATGAATATCTCCTGAAGCTACATGCAGAACACCCGACATAGAGACCAAATCTTGAGTGAAATAAATACCATGACTTTGGTCTTTTATTTAATGAAGCAACATAATTTGAATTGGATACTTTATTTACAAAATGTATTTTGTATTTTATTTAATGCTTGAAAAAGCGTTATATATCACCAATAAACAAAAATAATGATTAGAGCTTGAATTGTTCTAGGTTTTATTTTAAAAAGAATATGCCTAGCTTCAAATTGAAATTGAAGGATTCATTAAGCTTTCCAATTAAGAGCTTCTCTAGAAAGAGAGTTGCACTTACTTCCATTTTTGGAAGTAATAATCAGACGAGGATAAAGATAGAGTGCAATTCTACATGTCAATGTCAACAACAATGAAAATTGGAGTAGGAGGAAAATCTGTTAGTTTTATAGAATTTGATCTATTTAAACAGGAATCTATTTATCTTTCTATTTTCTGAATATGATACTTTTTGGATATATTTATCCATATCCAGCCTTATTCTGATTCTGGCATTCTCAATTTTCAAAAGTTTGGCTCCAATGAGTAAAGGGCCGGAAAAAGCCACTAGTTATGAGTCAGGTATAGAACCAATGGGAGATACCTAGATCCAATTTAGAATTCGTTATTATATGTTTCCTTTAGTTTTTGTTGTTTTTGATGTGGAAACAGTCTTTCTTTATCTGTGGGCCATGAGTTTTTATATTTTGGGTCTATTTACATTTCTAGAAGCTTTTATTTTCGTGATTATCTTAATTGTAATGATATATCTAAGGTAATTGATTTATTTATGTTAGCCAGAGAATTGGGAGTTCCTATCATCATGCATGACTATCTGACTGGAGGTTTTACGGCAAATACTTTGTTGGCTCATTATTGCCAAGATAATGGCCTACTTCTTCACATTCACCACGCAATGCATGCAGTTATTGACAGACAAAGAAATCATGGTATGCACTTCTGTGTAATAGCTAAAACACTATGTATGTCTGGTGGAGATCATATTCACGTTGGTACTGTAGTAGGTAAACTTGAAGGAGAATGAGAAGTCACTTTGGGTTTTGGTGATCTATTACATGATGATTTTATTGAAAAAGACCAAAGTCATGGTATTTATTTCACTCGAGATTGGGTCTCTGTGTCAGGTGTTCTACCTGTAGCTTCAGAAGGTATTCACATTTGGCATATGCCTTGCTGAGATAACTTGGATGTGGATTGTCTTTATCCACGAGGTTGATTCATTGTTGGTGTGGACTTGTTAGCTCACCTTGTGTGTGGTCACTTGTGCATTGGTGTGATTGCTTTGAGATGAGAGAATGGATATTGTTGAGTACCTAAATAGCCAGTTATGGGAACCTGAAGTAGGTAGTCATGATGCTTGGAGAGATCAAATGTCACATTTTAGTGGGAGCTTTAGTAGTAACTGTGGGTTCATCACATGGTGGTGAATGGTCTTCTTTAGTGTTGCAGATGTTTTAAGGGGGAGCTTTTAGATCCTGTTGCTATAGAATGGTTCTTTCGCATTTGCAATTTACATTATTTGAAGATGTGCAACATCTTGGATCCATGGAGGACACTTGGACTTTTTGGCTGAGGTGTTGGTGGTGCTTGATAGGTGATGTTGGTTTTGAGGCTATTTGCTTGATGGACATCATGGTATACTCTTGTTTGTGCACTGGAGTTTTGGCATTGTGCATTGTACTTGAGACCATGGTGAAGTCACTTGAAGCATGGTATCTCCTAAGGGGGTATGTAGATCATGGTGTCATGATAAGTTCCTAATTCAGTTGATTGGACCTTTGACAGTCATCTAGTAATTCTTTGTGTATTGGGTGCTTTGATTATTTGCTTCATACTTTGTGATAGTGCAGTAATGTAGTTGAAATTTAGCATTAGATGATCGGTTTCTAGTACTCATGGATACATCAAGAATAAGGTGAGGCTATTTTTCTCTTATGTGAGAAGTGTTGTTGATTGTTACTCTTGATGAAGTTTTTAGCAGAAAGTCTAAGAAGCCTACACCTTAGTTGAACGTGAGTTCAATAAGAGACCTATGAGGAAATTTATCTTGGATTAGTCATGATGGATTGCATATCTTGAAGGAGTATTCTCATTCCCACTCTTGTTCTACTCGAAAGTTTATCTGAGAGGTATTTGGCCCATTATATTTTTTTCATATGTGTTTTTATGTTCACTTTCATGATATGGATCTTGAATTACTGTTTAATGGTTTTGGAGGATTCATAGTGGAATATTTGTAGCTTTTTTATCTCCTTGAGCTTTTGTGTTATGTTATTTACTGATGATAATTGGTAGGAGATGATGTATGGGCTGATTTCCTGAAATGGGGAATAAAGTAGCTTGATCTTCTTTGAGAGGCTTACATCAATGTTGATTACATGTTTTTAAAAGTTGGTTTGATCTTGGTGATTGAACAGTTGGATGTTGTTAAGTATTTTCTTTTGGGATGAGAAGGAGATCATTCTTAACACAGCTAGCAGTTAGAAGTGTTTGTAGGAGGATGTTCTATAGGAATATGATGTGTAGAGTTTCTCTCTTTGGTCTTGGTTTACTTCTTGGATGTTTGGTTTCACATTACATTGGTTTGAGGTTTGGTCGGAGCTATAGTGATCACTTGCTTGTGGTCACGTGTTTTTCACTCAAGTTCAAGGGTGATGACATGGAGGTTCTTAATCCTTTTTCCTTTGATTGCATGTGGAGAACTTAGGAGAATTGTGATGACTTGTGGTGAGAGAAATGTTTCTTGTGACAATTTGTTGCAGGTTGTGCATATCATTGTAGATATTTTTGGTACTACATGGTTACACTTTCTATGTGTTGTCATTGGTAGACTTGTGATGCCTTTGATCTTTCAGATTTGGAATTACTCAGGCAGTGGGAGTTCCTATATGTGTTTTTTCTTCTTTGACTGATTGCCACTTAGAGCTTGCATTCATTGTTAATAGGTTGGTTCTGGAGCGGCATGAGTTTACTAATGTTGATACCTTTGAGGTATGTAAGATTGGATGGAATAGCACGAGTTGTGGGTGCTATTTTCAATCATGTGGGTTTATCAGTTGGATGGAAGTAGTCAGTTTGATTGTTGTTCTAGCTGGTGTTTTTTGTCTTGTTTCTAGAGAATGACTTTATGGTTGTGTTTTGTTTGAGGCTTTGAAGTTGATATTGCTTCTCTATAGAATCTGAGCATAGTGAAGTGGTAGTAGTATCTAGTTGATGATATCACTAGGATCTTTTGATTGTGTTCATTAGACTTGTGCTTATTCACCTTGGCTTGTATCTTTCTTCCATAGGTGGCATGTTGGAGGATGACAAGGATTGTTGCCTGAATGGTGGACATCTTGGATGTTGGTGCAGAATTCTTGATGGATCATGAGAGCATGTTTGACGTCTATGTGGTTTCCTAGAAAGATGTGATCGGTTGCATTTTGGTTGCTTTGTTGGACAGTGAGTTGCAAATGGATGCCTGGTATTTGTTGTAGATTTTTTGGTGGACTGTTATCTATAGAAACTTGTTGGTCAGGTGTCTTGAGTGCTACAGGGTCTAAATTGGTGGAGCTAGTGTGATATTAGTTTCTGACTGCTTTGGAGGTGCCTATGTGATCTTCGTGAAGTGGGAGATTGTTAGAATTGTGTGTCTCAATCCCATAGGCTGAAACCTCTTGTGAGCAATTTTGGTGAGATTGTTGAGATGTCTGGCTGATTTGCTAGTTGATCTTGAACTATCCTTGTGACCTCCTGATTGTCTTGGTGATCGACATAACTTGAGCCTTCAGTGTAACTTGGATAGTAGGAATGATCTTTCGGTGATAGTAGAAAGTCTGGCTGATATAGGTGCGACCCTTGGTCCGCCTAGCCGATGTAGCAATTGGTGTGACTTGCCTCTATCAGAATGAGTCTTAGCGCTAGGAGAAGTCTTGTCGATAGAACTATCTTGTTGATAGTCATTGTGACTTTGGCCAATGGTGTTTTGTCAAAGAGAATCTTGGCGAGGGATGTTATCAGTATAAAATGATCCTATCAGAATGTGTCCTAGTGATGGGAGATGTCTAGCCGATAGATTGGATGTCGGGGAGACTCTTGGCAAGGGATGTCATCAGGGTGACATGGAGGCTCGGTAAGAACTCTTGAAAATAGGTGATTCTCTCACCGATGGTATGGTTGTTGTCAGTATGAGTCCTGGCAAAGGATGGTTTCAGGGTGACTTGGAACCTACGAGGTGACTCTTAGTGATAGCCTAAGTCTTGCCGACGGATGTTCATATCGGTATGACTTGAGGGCTCATTATGACTCATAGAGACTAGCAATTGTCTAGGCGATGGGTCTGCTGAGGATATCGGTGATAGGTCTTTCCAATCTCTCTGATAGAGTAAGTATCGCCAATGGGAGTGTTGACATCGATATGACTTGTGAATTCGTTATGATCTCTTGCTAATAGCGATGGATGTATAATCGGTCCTGTGGCATTGGGGAGACATGGTTAGTGTCTCACCAACATGCGACACAGGGTGAACATTGTTGATAGATTGGAAGACTATCCTACATGGTGTGACTTGGACCTATCAGAGAGGGTAGAATGTGAACCGTTTGTTGTGAGATTATTACGACCGTTTCTACATGGAAGAAGAACTGTTTGTTTGGAAACTTCTATGCCAGGAAATGGAAACATCTATGTTTGGACAGTGGACAATAGTGATGCTGAGTTGTATGTTCGACAGTTGTGACTTGACAGTTGAAAACAAACTGATTCATAGAGGTAGTTGAGAACAAATGTATATATGTATGCATCGGACGATCTATAAAAGAGTGATAGAGAGAGGGCCGAGAGGCTGGCTGAAAAGGCTAAGGCCATGAGGCCGAAATAGAGGAAGAGAGAGGTAGGGTTATACTACCAAAATCTATCCTGATTATGAATCATAGTTGATCTCTCTCATGTTGATCTACACTGTATATTGTGTGAGGATATTGCAATAGTGCGAAGATTGTATGGTCTAATAGATTGATCAGGAAATGTAAAGGGGAGAGTTTGGTACCAGGTTGTATCTAGAATGAGCAAGATGTAATCTTTGAAAAGGCTATGAGCCTAAAACTGTATTGTAACCTTTTGTTGCTGAATAATACAATGGCTCGATCTTTGGAGGGTGGGGTTTTTTACCTGAAAAGGTTTTCCCCACGTAAATCTGTGTGTTCTAGTTTTCTATCTTTCATCTGCGTAGGTTCTATTTCTAGAATATGTTAATGCTTGTTGTTGAATTTACATGTGCTTCTCTCAGAAGGATTAATGTGGGAAATGAACTGTGTCTATTTCTGCTTTAGGACATAGTTGTACATGTCTTTGAGGCAATCTAATTGGAATTAAAGTTACCGAAGGCACTACTGTTCTTGGAGGTTTCTCTGAGATGCCCTAAATCTCCCTTACAAGTTGTCTTATTTCCAAAAGTTTCTTGTATTTAAGTTTTTTTTTGGTTCCTTTACTCTTTTTGCAAGGGATTTCTTGACAATTTTTTTGGATTTCCAGTCCTTAATCATGATTTTTCACAAGTTGACTTTTTAATCTTTTTGTGTTCTTTAACTGATTTAATGATTTTAAAACACAACAAGCAATTTTAGAACAGTTGTTTTTAAGTCCTAGAATCTAAACAATAAGTATATGTTCAAGAATCAAACATGATCATTCTTGATTTTCATTGGTTTTTGACAAAGAATACACTTCAAACAGACTCACTCTTAAGGTCAAAAAGGTCATTGTCATACTCAACAACCCACATATTAAAATTGTGTCAACTCACATAGCTGTGTCACCCCCTAGAGGTCACCCGTGTTTTTATCTTTTCTAGGCATGTACTAACAATTAGATTTCTCGATCCGTTGAGAAAACAGTCCTTGGAGATTATATGGTGAGTGTCTTGGGGGAAAATTTAGAGCGACAAATGATAAAATCCCTTAGGAGATTTCCTAATCTTTAGAACAAATATTTTTGGGATGGTTATCTTGCACACTTCCAAAAAATGTGGGTTTCCCCAAGTTCACTTTTGTTTTATAGTGGGTTGGAAAACCTAGCTTTGGTTGTTCCCACTCAGGTTGTTCTCGTAGGGTGAGTACTTTTTCCCACTATAGCAAGCCTTCTAAAGGTTTTAACAAAGCATAAATTGCATGAATTTAGAAGATGAGTCTAGCATTTTGATCTCCCAGTTAATGGGATAGTATAGGCCTATCACCGCACAATAATAGTAATCAAGTGTCTAGTATTCAATCCCAAATGACAATTTGCTATTCTATGTGAAGATATTGCTACATAAAAGACATAGTGTCAATTTTAACTAAAATAGAAAATGTATGATGACTACCCTAGGATTGATATATTTTAATCCAAATGACTACCCTAGGATTGGTTAAGTTTAGCCCAAATGTAAAAAAAAAAATTACTAGTCACAGTCGTGTTGGATCTAGACAACAAGTTACAAATGCGCTATAACAGAGGTCATAAGTGCCACTTAATTGATCAAATGCACTATAGAAATTATTGGAAGCACTGCAAAATTTGTCAAAAGTGTTGCAAAAATTTGTTGGAAGCACTGAAATAGGATTGATCATGGGACATTCAACCACGTTGGGTACTTCTAGTTGATGCACTAAAACAGACTTTAGAAGTGCTATAGTTTTTTTTGGATTTGCTAAAATAGTCAGAAGCGCTAAATTTGTCATCAGATGCGTTGAAATAGTCAAAAGAACTAAATTTTTTTGTTAGATGCATTGCAAAATCCTTCGATCACGCTAAAAGAAAATACACTAGAATCCTGTATGAACACTTTCCAAAACTATTGTTAAAACATGGGGTATAGGCCCCATGGTGGGTGCCAAAATGTAAGTTTGGAATAAGTAAAGAATGAAATGACAAACAACACTTCTTATTGAAACATTATATCAAGAGAATCAATAATTAAACTAGTTAAAAATAGGAAAACTCTTGAAAGTGTCTCATTGTTCCCTATCTCCAAAGATTTATTAAATCATAGAGGGCTCTTAGATTTGGTAAGCACTATGATTATTAAAATGCCAATCTAGAGAATGAGATGTTGCTAAATGCAATAATCTAATTCTATATGATGATATATAAATGATATGATGAAGCTAATGTAATCTAAATTGACATGAAATCTGATAAAAGAAGCTACAGTAAACTATGTAGATAAATGGAAAGCCATGATTGTTATTCTAAAATGCTATGATTGAACTATTTTCTAAATGTTATTTTATCAATTGGTTGAATGTTGAATTGTTATTTCTATAGAGTAAGATTGCACAAAGTTAGGATTTGAATCCTGGTTTTTAAGGCTGTATTTATAGATTCACGGCAACACATTTGTGAAGGGGCAGTACAATAAAGGTCTGGATTTGATTTGGAAGATTGAATGGTGAGAGATGAAGAACCTTGAGTTGACCATGGGAATGGTTTCTCCTCATGAAAGCATTAGGCTAGATGATAGGAAGAATTATAGGAAAGAGATAAAGAAGTTTGATTTCCAATTTGTCTCCAATTTGTCTCCACAACTTTCATGTGAATGCCAGTTGAATTAATTAGATATAAAATATCTAATTTTATTGGTGAGTGAATAGAGGAAATTGCCTTTATTTGAATATTTTTATATATTCAAATTAGTAAAAGAGAATAATTACTTTAATAAAACAAACTATAGAATTTGTTTATTAAATAAATAGAGAAGAGATATAATAATTAAACAAGTATTTAAACTTTTTTATTTAATTAAGAAACATGATTAGATGATTAAATAACACAAATTGTTGAAGTTGTTTATTTAATTAAAATTGAAGAATTAAAAAATTAACTATAAATAAATATTTCTATTTATTTAATAGTAGATGAATTTAAGGTTAATTAATCAAATAAGTCATATTTAATTAATTAGATTGTCCAGACCATTTTTAGGTGTATACACTATTATTTCTTTCCATCCAAATGTTCCATATTATTATGCAACAACTTATTTCCCAAATAGGGGCTAATATTGAAGAAGGGAAGAAAGATGGCCATGATAGAAAACCAAGATACAAAGAACAATGCAAAGGACTCAACCATCCAAGTTGATTAAGGAGCCAATACCAACAACTTTGAAAAAAATCACATGATAGAAGAAGATGATCAGTAGATTCAAAGGATTTCCCACACACCACACAAGGATAAAGATTAGTAATGTCCAATCTATCTAACCTCATACTAGTTAAGATTCTTTCTTTGATTTCCAACCAAGCAAAAGCACCATACTTTAGAAGAACATGAGGGCCCCAACAAAGTTTCAAAGGAATGGACATTCTATGATTGACATTAACAAGAGAAGTATAACCATCTTTGACATTATACTACCAAAATTTGGATTTAATCCAAATAATTGCATCCTGTTTGTTTGACAAATATACTTGTCTCTTGTCTAATTCATATTTTAAAGAAGATTTTACCTATGATGGCACCTAAAGAAAGTTAAATTCTTTCCATTTGCAAATGAAAGGGTTAAAAGGATCAATTTCAAGATAATCTCTAATGTTATGCCCCCATGTAGATTTTAGTTTTGATTCAATTTGATTCCAATCCCCAAGATGCGAAAGAGGTTTATGTCCATTCCATCCATCATCCCAAAAAATGGCTTTATTCCTAGTATTAATCACCCAAGAAAGGTGCAGGAGGAGAACTGATTCACAAGAAGAAATAAAATTCCAAATCTTAGAGCCTTTAGAAAGTTGCTTTTGGGTGAAGATTCTTTCTCTATTGAGACAGTCCAAGTATTTGTGTCTCATTAATTTTCACCATTTAGTTTTAGGCTTAGTGTAGATTTTCCACACCAATTTTTCTCCTAGGGATTTTTTTTGCATAAAGGTGTTCCTCAAACTAGCACCTCCTATGGATTTAGGTTCACAAATGTAATCCCAAGCAACTAGCGATAATTTATTTTTAGCTATCACATTTTTCGTCCAAAGAAAATATCTTAGAAATTTTTGAAGGATTTGACCTTTCCCTTTTGGAAAACTTAAAAATGACATTAAATAAATTAGTATAGCACTAACAACAAATTTAATCATGACTAGTTTTCCTGCAAAGGAAAGCCACTTGGGTTTCCAAAGTGAAATTCTATTAGTAATTGAAGAAATTAGATTGTCCCAAAAAATATATTTTTCCTTTCCAAAGAAGAAAGGAATTCCCAAGTATTTACATGGATGAGAATCACATTGAAAACCCCAAAAATTAAGTAATTTTCTTTCTATTTAGGGGTCAACATTTAGAAAGAAAATCTTCAACTTTGAAGCATTGCAGATTTGTCCAGAATAAGAACAATAAGCTGAAATAATATTTTTCATAACCTTAGCCTCAGCCATGGTGACTTGTCCCTACAGAAGAGTGTCATCAGCAAAAAGTGATTGTGAGATTGGGGGAGGAAAGGATTGAATAGAAATACCTTTCTAGATTCTTGCATTTCGAGTAGAAATAATTGATCTAATTAATCCTTTTGCTAAAAGAATGAACAAGGAGAAGGAAAGAGGATCCCCTTGTCTCACACCCTAAGGGGAGAACCATTGATCAGAATTGAGAATCTTTCCCCCGAGAAACATGAATGAATCCATTTACACCAAGCTTGTGAAAAACCAAATTTTCTTAGAATCTTCATCTAAAATTATCAATTAACCTTTTCATATGCTTTTAACCTATCTAGTTTCAAAATCATAGCTTTAGACTTTTCAAATGAGACTAAATGCAATAGCTCATGAGCCACAATGGAACCCTCAGGGGTATCCTTTCCAGGAATGAAACCACTTTTTTCCTCTGAGATGATAAGAGGTAATACTTTGGCCAATCTAGAAGCTATATCTTTAGTGAAGATCTTATAAATTTAGTTACATAGAGCTATAGGACTGAAATCATGAAAAGAGGAAGGGGTATATTTCTTGGGAATGAGAGCAATAAATTTAGAATTGAAATCCTTTATTACATTTTTGTATCTTCTAGATCCTCTAAGGCTGGAAAGACATCAAAGCTGAAAATATCCCAACATTTTTGAAAGAAAAGAATTGTAAACCCATCCAAACTCAGAGCTTTCTCACGTTCCATGGAAAAGACAACATTTTTAATTTCCTCAAGAGATAACTTAGACATCAACATTCTATTATCATCTGCATTTATAAGTTTTGGGATATTGTCAAGAATCTCATTCTCCCCAAGAGAATTATAGTGAGCACTTGTAGAAAGAAGATTCTTGAAATAATTTACCACCTCAAGGGCAATATCCTTTTCAGAAGTAAGAGTAGATCCTGAAGATGAAAAAAATGAGAGAATTATGTTTGATTGGAGATGTAACTTGGTTGAGACATGAAAAAATTTGGTATTCTTATCTCCTTCATTCAACCAAGTTTCTCTGGAATTTTGTTTCTAGTAGCATTCCTCTCAGGCTTGGATCTCTTCTAATTCAACTTTGAGCTTTTTTTCCTAGTTAAAAAGAGAACTATCCATACCCTTCTTGATGACTTCTTCATAAATAACAAACAACTCTAATTCTAACCAAAGTTTTTTATGAAAAAATGTTTTTAAAGTGATTAATGTTCCAGTCCTTGATTTTACTCTTAAGAAGGTGTAACTTTTTGCTCAGTTGGAACTTTCTTGTTCCCTTAAAAAAGGGACTAGAGAGCCATTGATTTCTCATTAAATCCAAAAAATTTAGATCTCTGAACCACATAGCCTCTAATATGAAGGGGAGTTTGGTTTGTTTTCTTACATCAGAAAAGGAGAAAGAGATTTGAAAGTGATCTGATCCTAGAAGAGCATGAACGGTCAAAAAAAATCCCAAGGTGTTTCCAACCAATTTTCTGAAGGAAAAAGACAATCAAGTTTTTCTACAATTTGACAAAAATCCTTACATCTATTTGTCCAAGTATACATTCCATTTTTTATAAGACAATCATATAAATTATTGGATAAGATGAAGTTAAAATCTTCTAACAATGCAGATGGGGGAGTTATACCACTCATTTTTTTTGATCATTCTCAAAACTTGTAGAAATTTTCCTCAAAATTGATCTTTTATCCGCCAAAGAGCAAGGACCATAAACATTGTAAATTAAGAAATGCAATTTTTTTTTAAAACACCAAGCAGAGAATTTTATCCAATTTTCCTTGACATCCATCAAGTCAATTTTTATAAAGATTTTATTCCAAAGTATGACTAATCCCCTCAAAGCACCAAATGTCGAGGAAACAATCGAGTCACAATCAGTCCAAGAACTAAAAGTATCCATTGTTGATTGACATGATAATTTTATTTCTTGAAGAAGAATGATCTAAGAAAGAGTTCCCAATAAATGATGCTTAATTAAGCATTTTTTGTTTGGGGCATTTAAGCCTCTAACATTCCAAGATAGGACTATCATTGTCCTCGAGAAGAGAGTTCCTCTCTCCTCTTCTTTTCAATTCTTCCTGAGGATTTTTTCTTGCAGTAGAATCACACTACCAACATTGAGGGGGGGTGTTTATCCCCATAGATTTCTTAGAAGCTAACCGAAGATTCATTTCCAATGTTGATTGAAGACACACAACAATTTCTAGATTTCTTTTCTCTTTATTATATTTTTTCCCTCTTTTAGTTCTAGGAGAAATTGAAGCCTGAAGGTTAGAATCTGACTAAGAAATAGGGGGTGAAGAGAGAGGATCCAAAGTGACAAGAGCAGAAGAAGAAGGAAGAGAAGTTACAAAAGTTACAACTACATTGAAATCTAGCTTTCTTTTAGAATCTGATTGAGTGATGGGAGGAGTTGGAGTATTAATGCCTTGACCATCTTCCTCCAAAACTTCATCAACTATTTCCTCAATGAGGTCTTCGACTGCTTTAGTCATGGCTTCATTCACAATTTTCAACAAATCCTCCTCTGAGCCATTCAAGATACTCTAAAAATGTGATATATCATTTTTAATAGGAGCATTATTCCTAGTTAGGGACTAAGAGGTATTGAACTGAACAACAAGTGGAAAGATATCATCATTAATAGGTAAATTGATTGTGGATATCTTGTTTCCCTCAATAGATTGGGTGCTTTCAGAAGTAACCCGATTGGCCTCCACAGGAATATGATGAGGGACATGTGAGAAGAAGAAAAACTCGAGGGAAAATTAGATTGGGAGTTTTGGGAATGCCTGTTTAGGCCAATTAACCCTGAGAGAGCAGTTAAATCAAGATTTTTTTGCATTGATAAAGATATGGGTATGTGCAAGATCATTATGGTAAAACAGGCCCTTAAGTGGCAAAAAATTCAGAAAAATTAGAGTTAGGAAACTTGACATAAAAAATGAATAAGTTATCTATATTATTTCAAAAAAATGTAAGAATAGAATCTGTAGCAAATTGAATGTACTTTCTAAACTACTAGGTTTTTTTTTTTTTTTAAATCTATTTGGTGACAATTTGAAATTTCAATGCAAAATTTAAATTTTAGGGAAAAAATAAGAATTAGTTCCGTTTGACCATCCTAACCATAATAAACTAATCATTTTTATAATATTTTAGATATAATTAGAGGACCATGTTCTGATGTGATGCATATTTTTTGTATTTTTTCCAAGTAAATAATTAATTATGAATTTTTATTACAACTTTTAAAAAATATAGAAACTTGTATGTCTGGCCACCTTAACTTGGTCAAAACTTCATGAAATTAATTTTTTTTAATCCTATAGTATGTGAAGCATAGAATGTGACGCATGTTTTAGATTCAAAAAAATTGAAATTGTTTGAAAGCTATAGATGTTTTTCAATCAACCCATCAATCAAGACTTTAGTCGTAATTGAAATAAAAAATGAATAATAATAACTTTTTAAATTCAAATTAAATCATAATTTATATTTTTGGAAATTTTATAATCTCCTTTAAAAACCCTTTTCATTTCATCAATTTTGGATAATAAAAAAGTCGCCAGCCACATACCCTATACATACCTAGCATATCACCACTTTTTGGCCCATCATGATCCTACACATACCCATATCTGAGTCAATGATTAGATTAGCCTCCGTCCATACTAAAGTTTCCCATTTGATTTGTTGAATCCATTCACCTTTTTTAGTTGAAAGGAATATTTTGAGAGGGAGGGAAGCGGAGGATTTTTTTACCAAAGCCCAAACCCTAATTGATGGTTTACTATTAATAATTAAAAATTCACTTCGAAGATAGATCCCAAAATGATTTACAATTTTTTTAATGGAAGGCAAGTCCAAATATTCAAGTGCAAGAAAAGGGAGAGAGAAACACACAGGCGGAGGGCACAAATTTAGGGATTCCAAAGATAAATTTTCTTTCCAATCTAAAATCCCTAAAAAATAGTTTCCAATCCAAAATAGGGAAAGTTTAAGAACCCACTGATGAAGGTGTAAAATCCTAGAAAATCTTGTATACTTCTTGATAAAAATATTAATTTTAGTGGCATTTTTTTTTGTTTTTCATGAAAAAAATAATGTCCATTGGTGAATTTTTTCTAATCACTAGAAGTCTATGAAAATTCCTGGCGAAATGCAAATTTTTTAAAACCACTAAATTTTTTCTATTAGCGATTAAAATCTATTTTCAAACCAATAAAATATTTCGATTGGAAAATTAAACCTATTTTCAAACTAGAAAAAATAATTTTGTTGGTGATTAAAACATTTTTTTCAAACTAAAAACTAAAATTCATTGGCGAATTAAACCTATTTTTGAATGATTAAGAAAAAAAAATTGGCGAATTAAACATAATATCAAACTAATAAAAAAATGTAGTGGCAAAGTGTTAGTGCAAATTAATCTAACCATGATGGTTTGATGAATTGTTAATCTAACTTCGCTAATCAGGGGCCGAGAGGTAATAATTTTCCAAACTCCACACATATTGATCTTAATTACCCATTGATCCTCTAATCATGTCCACTTGCTAAAATTTTCTCACCAACTTCACTTCATAAATGCACCGTCCTTGCCACCTTTCCTATCTTAATTCATCAAAGTTGAGCTTTCTGTGCTTTTCCTAACCTTAGTTGCAAGTCTTTCTTGGTCATCTTTGTAGTCAGTGGGTCAAAGGTTTTGAAAACTTTGAAAATTCAGACTTTAGTTCTAAGGTTCCAAGTTTCAGTGACCACGCGACATTATGGACCATGACTGTTTCATGAATTTTTGATGGACAACTATAGTTGTATTCTAGAAGTATATCTCTCAAGCACTAGATTTGCAAATTGAAACCTCTGAAATTACACTAGAACCGTTAGATGCAGACACATGGGGAGATCAAGGATCATCATCATGGTAATGAACCTGATGGGTCGGATTTTTGTGATGAGCAGTAGAAGAACTTAAATGGAAAAAATATGCAGGTGCAAAAAGTTTACTTTAAAAGAGAGACTGCCTACAAAGAACATAGGACCAAGGCTTAAAAACTTAAGAATTTTTAATACCAAGGATGTAAAGGAAAATCAATATAACCATGACCATTCGATGAATTTGGGATGGATGGTAGTAGTTGCATTACAGAAGTAAATCTCTGAATTAGTAGATTTGCGAATTAAAACCTCAATAATAACACTAGAACCATTAGATGTGGACACGTGGAAAAACCAAGGCTCATTTCTCTCTTTTCAATGCTTCAAAGTATTACATTTCATTTAATTGAAATTCTCAATCTTTTGAACATCTATTGATTGGATAGCTCATAGCTTTAATGAAACGAGATTTGTAATGATTTCATATTGTTTGAGTGGCACTGGTAGTGCTGATTGGAGTCTGGTAATTTTGACGGCTTGTCAGATTGAGGTACAATTTGCGTGTAGTCAGACATCAATCAAATTAAACATTTTAATTGTACATGTAAGGCTTAAGATACATGAATCGACTAAGTTAGTTTTTTGGTTTGCACGAATTAGGTTGGTAGTGACAATAGTGGTCCATCAATTATTAAATAGGGTTAGTGATAGTGGATAGTATCATAATGGTTTTCATTTTTTTGGGTAAATGGGTATGTGTAGGATCATCATGGAAAAAACAAGCCCTTAAGTGGCGAAAAATTCAGAAAAATCAAAGTTAGGAAACTTGACATAATAATTTGAATAAGTTATCTATATAATTTCAAAAATATGCAAGAATAGAATTTGTAGGAAATTGAATGTAGTTTCTAAACTATTAGGTTTATTTAAAAAAAAATCTATTTAGTGAAAATTTGAAATTTCAATGCAGTAGTTACTTAAAATTTAGGGAAAAAATAAGAAGTAGGTGTCTATCTGACCACCCTAACCATAATAAAATGATAATTTTTTTTGAAAAATTTTAAATATAAGTAGAGGACTCTTGTCCTGATGTGATGCATATTTTTTTATAATTTTTTCCAAGTAAATAATTAATTATGAAATTTTTATTAAATTTTTTAAAAATATAAAAAACTTGTATGTATGACCACCTTAACCTGATCAAAACTTCATGATTTTTTTTAATCCTATAGTATGTGAAGAATAAATGTGACATATTTTTGTATTCAAAAATGTAATATTGTTTGAAAGCTATAGATGTTTTTCAGCCTATCAATTAGGACTTTAGTCCTAATTCAAATAGAAAATGAATAATAATTATTTATTAAATTCAAAGTAAAGCATAATTTATATTGGTGGAAAGCTGAGAATCCCCTTTAAAAATTCTTTTTGTTTCATCTATTTTGGGTAAAAAAAAAGTTGTTAACCACATAGCCTACACATACCCATCATATCACCAATTTTTGGCCCATCATGATCTTGCACATACCCAAATAAGGATTCAGGAAGAAGATGTTGTGGTATTATTGGGGATACTCTAAATTCTCTTGCCTCCAATTATGTAGTTACAAAGTAAAAGACCAATTTTCTTCAAGTTCAAAATGGGTGGAATTGGAAGGAAGTTGATTTAGTTGACTTGACTTCTCAGACAGGTTGTGAACTAGGATGAGGAGCTCTAATGGACATAAGTTCTATCCTAATGCATGGAGGTTGCAGGTAGAAGATGGGAGCAATTTTACTATCCCTCATCTTCTGCATGACTCTGGTTCTCAAAGGGTATAAGCACATTTTGTATCTTCATAGCTCCCATTTCCCCAGCATGGCTTTCCAAGTGAGTTTCTTGCATTTATTTTTAGGGCCACATTTGTACTATGTTCTTACCAGCATAAGCTTTGGAATCATGCATTTATTTTTAGTGTCACATTTGTATTACGTTGTCACCAACAAAACCTTGGAAATTGGAATCAATTTGTAATCCATTTTCATGAGCAACAACTTGGAATAAATTGTGTCTATGTAAAGTGACTTATGTTCTTTATACAAAACAGGATCTTGCCTGCTCTACAACTACTCATTTTTAAAAAGATATGTAATAATGTGGAATTGTAATTTAGTTGTAATAAAATAAATGGTTGTGTTGTATTAGTCTTTGTTATAAATTTACAGTAAAGAGTTATTTTTTGAGTTTAGTGTCTATGAATCTATTCAAATCAGTTTTTTTTTCCTTTGAAAAATTAAGTATTATCTATATATGAAATAATTGCATGCAGCTTTAAAAGTAAAACATAAAGCAATTTACAAATGAAAAAAGAAAGTTACTATCAAATTGGCAAAAAAACATTATAAACACTAAAAGTTGTCACTCTTGTTAGGGTTTACCAAAATTTTATTGATTTCTAATTTGTCGTTGACCTTTTCTCCTGGTTCCTGGTATCATTATTCATTTTATTAAGTCCTTTGCAATTTTAAGTTACTAGCCCCTTGGCCTTGATGTCAATCCTAGCACATTAAAGTTTAAAACAACTTTAAAACACATGTTTATTAATTATATCATAATTGATAAATTACTCAACCATTTGATGAACATTTGATGTATGGTTGTAGTTGCATTCTAGAATGAAATGCATAGAGCGCTAGTCTTGGGAACTTAAACCTCTATAATTACCCTTTAACTGTTAGATTTACAATGATCAATAGTTCAAAATTTACTACTAATGCAGGACTAAATCGCGAGTGAAACAAGATTTGTAATGTTTTCATATCGTTTGAACTTTGAGTGGCATTGGCAATTTTGACAAGTGACATCTTGTCAGCTTGAGGTACATTTTCAATGTAGCGAGGCTGTTAGATTCTAAACGTCAATCAAATTAAACATTTAAATAAATGTAAGGCTTAAGTTTCACGAATCGATTAAAGTTTAATTATGCTTTTTGGTTTTCGTGAATCATGATTATGACTCATGATTATACCTAAACTCACATGTGACACATGTGAGTGTACATAGGGACCAACCTAGGTGTTTTTCAATCAGCCTGTCAATCAGGACTTTAGTCATAATTCAAATAGAAAATGAATAATAATTAGTAATTAAATTCAAAGTAAAGAATAATTTATACTGGTGGAAAGCTAAGAATCTCCTTTAAAAAATCTTTTCATTTCATTAATTTTGGGTAAAAAAAAGGTCACCAACAACATACCCTACACATACCCATCATATTGTCACTTTTTGGCCCATCATGATCCTGCACATACCCACATTTCTTATTAATGACTATTTTCATATATGTTCAAGTAGGATTAAGTTAGAGAAATCGACAATACCATTGGCCATCTCCAATTCATATGGGTGAGGTTTTTAACCTCACTAAAGTTGTACCATTGTCTCCTATCATTCCCTTTTCTTTCTTCTTATCACTTATTTGTTTTGTTATGAGTGTGTTGTGTTACTTAAGTTGAAGGTTATTATTTATTTTGTTGCTGATTTTAAACATAATATTTAAAGTGTTTATGTGATTATCCATAGATCTAAAGTTGTGCATTCTAGGTGCATTGACAATGTGCTCCATGATGTTTATGGCATCTAGAGTGTTTATGAACACTTCCAATAATTGTGTTTATAAACACACTCATTTTGTCAAGGAAATATATGGTTCTCTTCATTTCTATCTATACCTACACTATAAATTTCAATCTATATATCAATGTATGTATCTATATATCTATTTATCTGTGTATATATATATGTACATGGCATATATATATGTGTGTGTGTGTGTGTGTGTATCTACAAATAGATATATACATATATGTATCTATATATATATATACATATAGATATATATATACATATACATATATATATATATACATATACATATATATATATATACATATACATATATATATATACATATATATATATATATATAAGTATTGTAGATACACATTAATGTATATGCACATACATGTATATACATGTATATACACATTTATATATATATGTACATACATATTCACATATACATATACATGCACATTCATATGCACTTAGATATATATGTACATATGTGTTGACATAGAAATACATCTAAATATGTATGCACATAGATAAATATGTACATCCTTATGCACATACATATATATGTACATATGTATGCACAAATATGCACTACATATATCCTCAACTTGAAAACAAGTCAAACCATTTTCATATTTCAGGATAAAAACAAATATTATAACCAAATTGCAGATTTAAAGTTTGTGCAATGATGAACATAATAATATGGGAGAGCTACAGCCATATAGGTCAAATAGATCACATCCATCTCTACCATTGAAAAAAAAAAGAGTGAACTGTAATGTATCGAAACAAATAAACTTGAGATAAGACATAGCAACATGTTAACTTTTGTAGAGACATTGCCTAAAAGTAAATTTCAATTCAGCTACTGATATACAAAAGGATAGATTACATCAAGTATTTTGTTATGAAGTGTTTTGGAATTTAGACGTGTCTAGTAGACCTTTTTAATGACTATATGAAATGTATTGACATGTAATTTAAAATGTTACATTATCAAAATAGATTGTATTGTATGAAATGTTGTA
This sequence comes from Sequoia sempervirens, assembly GCA_007258455.2. Classification (NCBI taxonomy): domain Eukaryota; kingdom Viridiplantae; phylum Streptophyta; class Pinopsida; order Cupressales; family Cupressaceae; genus Sequoia; species Sequoia sempervirens. Next base: position 221,485,102 of record VDFB02058242.1, on the reverse strand, counting down.
TAAGATTATTAGCATTGAATATATTAAATTCACAAATGTAGAATAGATATTATAAACATAGTAATTGTTGTAAAGAAAATTGAAACAGATTATCTGTATAGAATATATTTTTTGATATGCAGATTATAAGACAACCATAAAAAGGTATTGACATAGTCGTTAATGGCCCCCACACTAGAGCACGTTAAGATGTAATTGTAAAATAGTTTTCACCCACAAAATCAACCAGGCTACTCATATCACATTAAGAAATAGATTTAGTTCAAATATATTAATGGTATAGATTCAACACAATGAAAATGACATCCCCAACTACAACCAAAAAAATCCAAAATAGAAAGCACTGTTTCAGTTGGTCCCTCCTACCCTTAGTCAAATGCTCCAAGGAATGAATCTACAGATGTGTTCTCATCTCCTGCTACTACATTTAGACTTTCCATAAATTGATTTGTATTTGCATTTGTCAATTGTGTGCAACTTACATTTGAAGAGGTTAGTGGTGAAAAAGTTAGGCTAACTAGAAATTGAGTGAAACTAACTTGAGATGAGTTGGGACTCAAGCACACATTTCCTGTAGAAAAGAAAGGGGTGTTATTATTGGTTATATCTCAAAAGTAACCATGATTATCAGATAAGGAAGTTGCAATACTGCTTAAGCGTCTATCTCGCATCAATGCTCTTTGGGCATCCTCAATCTCCCTTTCCTTCTTCTCTTGTTGTTTTTGTACCCTCTCTTGCTCCTTCTACTACTCTTTTTCCCTTCTTTGCAACTATTTCAAATGCTCTCTTTCCTTGCATTCAATTTTCTTTTCAATTTTTATTTGTTCCTTATGCTCCAAGGCCTAAATTTGGGCTACCTTTTTGTCCTCAATTTGTTGCCTCTTTCTGATTTTTAATTCTTTCAGTTCTTTTTTTCTTCATTCTTGCTCCATTATGAGAGTCATGTAACAATCAGCAATCGACAACTGATACTTTTGGCTCAGCCAAAGAGCACCACCAATAGAATTTCTTGTTCTTTCATTGACTCTATGAATTGGCAGCTTAAGGAAGTTACTAATCCGAGAACTAGTTTGAGTTTGAATTATTTCATTGACTTGGGAGTCAATAAACTCCTCCTGGTCCGATGTACCTTGACTTTCATTTTTTCCATCTACATAATAATGCACTATTTGTTTTGAAGGTGTGGTTGTTGGAGATGGGAATGTGAAATTACCCATGTCTTCTTGTTCGGGCTAGATGTCCATGTCCTCAAATTTTTGCTCTACACCTTCATGCACTTGAGTATCCATTGGATTCTACAATGTTTGTGATAGTTCATCTATTGAAACATCAAGTCCTGAAAGACTAAGGATGTTTTGCACTACATAAGCATCCTTAGTGTCATCAATCTCATACATGTAACTCGGATGCATGCCACTCACGAGTGCATCAGAATTGAGGGGCCACAACCACATCCTTTTAAAGCCAAATTTTATGTTCGATGGAGCCATATCTCTTCTCAGTGCCTTGCTACCTAACTCCACCAATTATTCCCTTCTAATATCAATATTGGGGAATCTAGTGAGAAATTCAGCTCATTTTGATTTGAAATATGTCTTTAATGGTGCAAACACGCTAACATCCAAAGGTTGTAGCACATGATAAGTATCAACAAATAGGGTAAGAAGGTCAATTCCTAACCTCCTTCCCTCTAGGATAGTTGACAATGCAACGTGACTTCCATGGTTGTAAAAAATTAGCAGGCACCTATTAGTAGGTGACACACCACCAAGAACCGACACATGGAAATGTTCCATGATCTAGTCAAAGAAAAGCTCCTTCATCATCCAAGCATGTGCTAGGGTTACCATGATTTCCTGTGGTTCACAGTTCAAAATACAATTCTCTATCTCGGTATTGCCCTTGAATAGATAGAAACTAGGTATGCTTTGGCTAGATGCATTAACACAACAGAGAATTGTTGTCTATTCTCTACTTTTTGGAATGATGTAGGAGACATACCTACTTCCTCATCATGTGAAGACCCTCATTGTTCCATTTATACCAACTTGAATGCCCATTTCATCATAGTTCTATATTCTATCAGGACTGTATGGGGTACTTTCATATGTTTTCAACATTCTAAAAAAATTAGCTACTATTTTGGGTCTTAGGTTTACTGCCTTCTCTTTGTCAAGGCCTTGAGTTGTGCAAAAGGTCAATTCTAGATGGCACCTCTTGAATCCAGTCCACCATGATTTTCCAGCCAACCCCTTTGTGAAAGGGTTGGATCTAGTCTGGCATATCTGAGCAACCTCTTCCTTGATATTGACAATCTCAAGCCCGTGGACAACATGTTTCATATTTGTGCATGACTTTACAATTAGACCCTCCTCTTCTATCAAGACTATTGGTGGACCCTTCTTTGAAGTACTTGTCAGGCCACCTAACCAATTGCTAAGTGTTGTAGCTAGGATTTTCCACTTCTTCACAGTAGGTCTCGTCGACATCCCATTTGTTTCAACATACTCTAGTGCCCTGTCCATGTCCTGTGATGACCATTCCCTTTCCTTTGATGTTCTTTCCCACCTAATTATAGGTGCAACAACTTCATAAATAGCATCAACAGATTCAAGATTGGTGTTTACTTCTACAACCGGTTGGTGCACATTGGGGACTATTATGGTGTCTTTCCATGTACGTGACTTTATCTTTGCAATTTTTTTTTTGGTTTTGACTTCATATTACCTTTACATTGCACCTGCAAATGTTAAAAAAGATGTTTGGAGTAGTTAAAAAAACCAATAATTGAACACTGTTGTAGTCACAATGATGCATGAACAATTTCTATTTCTTTAATATGCATCTTGACATTTTGCAATTCATTGCTTGGTTTTTATGAATAGTTTGTAATGTAATTATTGACAATTTGTAATGCAACTGTCTTTATTGTGTGTGAACAATTTTATTTTATTGAATATATGCATGTTGACAGTTTGCTCAATTTTAACATTTGAATTGAAATTACTTAGAGCATATCTATTTAGTGATACATGAACAAACATTGGTTAAAAATTGTCAAAATGAAAGACAATGGTATAGGTGTAGTGAGGTAGACAACATCATCTAAAAGAAAAAGGGAGCTTTCTTGAGTGTAGAGCCGAACAATGAATCATGGAGAGCTGAACATACACATATAAAACATACTTTTTAGTAACAATCACATAAACAATTACGCATATATACATATACAAATATATATATGTATGTATGTATGTATGTATGTATGTATGTATGTATGTATGTATGTATGTATGTATATTGTGCATGGAAGAATAGAATAATACATAGACATATTTCCATATATACATATATATATATGTATATATATATATAAACAAATACATATGTAAGAACAAAGTAATATAATTGCATGGAAGAATATCTTTGAAATGAAAACAAGTGAATCCATTTTTGTATTTGGGAATAACAAACAAATATTAAAGACAAATTGCAGAGTTAGTTTGTGCATTGTCAAATAGAGGAATACAAGTGCATGGCAGAAAACCCTACAACTATGAACCAGTGAAACCCTTTCCATGTTTGGCAGTAACAATCAAATAAAAAATTAAATTCGTAGAAAAAGTTATTGTGCATGGAAGAACAAAATAATATGATTGCATTCTAGAATATCTTCGAAATGAAAACTGGAGTGATACCATATATATGTATGGAAATATTTCTATGTATTATTTTGTTCTTCCACACACACACACACACACATATATATACAAACACATATATAAGAACATAACAATATGATTGCATGGATAATATCTTTGAAATGAAAACAAGTGAATCCATTTTCATATTTGGGAATAACAAAAAAAATATTAAAGGAAAATTGAAGAGTTAAATTTTGTCCAATGTCAAACTAAGGAATACAAGTGCATGGTAGAAAACCCTATAATTGTGAACCAATGAAACCCTTTCCATGTTTGGCAGTAACAATCAAATGAAAAAAGAATTTCGCAGACATAACTATTGTGCATGGAAGAATAGAATAATACATAAACATGCCAAAATATCTTTGGAATGAACACCAGTCATACCATTTTCATATTTTAGAATAACATGAGAATATTATAAGAAAACTACAGAGTTAAATTCTATGCAATGAGCAAGACATGAATGCAAGTGCATGGTAAAAACCCTCAAAATGAAAAACATTAAAACCCTATGAATATTTCCTAGTAACAGTCAATTATAACAAACAGTATGTAGTGTGATATATTGTATCATTTTCTATATTTTGGAATAACAAAAAAATGTAAAAATAAAATTACTCTAGAGTTAAAGTTTGTGCAATGACAAACACATGAATACAAGTGTGTGGCTTAAAACTAGTCCAACCCTTTCCATATTTCATGAAACAAGTCTAATAGTAATGAACAACCATTTAAACCAATCAAACCCATTTCATATTTCATATAAGGAAGAAAATATGAAAATCACAATGTAGAGTAAATGTCGTGCAATGAATAACACAAGATATTGAATAACATAATATATTGAAATGCACAATGCAGAGTAAATGTCATGCATGGACGAGTATAGAGGAAATAAAAACTAGTGAAACCCTGAACTTGAACTAAAATGAATTGACACTCATATAAAGTGTAAGTTAAAACCCTCTATATTGAGTTACATGTCAATGTGACAAAAATTGACATCGCATACAACATATTTGCATTCCTAGGCTTAAAGAACATAAATGAAAAAAACCAATGTAAATAGCATCAATATGAAACCTTGGATATTTATAGATTTGTGGACAACATATTCATAGCATACAACATATTGGCATCTATATGCATAAAGAATTTGTAGTAGTAGAATACCTGTAGCTTCTTAAGGTGTTGCTGCAACCTTTGGACTTTCTTCATAATTCTAGAGGAAATTGTATAACTTGATATGAAAGTGGGATTACTAAATGGAAATTGCAAGAGATTGAGTAATGCATTTTTGAATTTGAAAATCTCCTTAAATGTTCAATGTTGGTTTGGTATGGAGTATTTAATTCTTGTCCTTTTAATTTAAAATTTGAATTGTTGATCGGATGCCTTCAATTGCAGAGTTTGTATGTAATAATCACATGCAATACTTATTTTCTTGATAGGATAATTTGGTGGCTTTAACACAATTATTTTGGTGGTTGTAGGTGGCAAAAAGGAGGAGGAACTAGTAGTAGAGAGGTTTGATTTAACAGGTGGGACATATATGAATGATTTCTATTTGTCTGAGTGTTGTGTTGGTGGAAAAGTGGAATGAGGGTTGAGTTGGATTGAATTTGGTGATGGGACATTCTTGGGTCCTAGTTGTTCTCGTGGAATCCCAACTATCGAAAAATTGGCTTGATGTAATGCAAGTGGTGACATTATAGGGGAGGTTGGGTTATACTAACTTTATATTTTGGGTGTGTGTTTCAAAGCTACGAGCAAGTAACAAGCAATCTGGATTTTATGTTTGTGGTGTCAGACATGCTTTGAATATTCTTTGACATGTAATATTGTGAATATCTATTTGTGTATGGGACAAATATCCATCGATTATAATAAAATTTTGATGGTACAATGATATGTGTGCCCTTGTTGACTTTGTGGGTGAAAACTGTTTTACATTTGCATATTAATCAGTTCTAGTGTGGGGACCACATGGGACTACTTCCATCCCTAGTATAGGCTCTCGCCCTACTTTGGGCCTCTCTCCCCTACCATCTATCTTTTTAGAAAATATTCTAAATTAATTTTTATTTTTACAATCAACATTATAAAATGATCTATATTAATATTGCAAATTAAAATACTAAACTATGTTATATTTACCTATAATAAAATTTTATAGTTTACTAATGATTTGAAGTGTAATATACATGATTATATAAAACTATATCAAGTCAATCTATATTGTCTCATAATTTTTAAAGATGTAATATATGTTCTAAAATTGAAAAAAATGGTACATAGACAATCAAATTCTTGCTTTGGACTCAATCTTTGATATCCTAACATTGATTATTTAATGATTTAATTTTGAAATTATATTTGATAATTATCTTATTTTATATTGTGAGTTACAACTTGTAGTTTCCATTTCCAAGGAGGAATCACGATGGATGTTATTGTTTATACGTGGAGTTTTGTGTTAAGGAATTTTCAGTTTCATGTTGAGTTTGCATGGAATGTGGGCATCTTGGAGGTGTAGTTATATTTTTGTAGGTGTAGGTTTTGCATGTGCAAGTAAAGTTACAACTGGTAGTTGCAATATTCTAGGTGTTAAAAAATGGGAACTTACTATAATGCATGTATAGTATTTTTGTTGCCTAGTTTTTGTATCTTCAGTTTTGAGCATTGCTTATATAATGAGAACTCATATTTTGGAGTAGCTTGATTTTATCTGTTGAAACATGGTTATCCTGCCAAAATTACTCTTGAATTCTAAAGAAGTGTGAAAGCTCATTTTAATGATTTTTGGTGCTAATATTGTATTATACAGTATTTTGATTACTAATGATATAAAGTATTTTGTTTTTGGAGAGTGGGGTTTTTCTTCCAAAATGGTATTTCCCATGTAAAATTATGTGTTATGGTTTGCATTATTTTATTATTAATGATATATGAATGTGCATCTAAATATATAACTATAATGGTGTTTAATTATTTTTTGTAACTCCCTCTTGCCTACATTGGTGTAGGAAGTTTCTTTCATACATTCAACTTCCTTTTAGTTGGTATCAAAGCTTGGATAGTGTTGTTTCCATTGTTGGGTTGAAGGGTTTCTTTTACTAATCTCAATTTTAGTGGAAATTTAGTAAAATGATATTTCCTAACATTTTTGAAAGAAAAATAATGTAAGCACATCTAATAAAATCAATATGGAGAAGTTTAATTATGGAAACACTGAATTATGTAAGATGAAAATGGAGGATATGCTCTTGGATAGAGATATATTAGATGCAATATCCAATACAAAACTTCCCAACATGTCCCAAAATTTTTGGGATCTAATGGATTAGAAATCCATGGGATTGATGAGGCTTTGTTTGGAAAATTTAATACTCTTAAGAGTCCATTAAGAGATGACTATGAAAGATATTTAGAAACAACATGAACATGTTTATCAAGCTAAATCCATGGAGATCAAGTTATTCATATGGGATAAATTGTATTCTCTAAAGATGTAAGATGGAGGGTCCATAGCAGATCACCTAAATGAATTTAATATACTTGTAGGTTAGCTGGATTATGTTGATGAAAAAATAGAGGATGATCATTGCATGCTTCTGTTATATTCTTATTTATACTTTAGGGATCACTTGGTGATGGCTATTGGAAGTACTAAAACCAAGTTCAAGATGGATGAGGTGGTTGTATCACTTTTCTCTAAAGAGATATGGAAGAAATCTTTTGAAATGGCTAAGGTGGCACTTATTTATCATAGTAGATCTAAAGAGAAAGGAAATAAAAAGGAAAAGAAGTATAAATACAATCTCTAAGGAGATTTAAATCTTCTAACAAGTCCAATGTCAAGTATTGAAGTTGTGGAAAAATTGGCCACTTCTGAAAATAGTGTAAGGAAGAGAAAGGAAAGAAAGTTCTGATGAATTTCTATGATTTCAAATTTAATAAATACTCTTAATATGATGTATATTCCTTTGTCACAACCTTCATAACACATGCATTGGAAGATGGGCAGGTAATAGAATTGGGTTCTTCTTTGCACATGACCTCACACAAGTGTTTCTTTTAATAGTATGAAGAATATGATGGTGGGAAGGTGTATCTAGGTGGTGACTCTCATCTAAAGTTTGATGTCCTTGGAATATTCAATATTAGATTCCTTGATAGTTGAGTGAAGGGGATTGATGATGTCCTACATATCTTAATTTTGGCATGAAACTTACTCTTTATTATTAAATCAAATGATATCAATGTGAAAGATGTTTTCTTGAGTGGAGGATGTAAGATGAAGAGAGGAGATATGGTGATGGCTATGGTTGTTCTGATTGACACCTTGTACAAGTTGGATGTGTACATGATTGAATGAAATAGTTCTTTTGATAAGTTGAAGAAGAGTTCTTTAGATTCTTGAGGGATTCTTGATCCTCACCATTAGATCAAGTAGAGAATAATATTTTAGTAGCTACTATAGTAACAAAAAAACTCCCTTTTTTCACTTAATTTGGGAGTAATTAATATTAATTATGAGTATAATTTTTCCTTTATTTAGTGTTGTAATGTGTTTCAGACATTCACATTAAGTTTAGGGTCCCTTTAAATTAAGTGGAATTAATTATACCTTATTTAGGGTGTTGTAAAGTGTATCTTTACACTTTCACACTAATATAGGGATTTATTAATTAATTGAGGTTAATTATACCTTCATTGACCCCTTTAATTCAAATCCAAGACTAGCTAATTGTAAATTCCAAGAGATAAAATACGACATCCATAAATGCCATTACACAAAACTTAATTTTAGAATGTCTATTTCCTAGGTATGTGATGTAGGACCCATTTTCCACATGGTGAATGGGTCCTCAACTAGTCCTATGAACCTATTTTCACATGTCATTTCATATTGTCTGAAGTGTGTCTTAGGTGAGTGACCTAGGACCCATTTGCCACATGGTGAATGGGCCCTCACTTAGACCTAGGACCCCCCTTTGAAATATGTTTTTGACAGTATTTTAATGATTTGAAATCAATAATTCAATGTTGGCTTGTGATATTTTGAATTTTGGGAATTAATGTTAATATATGTATAAATACAAGATTTTTTCACTATGTTTCATAACTAAGATCTAAGGAATTCAAGTGTTCAAGTCCTAATAGAAAATTTATGAGATCAAGAGCATTGAAGGGCATTTCTAAGGCAGTCAAGGGTAGATTTGTAGAAGATTATTGTAGCAATCAAGATATATTTCATCATGTCAAAGGAATAATGCACCATGCATGTTGTTGAGCTCATATGTTGATGCAGTGTTCAAGATCTATCAATCACATTCAAAGGAATTGTTCTAATCAAATTTCATGATCAAGATCTATATTTGTTGAGGCCATTTCAAGATAATTTGCATATCTATAGTCCAAGGTTTCAATTGAGGTGTGGTGAGTTATGACATTATATTTGTTCAATCATCATTCCTTCATGCTTTTATTCATTTCAAGGTTTAATTGCTAGAATGGGGTTTGACTAAGGAACACCCCTATTCTCTAAAAAAAATAAAAATTATCTCTTTGGTGTGTGTTGCAAGTTTTTGGTTGAAGATCATTTGAAGAGAAAATATGAAAAGTTGTCAAATTTGTCAACTTAGTTGTCACCTTTCTTGCAAAATCATGAAAACTGAGCTATGGGATTATTTTCTAGCTTTTCAATATTGTTTGACTAGAATATGGGAGTGTAGGCTGTGAGGAACATAACCCAGAAACATATTTTCTAGAGCCTTAGCCAAGACCCATTCGCCATAGGGAAAATGAGTCCTTAGCAAGATTTGAAAAAGCATTTTTGGTGAAAGGTACACAACATTTGACCCTTTCTAGATTTTCCTTTTGTTTAGTATTTAGTTTAGATTTAATTTATGTCACTCATTGCATATTATTGCACACATATTGAATGGAATATAGGAGAATAAAGGTTCATCATTAGTATTCATTTTGGTGAACCCCATTTTTCTATGTTTCAACTGCATATGATGGTAGTGCATTTTGGGTAGCTCAAGGTGCTCATTCCTTGTAAATGGAGCTTCCTACAAAGAAGACAACATTATAGCACCAAATAATTGGTTGCATTGGTGAGAAAGGTCTTAAGGCCTTGATGATTGTAATCTTGAGTTTGATTACTATGAATATTGTATATGTGGAAAAAATCATGTTTATTTTTGTTTTAATTCTCTTAAGTACTGTGAGATTTTAAACTATGTTCATGTAGATGTGTTTGGTCCTATGAATTTACCTACATTATCCAAATATCTATATTTTGTTTCATTCATAGATGACTATAGTAGAAGGGGATTTTTTAATTTCCTTAGGAGTAAATTATATGAAATGTTTGGTCAATTTAAGGAGTTTAAATATTTGGTTGAAAATAAGACCGGTAGAAATATTAAGTGTTGAGGACAAACAACAGTGGTGATTTTTTTGGTATAATTTGAAAAATTTTGTAAAGAGCATGGGATTGAAATATACAAAACTATGGCATTGGTATAGAAGGCTAGGGGTATGTTGAGTGATGTTAGCCTTGAAAAAGAATTTAGGTTGAAGTTGTAGCAACTACATGTTATCTTATCAATAGACCTCCTACACTAGAACTTGTTGATAGTGCACCCATTGAGGCTTGGTCTAGTAAAAATATTTTGATGAGAAATTTCAAAGTATTTGGTTGTGAGGAATATGCTCATGTACTGAGTGAAAAAAGGTCTAATTTGGAGAACAAGGTAGTCAAATTTATCTTCATCGATGATCATGTCATTGTGAAGTGATAAAAGTTTTAGGATTGAGTAATGCACAAGGCTCTCTATAGTATAATTATTATTATTTGAGAGATGAAACATTTTGTTTTTGAGTTGCAGCTAGAGAAATAGGAGAAATAGTAGTTAAAATTGCACTTACTATAGTGAAAGGTGAACCACATTCACCTATTCAGCCTAATGATGAGGAGATATCTAGCAGCTCTAAAATTTATGAAGGAGGAGAAGAACCTCAACCTAAAAAATTGAGAAGGTCTACAAGAGATGTGTGGAAAATTGATAGGTTTGGATATTCACTAGAAAGGTTTGGTTATTCTTTGTTAGATTCTAATTACATATTTCATTTGATTTCTAACACTGATGAGCTTGGGACTATAAGAGAGGCTGTGGCTATGAATGATGTGGCTTCTTTGATGAAATCCATGGATGAAGAGATGGTTGTATTGAAGAAAAATGATACTTGGGATCTAATACTAATTCCTAAAGATAGAATCATGTTTGATTTAAATGGGTGTTCAAGAAGAAATATGGTCCCAGTGGCAATGTTGACAAGCATAAGTCACAGTTCATCACTAGGGGGTATTCTCAAGTGAATGGAATTGACTATGGTGAGATATTCTCTCCTATTGTAAAGATGACATCTATTTGATTCCTATTATCACTTGGAGCATCATATCATATAAAATTTGAATAGATGGATGTAATATAAAATTCCTTCATGGTGACTTGAAGGAAGAAATATATGACACAACTTTAACATTTTATTCTTAAAGTTAAATAATTTTTTTTTGCAATTTGAAAGAGTGTTTGTATGGTCTTAAGCAATCTCCTAGGATGTGGTACAAAAAAATTCACACCTACATGTGGTATTTGGATTCTAGAGATCTATAAATAAATATTGTGTGTATTAAAAGTATGAGAGTTATTGTAGTCTCACATTTGTATTGTAAATAGATAATATTTTATAATTTGGGAATGATAAAAGTATGACATTAGTTTTGAAGTCTTTGTTGTTAGGATATATTTAAATGAAGGATCTATGTGTAGTGAGGTATATTATAGGGATGGAGATCAAAATATATAGAGTTAATATAAATCTTTTTTTAAGTTAGAAAAAATATGTGAGCTCAATTTTGGAGTGATTTAGGATGAAAAATTGAAAATAACTAGTTTTTCTAGTGCTGTAGGGAATGAATCTTTTTGTGGAGGATTATCCAAAATATCCTACTAAAATAGAGTACATAACTAGAGTACCATATGTGAGTGATGTTGGTAGTCTTATACATTTTATGGTCTATACAAGGCTAGACATTTCCCAAGTAGTGAGATTCATTAATCATTTTATGGATAATCTTAGATGGGTACATTGGGATGAAGTGAAGAGATTGATCAAGTTTTTGTGGGTTACTTTCAATTATTCCCTATATTTTCATGGTTATCCTTATAGACCTCAATATTTAATCAATGTCCATTGGTATGTGGATTCAAATTATCTTGAAGATGCCTTTTAGAAGGTGGAATATGATCTCCATCAACAAATGAAAATGGTTTTTGTCTCATGTAACATTTCCCTCCATTTGGAAATGCAAATATAATTGAAAAGGGAATGTATTTTGTATCAGTCCAATTGAGCAGGGACATATATACTTTATGGCTTGAAGCTTGTTTTTCTCCTTCATTTCTATAAGAAGGAATTAAAGGACAAAAGTATTGGTTCATTATTTTGTATTGATCACAAAGAATTTTGTAAAGGGAATACAAAGAATATTTTAGAGTTTTTTCTTAGGTTTTGAGTCAATTAGTCTGCGTATGTAATTTTGATAACAATACTAGCAATTGAATACAAAATGGTTGAAATTCAAAACCATTTCTCTCTTATGTACTTGTCTCATGAATTCTGAATAATATGCTCAAGGATTATCTTATTTATGGGTATGTGCAGGATCATCGTGGAAAAAATAGGCCCTTAAGTGGCAAAAAAATTCAGAAAAATCAATGTTAGGAAACTAGACGTAAAAATTTGAATAAGTTATCTATATTATTTCAACAATATGTAAGAATAGAATCTGTAGAAAATTTAATTTAGTTTCTAAACTACTAGGTTTATTTAAAAATAAATAAAATCTATTTGGTGAAAATTTGAAATTTCAATGCAGTACTACTTAAATTTCAGGGAAAAAATAAGGAGTAGGTGTCTGTCTGACCACCCTAACCATAATAAAATGATAATATTTTTTTATAATATTCTATAAATAAGTAGAGGACTCATGTCTAGATGTGATGCATATTTTTTTGTAATTTTTTTCCAAGTAAATAATTAATTATGATTTTTTTATTACAACTTTTCAAAAATATAAAAACTCGTATGTCTGACCATCTTAACTTGGTCAAAGCTTCATGAAATTTAATTTTTCTTTTTTTAATCCTATAGTATATGAAGAATAGAATGTGATGCATGTTTCGGATTCAAAAAATGTGATACCGTTTGAAAGTTATAGATGTTTTTCAATCAGACTATCGATCAGGACTTTTGTTGTAATTCTAATAGGAAATAAATAATAAATATCTATTAAATTCAAATTAAAGCATAATTTATATTGGTGGAAATCTGATAATCTCCTCTAAAAACCCTTTTTGTTTCATCAATTTTGGGTAAAAAAAAAGTCATCAGCCACATACCCTACAAATACCCATAATATTGCCACTTTTTGGCCCATCATGATCCTGTACATACCCTTATCAAATATTATGTGAATGGAAATGCAATAGGAATTTATATGTAGTTTGATAAGTGTTTTTCTTTAAAAATGATTCACAATCACATATCAAATTCAATACCATGGAATAAAATATAAAACATAAAATATCACAATTTCATGGAATACAATATAAAATATCATCAACTATAGTTTGGAATATGATTCATGAAGTGCAATGATTCACAATTTCATGGAATACAATATAAAATAGCATCAACTATAGTTTGGAACAATGGAAACTTATTCATGAAGTGCAGTATAAATACCTAAAAGCTACTAATTCAATTCCATTTCCCAAATGGAGTCAGGGTCCTGAAACTAATGTTCAACTTGAGATAAACTAAAAAGTCATTTTTATTCTGAGTTTGGTCTTCATTTTCTTCAACCTACGTCTCAAATTCAACATTCATTGTGCCACTATTATTTGGTGCACTGCCACTACCACTGCCACCACCACTACCACCATTACTAGCATTTGGAATTGGAGTGTTGCACACCATCTTATTTCGCATATGGACCTTCATAGTGTAAGTGGCCTTTCAAAAGGAAAATTTTTGACATTATACATAGTTCCTTTCATCCTCAAGCAATTTTCCAAATTAATGTCTTGTTTGTTTCTTAACTTTGATTTAAGAAATGCCAATGAACTTAAAACTCTCTCATCCTCCACTGACCCCAATATCATTATTTAACATAAATTAGAAAGTTTGAAATATTATGATATCAAACCACACAATATTTTGTTGGCCTTGTCATTGCACCAAAAGGTTGACCTGTCAATGCCTGATACAAGTGTCAGTTAAGATCCACAAGAGGCAATTAGACCATGTCACAAACCAAAGCTTTGTGCTACAAGGAAGACCAAGGGACACACCATCTTGCAACAATCCCCCCTAGCAAAAGCGAGGGGTTTGAACCTGTGACCAACTTTGATACCAATTGTTGGCCTTGTCGTTGCACCAAAAGGTCGACCTGTCAATGCCCAATACAAGTGTCAATTAAGATCCACAAGAGGTGGTTAGACCATGTCACAAACCCAAGTGTTGTGCTATAAGGAAGACCGATGGACACACCATCTTGCAACATATTTCACTCTAACCTAAGTATTTTCAAACCTTTGTTATTGATCTTGGTTCACAGGAATTCTCAATACCCATGGAATGAAACTGGTCCATCATACTTCTTGCAAAATTATTACATTGTTATCTAAGCTTATCTATATTTATAATTCCCTCCATTGTCAGGTCATTGTATGTTACAATTTTCAAAAAATGATCAATCAAGATATTTACTTTATCATGAAAAAAATTGGGCTAAATTTGTTTACCCAAAATTGGGGATACACAATACCCATGGCTTCAAGTATTTCTTGTTAGAGGAATCTATCATAAATATCTTGGGAAAGACATTTAGTGATTTCCTTCAAATTATCACTAACACATTTAACAATGTTGTTAAAATCTTCCTTTCTAACAGGTACTTCTCTACTAGAGTCCCTGGCTATCATACAATGTTACATTTTTGTCTCATATCCATGTACACAGATACATAAGTTCCCACTTGAATTAAATTTTAAGTAATTATCCAACTTATTCAAATAAGTAATTTTCTTTCAAATGAAATAATTTGGGCTTCTAGAAGTTAGATCTATAGATAGATGATCAAGGGTCATGCATGTATGTCTACGTAGTTTGGAATAAAATTAAATATGCATAGTTATGTCTTGGGCCTTCTTCACAAGATTGTTCATTTCATCTAGGATGGGGAGAATACTAGCTAAATTCAAGAGTGTCTCTATATCGCTTAACTGAAGTAAGAGGTCAAGAGCTTTGTCTACTACATATATTATGATGCTCATACATTATTCCAATCAAGGATTGATATTTTGAAATAACTCATTGTGTTGGTCCATGCAAGGAGATCCATCTTGTATCAGCATCTTTGAGAAGCTTGTTTCCTATTGTTATCCCCTCAACAAAATTTTGAAATTCTATGAAACATTTGGGACTTTGGCAGAAGTATGCATAGAGCTTGCAAACTATATTTTCAAAATTTGATACTGTAGGAAACTTTCTTACAATTTTGAATGCTAAATTCATTATGTGGGCCATGCAATGAATTCCAAGCATGTATGGTGCACAAGTAGTTTGTAACTTTGTGCAAACACCACTCCTATGACCTTGCATCACTGCAACTCCATCAACTCTTACACACACCAACTTTTTGGCAATTTTCAAGTCATGCATACCTATAATTTCATTCAAATATTTTTTGAATAGTTCAAATAGACTTTGTGATTTTGAACTATCCTTCATTTTATGAACAAATAGAAGATGAGCTTGGAGGACATGTTTTTTTTATAGTATACACATGCATATAGACCCAAGAAGTATTATCTACTATAGTAACTTCATATAAAGATAATGCAATGAAGTTAGACTCTTTTACTTTCTCCTTTAAATCTTTCTTTTCCACTGTAGCAAGACAATTTTCCCATTCCCTTCCAGTGTTTACTGACCAATGTGAGCTAGAAAGTGAGGAACACCCAAAAAAGATAATAAATTAGAATAGTCTGGGTAGTCTATCATAGGACGCCCTCTTGAAAATATGAAAAACAACACTCATCTAAATAGTTTTTGAAAGATTTTCTCCTTCCATTGCTTTTCCAAATCGAGCCTTAATTGTACCTCGACAAGCAACAAGCTTCAATATTCTTTGATTATGCTCTTCATATTCCATGGCATACTTAACATGAAGACGTTCTTCCTTTGATTTCCATTGTACGACTGATTATTCCTTTCATTCTATGATTTTTTTTCATAATCTTTACCGATATTCTTTTCTACAGTGTCAAGCTTTAGTTGCAACTTCTTGTCTCTTTTATATTTCCAACTACAAATTATACACATGCATTTTGATGCAGTTTCAACAATATTTGCTTTCCCCACTAGTACAATGAATGGGTACTTTCACAACCAACCAAGTTGAAAATTCGTTGTCATTTCCCACTTGCGCCCCACTTTTGATTTTCCTTTTCTTTTCTTGCTACCAGCATCATCCTGATCCAATTCAATTATCTCATTCTCGCTAACCAGGGTATCCCTTGGAACATATTATGAGATATTTCCATCCTCATTTGACTCATTTAACTCAATGAAATCTCACCTCTACCTATTGGTGGTGGTGAAGTATTGTGAATTCCTTCTTCATTAATATTTGGTTGAAGAGTTGATGATCTAGCTTCATCTTGATTAATGGATTAGAAGCATTGCCAATTCCAAAGTAAGACGGTATGGTTCCTCTACATTTTGGGTGTTTTGATGGCCTCCCAGTCCCTTCACCACCCTGAAGAGTCTTACCCTTGTTGCACTTGTTGCTCAACATATTGATCTCTCACTTCGAATAAAATCTAGTAAAAAACGTCTTCTTGTTTAAGGACAAAGAATATAGATAATTCATAATAATAATAGATTGCATTCCCTACTCAATATAATCTTAAGATTGAAGCAAGCGTTGAAAAGAGATAAAATTTTTTACAAAACTATGAAAAATGATCACTGACCTTTAAGTTTAGGTTTTCACTGGCTTGCTATTCATTAATGTAGGAATGCATGTGTTGTAAGTTTGTAACTTGCCTACGATCAACTACAAGGTTCCAAGTCCAACTTCTAAATCAAGAACTGAACAAATTGTGTAAGAATAAATGGCAGTTTTGATTGTATTTATATCAATCCATATTTAGTGAATTTTGCAGGATTTTTAAATGACATTAAAAATAGGGTGAATCTTTTGTGATTATACAACAATACCTTGTAATTTTCAAGGTGATTATGGCCCTACAACTGGCATGGAGGTGTCATGACAATTGGCAAAATGTATCCTCAAATGTAATTATGTTTTAATGTTATTGAAAAAATAGGTCCTCATAAGCAACTATTTATAAATTTTAATTAGCAAAATGGGTCTTCAAAAGCAACTATTTGTAAATTTCAATTTGTGAAATGGGTCCTGATATAATGTTGTTTTAATAGTATTAGTAAATATGTAGGTGTTTTGATGTGGGGGTGGCTCAGAGTTTGGGGCTTTCTACCTGTGATATGGGTAGGCCTAGTGGTGGTCTAAGGTGAATTAGTAAAGGGAAGGTCTTGTAGGATGGTCATTAGAGGCCTCCTCCCCTTGGAGTTTTGAAGATTAATACTGATGGGTCCTCAAGAGGCAATCCAGGTCATGTTGGGGTGGGGGGTGTTGGAAGAGATAGTGATGGAATTATGGAGTTCCTCTTTTTAGAATATTGTGGCCAACATTCTAACAATTTCATGGAAGCTTTGGCTATTCTCGTGGCTTTGAAAAGAGCTTGTACTCTTGGGTGGAGAAGGATAATTTATGAGTCTGATTCCTAGATCATGATTGACTTGTTCAACAAGCATCATTTGGAGGAGGTGAGTTGGTAGCTTGTTGTTGTGGTTAGAAAAATTATTTCTTTAGAGGGAGCATTGGAGGTTGTCACCTTTTGCCACATCCCACGGGAGTGGAATAAGGTAGCTGATGGCCTGGCTAGATGGGCATCTAAGAGGAGAAGAGTTTGGATGGTGGATGATTGGGGCAGCCTTTCGATGAATCTTTCTCAAGAGCTGGAGGAGCTTGTTTCTAAGGATTTACAATGTTACCTTGGTGTCATTTGATGGTTTTGCGCTGGCCTTTGCCCCTGTGTGGGCTTGTTGTAATTCTAGACTTTGTATTTCTCTCTTGATTGAGTAAATTTTTTGCCCTCTATTTAAAAATAATAATAATATATAGGTGTTTTATTACATGCTTCCAGAAGTCCAAGCGAAAATATTAATCAGTCCATTTGAAACACGTAGTTTGTTATGGTGAATTTGTTACTTAAATATTCCTTATAAAAAAAAATTGATGACGAATGAACATGCATTAGACTAATGATTTGTAAAATATGAGCAATTTGGCCGCCCTATTAGGTGTGATTAATTTGCCAATTTCAACTTGGCCGATATCTAAAATTTGCCAATTGATGAAGATTTGCCACTAAAGTTTTCCCTGCACATATCTCATGAGATTAAAGTAGGTAAACATTCTTTTATTTTGTGTATAGATTTTTTTCCCAGCATTGGTTGATTGCAAGTTTTTGTAGTGAACAAAATTATATTTTGTGTTGTACTATCTATCATTAAATTATATGCATTCTTACAAATATTTTTATTTTGTTTTATGTTTTGATTATAGATAGTGCTCTTCCTTTTATCTATTATACTAAACTTTTTTAACCTCATTATCTTTTATGAATATTTTGAAACATTTATAATAATTTTAATTTTAATTGAGGGAAAATAGATTTGATAAATAATAAATTTATTGACTCAAATATTTTTTCATCAAATATATTTTTTTCCACAAAGTGGTTACTTTACCAATCAACAAGCTACCAGATTTATTATACCCACACCCAATAGAAAATTATGGGTGCACCCTAAAATTTCTCAATAATTAGTAAAACTCTGATACTATTGTATATACAACTTCTTTACATATCAGAAAATTATCATTTAATTACTTCTGCAAAATTTTCGCGCTTCAATACACTCTCAACATTACCACTCCACAACTTTTCCATATTTTCCATATCATTTTTAATAGTTTATTTATAGTTTCTACACGGACTTTGACTACAGCTGAAAATTCGAGGTATGTGGGTGTTGGAAAGACTCGTCAATTCACATGGCTACCAGAAGTGTAAAACGGTTGTTTGTATTTGGTTATTTGTAGTAGTAGTGGAATTTCGGGTGCTTTCCAAAGAACATTAAAAAAAATTCATCTAATGGAATGCGATGATTGCGGGATGCGCACAAAATGGAACAGTTGAAAATGCAATTGGCAGGTGTAAAGCGAAATTCCACTACAATTTGTCGGCATCCCGTGCCCTTTGCCAAAATGCAAGCTTTGGGATATAGTGTGGACATGTATGCAAAATGTGAACTATTTGACATAATGCTTCAAAGAGATGTCATCTCATGGAATGCAATTATTGCAGAATATGACAAAATGGCTTTACAAGACACTTTCAAATTTTTAAATAACGAAGCATTCTGGTACGTCTCCTAAGATTGCAATCTCTGCTTGTTTTCTATGTATTAGCAGTCACTCTGATTGGAATGCAATTATTGCAGAATATGACGTATGTGGGTGTTAGAGAGACACGTCCATTCGACTACAGCTAGGAGAAGTGTAAAACGGTTGTTTATATTTTGTCATTTGTAGGAGTAGTGGACTTTCGGGTGCTTTCCAAGGGACATTAAAGAAATTTCATCTAATGGAATGCGATGATTGCGGGTTATGCACTAAATGGAACAGTTGAAAAGGCTTTAGAAACTCTTTAAGAAAATGCAATTGGCAGGTGTAAAGCCAAATTCCACTACAATTTGTCGGCATCCCCATGCCTTTGCCAAAATGCAAGCTTTGGGACGTAATGTGGACAATCCGTCAAGGATAGAGGAATTTTGTTATGCAAAATGTGAACTATTTGACATAATGCCTGAAAGAGATGTCATCTCATGGAATGCAATTACTGCAGAAGATGGCAAAATGGCTTTACAAGACGCTTTCAAATTTTTAAATAATGAAGCATTTGATACATCTCTTAAGATGTATGCAAAATGTGAACTATTTGACATAATGCCTCAAAGAGATGTCATCTCATGAAATTTAATTATCGCAGAATATAACAAAATGGCTTTACAAGATGCTTTCAAATTTTTAAATAATGAAGTATTTTGGTACATCTCCTAAGATTGCAATCTCTGCTTGTATGCAAAATGTGAACTATTTGATATAATGCCTCAAAAATATGTCATCTCATAGAATGCAATTATCACATAATATGACAAAATGGGATGTCCATTTCTCTCTTTATCTTTAAAGCGGGTCTATCATTCTAATACATGGAGCTTGTATCCATTTCCCAGTATTTCTCAGTCCTATTTTTGTTGGAGATTGTAATCCCAACTACTTATCGAATTTGACAGTTGTACCTGACATCTCCATATCCTCTAATCTACAGTCTACCTCTCAGCATTAAAGACCAACATTAAAGACAAAATCTTGATAAGGATTCAAAAGGTTTTTCACTTGTCTTGGAAGTCAAGTTACTACAAATGTATTCTATTTACTTTGCTTGTGGGTCAAGGTTTCTCCGTAAGGTTTTCTATATATTGGTTGGTTTTGTATTTTGTATTCACTCTCCTAGCAAAGTCCAGCTCCATAGAGTTGTAAAAAGAGATGTAATGGGTGTATGGTTGTAGTAACTCGTCTTCTCTCGATTGCGGGGACTGATTGTTTTTGCTTGTTTTGCAATTTTGTGTTATGAGGGTTTATTCTTTTTTCTTCGTATTTTCAACAATATATGATATTGTTTATTTATTTCAACAAAATGTCAGGCAAGAAATATACTATGCAAGAAAATACAATAGTCTGAAACAAACTTAAAATGATAGAGAGCTGCAAATGATTGTATTCATAAATAAGAAGGTATACAATGCTTAATTTCTTCAACTTAGCATATTCCTAATGGTCCAAAGCTTGAATACATGAAATTTTGATAATGAAATCGATCTGCAACAAATTTTTTGTTCTCCATTCTCAAAACCCTTCACAATGCTTCAAACTCCTCCCATGGCCAGATTAATGAAGAAAGAAGCCCAAAGAAGGTAGCACTTTGGCCAAGAAGGAACACGCCTAGGCTGAGGAATAATCACATGAGCTAATATAAGCAGATTGCAAGCTAGATTATGCCTCAAATCTGTCCAGTTGTGTGCATACAACAGAAATCTAGAACAACAAATGTTATACTCTAACAATCTTCAATGAAACCCTTCCAAACTTGCATAAAATACACCAATAAGCTCAAACCCCATAGAGTTACTATTCCCGCATTACTGCTCATATGTTACTGTTCACGTGTTACTGTTCACGTGTTACTATTCATGTGCTACTATTCACTCATTATTATTCATGCGTTATTGTAGCAACAATCAAACATTTAAAATATTGTATAGAATGGTTGCCAAAAAAGAATCTCTAGGTCTGTTGTAGATATCCCTTTCAATCCTTCAAACCCTAGATGAAATTCTTCACTCTTAAGCACAAATAGAACCTTTGTATGAAGCTCAACCCAAATACCAAATTTAGTGGATATTTCACCACCTCAAATGGCTGCAACAATGGAGAGTGAACATTCTCCAATGGAAAACTCATCAACACCAATGCTCAATCCATGAATAATAAAATGACTCCAAAGTAAAATATATAAGCTCTCTTTAGAAAGTTGAATTTCTCAAAAAGGCATAATTATTATCATTAAATATTATTTTCTTTCATCCTTTTAATATTTCAATAAATACTTTAGAGTGGGCACCAAATAAATTAATTAAATAAATGGCCCCTTCCTTATGACGCCTAGACCCTCAATTATTAAGTTTAAGTTATAACTTAATAATATATATTTTTAATTAATTAATGTTTATTTGAGCCAAATAAACATTAATAACTCCATAAATATTCAACATCTTTGAATTTCGTCTGAACTGGGTGTTAAGCCGAGGAAACTGCATATGACCACACACCTTACTAAAATAGTAAGGGTCCCCCTCAATGTAACTCTGACTTACTATAAATAGTAAGTAATGCATACAGAGCCTTGTGAATGCCAAACAAAAGCCAAAACTGAATGCCACTGAGCACTGGAGATGATGCAAACCCCAAGAGACCCTCTAAGCATCCTCATTAGCTTATGAGGGTCAGAATTATAGGCTAATCTCCTCTGACAATTGATGTCAGCTAGAAGGGGACATTCCAATGGTTGTCAATGAGTAGAAGCTCAAACAATTTCCAGAATGTAAGTTGTAATGGTGTTGGTTTAAAGAGCTCAAGCTCAATCTAAAAAGAGTCGTAAGAGTTGTAGTAGGATGGTGTCCATAAGTAGTTAGAAAGTTTGTATCAAAAGAATGCAATGGTGAGCTAAAGATCAGAAAGTCTGCAATGTTTCATTTCGATTACTATAAAATCTTCCATGCATGTTTTTATTTCTAGTTGTTTCATGTTCTTCTCCACTATTGCATTCCAACATATGGTATCAAAGCTATGTCGGTCAGGCTCACTAGGTGTAGAGTTTCATGGGTTTTGTGTTTGAGTAATCTTTTATGATGTCATGGAAGGTTGTTGAAAAGAGGCCAGTCCATAGCAATGTTTGTAGTTGAAAGGGATAAAATTGCCAAGTAAAGAAACCACCATAGCAGTCGTTGAACAAGATTAGCTTCCAAGTGAATCTAAGAGTTTGTTGGAAGATTGAAACCACTATAGAGTCAATAAAGGGAAAGCGATTTTTGTCAAAATCAAGTGTGTTGCAGATTTGGTGTGCAGCCACCAAGATATATGAAGTTTTAACTGACAGTGTTGGAGTATAAAAGGAGGTCGCTATATGGTTGACATAGACCCTAAAGATTGTTGAGTGTTGCAATTTGAAGAGCAAGAAGATGTTGATTGGAAAGTAATGCTGCCAATCAAATGAAGATTGCAATAGTTGCAAATTCCTTTGAAATGTCATTTCATTAAAGGAGGTTACTAGAAGAAATGTAGGTCGCTCCAACAAAGATAATTTTTCTAGTTGTTGCAAAAGAGTTCACAACCATCAAAGAGAAGAGAAGAGGCTGCCCTTGCTGGTAAAAGAAAAAATTTGGAGACCAAGCTATCGTAAAAGGAGGAAAAGGTCTAGAGAAATTTGTAGTTGTCAAGAATGAGATCGTCATTTTTCAATGAAGAGGAGCTACCAAAGAAAGAGTCTAAAATAACCACTGCCTGTCAAAGATATATTAGGAGAAGTCATAGTTTTTTGTTTTATTTTCAAGACAAGATCGTTGGTTAAAGAAAATTCAAGATTGAAAAATAAAAGGAGTGTTAGAAATGAGTCCAACTCCTAATAATGCATTTCCAGCTCCTGATGGCTCCTGAAGCTGATTGAGAAGCCACATATAGAAAGAAAGAAAAGATCTAAAGACTATTAGTTAAGTACTTGAAGAAATTGTCACAGCAGTTGAAGAATTTAATGTTAAAAAAATTGTTGGTGAAGGTAAGAAACATTTTTGTTAAGTTGTTTGAAAATGAAGTTTAGTTTTCGTGAAAGGAGGTCATCATCTCAAAAGAATCTGAATAGAGGATTTCATAGCATGTTGTTTCTATCTTGTTGTAGGAAGTTGTATAAGTGTCTAAATTGAGAGTGTCAGATTGAGAGCATATTTAAAGTCTGTAGAACAAAGTAAGGAGAGGTGTTGAGAAAGGAGATCAAAAATTAGAGGAGGATACCATTTGTCTAAATTTTAAGTATGCATTAGCTCCCCCATCATGCTAGTTTGTGGTAATATGAAACCACCTATTTGTTATTTTGTGGTAATCTAAAACCACCTATATGTGAGTTTGTGGTCATTTGAAACCACTTGTATGCAAGGTTTGTGAATAAGGCCAACATAGCCAATTAAATCTAGGATCCCTAAGCACAACAGTGTGACTCTATGAGAGGTGTAGATAAAACAAGTATATCACACCTGAACCTATGATGGACTAGTTACTAGAAAGGGCCATAGCTCATGGGTAGAGCATCCCAATAGAAAAATGGTATTTCCTAAGTTTGATTCCTAGATGTTTAAGATTGCAGATGTTGAAGCATAAGTGAAAGAGATCAAGAAAGAAATTAGAATTCATAGGTATGATTAAAGGGGGGTGTTGGAGATCTTGTAATCCCAACTAGTTATCTAGTTTGATAGCTATACCTAACATATTTGTATCCTCTAATCTATAGTCTACCTCTTAGTATTAAAGACCAACATTAAAGAAAAAATCTTGATAAGGATTATAAAGGTTTTTCACTTGTCTTGGAAGTCAAGTTACTAAAAGTGTATTCTATTTACTTTGCTTGCAGGTCACTTGCTTTCCTCATAATGTTTTCTATATATTGGTTGGTTTTGTATTTTGTATTCACTCTCCCAGTAGAGTCCAACTCCACAGAGCTATAAAAGGAGATGTAATGGGTGTATGGTTGTCAATGAGCAAAATCTCAAACAATTGCCAGAATGTAAGTTGTAATGGTGTTGGTTTAAATACCTCAAGCTCAATCTAAAAAGATTCATAAGAGTTGTAGGAGGATGGTGTCCATAAGGAGTTAGAAATTTTGTATCAAAAGAATGTAATGGTGAGCTGAAGAACAAATTTTTTGCAATGTTTCATTCTGATTAATATAAAATCTTCCTTGCATGTTTTTATTTCTGGTTGTTTCATATTCTTCTCCACCATTGCATTCCAACAATCTTTTCCATATCTTTGAGAGGAGATTCCATTCAAGGCATTATTTTAGCTAGTCCATGCTATCTATCTTATATTTGATTCCAACCAAACAAAAGTTGTGTAATTCATATCGAAGGATCTCATCAAATTTCTAATCACGAAAGTAAAGCTATCCTTTTGGGAGAGTTGTAGTGGGATTAAAAGGTTGTCGATGGAATCTCCTCAGAGTCATTCTTTTCCACGTATTTTTTATGGGCGTGTTCATGTTTTTCCATGTCTTTGAACAGAGGCTATGTATTATCTTTCTATAGACATGGCATAATACCATTCGGTTGAATTATTTAATGGCATTATAAAGTAACATGTTGGCTAGTGTTGAAGGCAACAACTAAAAAATTTGCAGAAATTTTCCATGGCAACTAAACATGAGCATCCCAACGAAGCATTCAAGGTCATTGCCTAAAATTAGATGAGATGTTTAGGAATGGCTAAAGGTGAAAGAATATCTAATTTATCTTTCTTGAAGTGATACAAACCTCAACTAAAAATAAGAATATAAAACCACTCTTATTTTATAAAAATTCATATAGGCATACAATGTTATATGTTGGCAAAACAAAAATATATGTACAACATCGTCTTGTTGGAATACAACAAAATTTCATAATATAGATGTAATCATGTTGACTAGACGATGGAGGAGTCAATGACTCTTTGTATATTGGGAAGATGGAGAATTAATCAGTGGTTATTTCTCTCTAACTTACTAATCACAATATAATCAAACCTCCTCTCTGAAATTTCTTGGATTCCCACCTATCAATATAATCAAACCATCTATCAATACAATTCAATAATATACACATTAGTAAATAAAAAATAAAATATACAATGATGCAAGTGAATTGTCACTTATCACAAGTAGATATTCCAATTCAATAATTTTCTAATTATCTTCATTTGTCTTAGGAGTAGGCATACAAATTTGAGTTGTGACCTCTATCAAAGAATTTGAAGACAAAATTATTGTAGTAATTCCCATCACCATTATGTCATAAATATCAAGAGAAATATGAACTAATTGCATCAATTAAAAATAGAACAATGTTATTTAATTAAAATATACCTAACATTGTTTATATTCAAAATGATAAAAATTAATTGTGCCATAGAAAAATGGCCCCTTGTAATTTTCATGGTGATGGAAATATGTTGCTTTGATTTTATGATGTATCATGGCTTGAACATGCTTACTTAGGTACTAAAATTCAAATAACGATATATTGTTAAGGTGTTGTTAAGGGTATGTACAGGATCATCATGCAAAAAATAGGCCCTTAAGTGGCAAATTTTTTTAAAAAATCAGTGTTAGGCAACTTGACGTAAATATTTGAATAAGTTATCTATATTATTTCAAAAATATGTAACAATAGAATTTGTAGAAAATTGAATTTAGTTTCTAAAATACTAGGTTTATTTAAAAATAAATAAAATCTATTTGGTGAAAATTTGAAATTTCAATGCAGTACTACTTAAATTTTAGGGAAAAAATAAGAAGTAGGTGTATCTGACCACCCTAACCATAATAAAATGATAATATTTTTTTTGTAAGATTTTATATATAAGTAGAGGACTCATGTCCAGATGTGATGCATATTTTTTTGTAATTTTTTCCAAGTAAATAATTAATTATGAATTTTTATTACAACTTTTAGAAAATATAAAACTTGTCTGTCTGACCACCTTAACTTGGCCAAAACTTCATGAAATTTATTTTTCTTTTTAATCCTATAGTATGTGAAGCATAGAATGTGATGCATGTTTTGGATTCAAAAATATGATACCGTTTGAAAGATTTTTTCAATCAGCCTATTGATCGGACTTTAGTCGTAATTCTAATAGAAAATGAATAATAATTATTTATTAAATTCAAATTAAATCATAATTTATATTTTTGGAAATCTGAGAATCTCCTCTAAAAACCCTTTTCGTTTCATTAATTTTGGGTGAAAAAAAAGTCGTCAGCCACATACCCTCATAATATTGCCACTTTTTGGCGCACCATGATCCTGCACATACCCTTAAATGTTGTAAGACATTTCTACATTCTTATAGACTCTACTTAATAAATTTCACCTAAAAATCACCCTTTTACTCATCAAAAGGTCCTATATTGAAGTGTTGTAAAGTCTTGTAACAATATTTCATGCTTTTCTAGGCACATCTTCACTGTTTACACCTTTCTCATGCTTTATTTTGTCCCTTTATGCCCTCATATGCTTATATTAAGTGTATTTTTGGATCTTATACCGACAAAAAAAATTAAAAATAACATTTTTCTCGACACGCAACTTTAGCTCCTAGGTGGGACCCACTTGCCATGGGTGCCGAATGAGTCCCCCTTGGCTCCAAATTCAAAAAATTTCAAATTTCCTTTCGATGTTTTATTCAAATTCACTTCATGTCGGTCTGTGATGAGGTATGAATGGATACTAAGGCATAAGAATTGTATAAAAGAGTTTTTTTCATCTCATTTTACATCCCCTACAATCCTCCAACATTCACATATCATATTCAAGCAATCGAGCAAGCATTCAAGCATTCTACATCATCAACTCAAGCACTTTCAAGAACTTTGTAGCAACCATTGACATCATTTCAGATTTGCATATACAAGGATCTTGGTAAGTTAGTAACACTTTCATGTTGTTCATTTATCATTTCCTTTACATTTCATTCATTTCTATTGGGTTTGATTACCAAAGCAGGGTTTGACCAAGGAAAACCCCTATCCACTAACCCATCAACATTTTCCCCTTTTTGCATGTGTATTTGCAGCCTTTTTTAGTAGATTTAACAAGTTGAAAGGTGTTGAAAAGTGGAAATTAATTCAACTAGGCTCTTCAAGTCAACTTATCATCCTTTCAAGAATTTTGAGTGTTTTCTGTCTATTTCCTGCAAAACTGACCCTGACAACTCGACATTCAGACATCTCCAAATCTGGTGTAGCAAAGTTGCCTCTTGATTTTCCAGAAATCTTGGGGGGGACTGATTTTCCACCCTTGGTGAATGAGTCTCACTTGAAATCTAAAAATCTATATTTTGTTAGATTTTAGATCCTGACTGTCAGAAATCAGTTCCTGAAACTTTTTTACCAGTTGGAGGATTGATTTGCCACCCTTGGCGAATGAGTCCCATTTTGAAAAATCAGTAAAATTCATTAACATTCTAGTTACTCCAGACAACTCATATTTCATCCAAATGCACTTAGATTTACCCCTGTACCTTATGTTTTGCATAATTTCTTCATTTTCATAGTTGTTTGCATATCATAATGTCTTTTCAAACATAGCATAAATTGCAATTTTGCATCCTTTTTAAATCATATTAATCGGTTAATTGCATTTAGTTAAGTTCATTTACATCATATCACATTGCATACATCCTGATTTAAGTGTTACATAAGCATTTTTGGATCTAATCTCTCTCCGTTTAGGTGAAAAACCTTATAAGAGTTAGACAGTCCATTGGGTCCAAAAATCTGTCACATTTTGGTGAACCTAAATTTTGAACATTTTTAACTTCTAATTGCATTCATATCTTGCATCCTAGTTTCCATTTGCATTGACATTTGATTATGACATTGATTGATGATTGCATTCTAGGACCTTTCATTTTGCATTAGTGAAACATTCATTTAGTTTTCATTTTTGCATTCAATTTCATTGAAAAAAGTGAAATTCTACATTCTGAAAAGCATTCAAATCATCCTTAAAATTCTAAAAAACACAAAAAGAAAATCACATCTTGGGACTCATTCATCACCCAGGGCGAATCAATCCCTCTACACATTTTAAACAATAGTTTTGTGCTTTTTCTAGCATTTTTCTGCATTTTTGTTTTCTATATTTGCATCTCTATTACATTTAGTAGATTTTCTATTATCAGCATTTACAATTCTTAGATTAGTTTTCATTTTCATACACCCTTCCTCTGTGGTACTTGCATGAGTGTTTGGTTCCCCATTGATAATACTTTAGTGAGAAGAAGTTCTAGACTCATGGAATCCCACGATAACACTTTCGTTGTGGACCTTGGGATATCATGAGCTCCTACTCCTGGTATGGACAATGGTACATTAGGCCCTGACAATACCACTTCCATGCCTTCCCCTTTCCATCCTATGTATGTTGTCAATCAAAACAAATCCCTCCCGCAAGAAAAGGTTATTAATATTCATGAGAACTTTGCACATTTACAACAAAACTTGTCACTTGAAAACATCTCCACCACTGCTATACCTGCCCTTCAGAACCTTCATCACTTAACTGAGAGTGATGATTCCTTGCAAATGTTGAAAAAAATTGTTGAGATTTACAATAAGCATGCCTCTTCCAACACTCAATCCAAAAACATTCCTATAAGCCAAGGAGCACTTCAAGTTCCTCCCCCTTCAACTATAGCTTCCATACCAACTTATACCAATCCATAAGTCCACACAACTATGCTTCAACCTAATTATGTGGCTACTTCTTTTGTGGCATCGCAAGCTCCTTCCACCACTTTCACACCCCTTAGAATTCCTTTCACCTCCCCTAACATCACCATTTTCTGTTCCACCTCAACCCAATTATCCTAATCCTTTTATGACACAACTCCTTAACACTGTTTCATCTATGCAACACCAAATTTTCACCATTATTCAATGTCAAACTGCTCCACCCACATATCTTGTCTGTAGCAACCCCTTATCATTAGAAATATTACGTAGCTCGATGCCACAAGGGATAGAAATTCCAAGGTTTGAGAAATACCGAGGAAAAGGAGATCCTATCAACCATGTCAATGCTTTTACCACCTTGTGTTGTGATTTTGTCCTTGACGATAAACTTTTAGCAAAGCTTTTTCCAAGAACCTTGAAGGATACTGCTTTAGAATGGTTTTCCAACTTTCCCAATCATTCCATATGTTCATTTAATGAATTGGCAGAAGCTTTCATTAGTCGCTTTCAAGTTCACATGACACCTAAAAAGACAATGGTTGACCTTATGTGATGTAGATAAAACACCAATGAAAAAGTGATAGATTTCAAATTTTGGTTTCAAGTCGTGAGTCAAAATCCACTTCTAGCCAAGTTGAAAAACCTAAACATAACAATCAAAACCAACACAACACACAAATTTTTTGTAAACCTAACCGAGGATTTTTATAGTTTAATCCACCTCCTTCACCCCAATCGCAACCAACTCCACAAGTTCAAAACTCAATGGCCATTTCTAAGATAGTCATACCTTATCATTATGGTGATCCAAATAGACACTTCACCCCTTTACCCAACACCCTCCATCATACAATGAACCAACTAATCCAAAAACACATGCTTAACTTACCACCTATTCGGCCACTTGATCTTAATAAACCCTTACGACCTACCTTAAAACCTAACAATTATTGCCATTTTCATCATCAAAATGGCCATGACACCAAACATTGCAAGAGTCTTAAACATTTAGTTCAAGACCTCATTGATTTGGGTGAATTGACCATTATGGGTGTTAATGATCAAGGCAATAAGTCCATCACACCCCCTAACCAAAATCTCCAAATTTTTGACCAACCCTATGCCTACACACACTACCTTGTTTGTCAAGGCTAGTGAACCTTCAAAGCCTGATGTAATGTCTATTGATACATGCAACGAACAACCTGATACACCTCATACTATTACCCAAGCTAGTCCTATGGATAAAATTTTAGCTACAATAGATGTTATACCTCGCAAGGGACAAACCACTAAATCTCTTGATATTACTTTTTCTGGTAAAGACATACTACAAAAGCTTCATGATGGTCCTCTCTACATAGCTGGAAGAATCTATGATAAACCTACTAATGGGATATTACTAGATCCTGCTTGTGGTGAGAATGTGATCACAAAGGAGTTTCTAGTATTACATGATCTATATCAAGATGACTATAATTCATCAACTGCATAGATTAAAACACATCATGGTTTTGCATGTGCTATGATTGGATTGATCATGCTACCTTTGCAAATAGGACCTAAGACTTTGGATGTAATATTTTCTATTATTCCACAATCTGACCAATTTCATTTGTTGCTAGGCCTTCCTTGGCTTCACTCAATGAAAGTGGTCCCATCTGTTGTTCATAAGTGCTTAAAGTTTCCAGATGGCAATGAGGTAGTCACCGTACACCATAGTATCATTAATCCTTTATCTTCCAAAGGTGAATTTTCATTAGAATCCTTTTGTCCTACACCCATCAAACCTATCATCCCTCGAAAGGACTTCTTTTACATTGCTTATCAAAAGTTTAAAGCCAAAAAGATTGCTGAATTAACTCTTCGAAACACATCTCCATCCACCTCCACCCATCCTATCTTTGATGAAACCATGATTACACCTGAACTAGATATTGAACAAACCACCACAATTCCTGAACAAATCCCTCTAGACTCTTCCCCACTATCATTTAAATGACCAAGGGAACCTGACACAAACCCTACTCATCCTCCTCGAACCAAACAAGTGTATAAAGCAAGTGTATTTCTTCTATTTTTCTCTCTTTGAAAGTAGAAGAACCTATGTCGACTCAATCTGCTCTTACACCTCAACAACTTCGAAATAGAATTAAACAAAACTGTGGTGCTAGGGAATGAAGGCATCATCATCGTCTCCTTACTCATCAATCTCACATAGCAGAAAATAATGACAATCAACTTTTAACTTTGATAGAAGTAATAAATGACCACCCTCCTTCTCTTGACCTACCACAAGAAAGTCCAATACAAACATCATAGCAAATTGAACCAATCCAACAACCAACACTCTTTCTACATCCATCCTTAGAAATCACCCTTCATCCTCCTATTGTCATTAATCTTGATGATGATGATGGTGATTATGATGCAGAAATTTCCAAAATCAATGAACAAGTGCATAACAATTTAAATTCTTTATTTTCATCTACAATGAGCCTAAATGATACATCCTCTCTACCAAGTGAAGAACCTGGAACAACCCCTTTTTCAACACTTGTGATTCCTCCTTTGGAAAGCCAACCACCTTCACATTATAATGAACATGATTGGGAGGCAGATGACTTGTTAGATGACTTGCATTTTCCTAGCTAGCCTTTTATCTTTCTTTCTTTCTTTTCTTTCATGTGTGCATTGTGTTCCCCCATATAGTGTATTTGATGTCTCCTCTCTTTTTCTACTTCTTCTATTTGTACCTTTATTCTACTATTTTTCATGCTTTGTTTTGTGTTTTCCTTTTGGGATAACACAAAGCATTGAGATGCCCTATGTCTCTTCCATGTTGACCCAAATGGTCCTTGTCTTTTTCATTTCTTTTTGTGTTTTCCTTTTGGGGATGACGCAAGGCATTCAAACCAAAATTTTTCCATGTTGATCTAAGATATTTTTCATTTTCTTTTTCCTTTTGTTGGGTATGTGTAGGATCATGGTGCGCCAAAAAGTGGCAATATTTGTAGGGTATGTGGCTGATGACTTTTTTTTCACCCAAAATTAATGAAACAAAAAGGGTTTTAGAGGAGATTCTCAGCTTTCCAAAAATATAAATTATGATTTAATTTGAATTTAATAAATAATTATTATTTATTTTCTATTAGAATTACGACTAAAGTCCTGATCGATAGGCTGAATGAAAAACATCTATAAGTTTCAAACGGTATCATATTTTTTAAATCCAAAACATGTGTCACATTCTATGCTTCACATACTATAGGATTAAAAAAGAAAAATTAAATTTCATGAAGTTTTGACCAAGTTAAGGTGGTCGGACATATGAGTTTTATATTTTCTAAAAGTTGTAATAAAAATTCATAATTAATTATTTACTTGGAAAAAATTACAAAAAATATGCATCACATCCGGACATGAGTCCTCTACTTATATATAAAATCTTACAAAAAATATTATCATTTTATTATGGTTAGGGTGGTCAGACACCTACTTCTTATTTTTTCCCTGAAATTTAAGTACCTCTGCATTAAAATTTCAAATTTTCACCAAATAGATTTTATTTATTTTTAAATAAACCTAGTATTTTAGAAACTACATTAAATTTTCTAAAAATTCTATTCTTACATATTTTTGAAATAATATAGATAACTTATTCAAATATTTATGTCAAGTTGCCTAACACTAATTTTTCTGAATTTTTTGCCACTTAAGGGCATGTTTTTTGCATGATGATCCTGCACATACCCTATTTTCTTTTGGCTTGTGTTTTCCTTTTGGGGATGATGCAAGGCATCGAGACCAAAATGTCTCTTCCATGTTGACCCAAAATGAACTTTCTTTGTTTTGGCTCTCTTTGTGTCATTCTTCCAATTCTATGTGTATTTGGGGAATGATGACAGTTCTGAGCTCTTTCATACAAACATTGCAGCAATAAACATATTGACCCCAAATCCATAGATCCCTTATGTGTTTGGTGTGCTTTCTTTTCTGGGGGGCAACTCCTTTCTTTTTTTTCATTTTTCCTTGACATGATATAGCCTACCTTTGAAACATGACTTGGCATAGAGCTTTCTAGGTTGGCTCTCATGTCTTGTTTCCTTTTTGCATTTTCTTTTCTTCTCCACTTTAAAGTAATTGCTCACAGAATGATGTGTAGCAATTCCTTTAAAGTGGGGGGCATACATTACAATTATTTCATTTGCATTCATGCTTCTCAGTGCAGCCTTATTGTTTACATGATGTGTTTGTCAATTTGTGGATGACATTGGGTGTGTTGTTCTTCATAAGTGTGATCTTTCTAAGCATATTGCATTCCTCTTGGTGGTTTGATGTGACACACTGCATCCCCTAAGTTGTTAATACACTATTCTTTGATTGGTTCTCTCTTGGAGACATTAGACAAAATTTTCCCTAGGTGACTAACCTTGCATAAACTGAACAAGACTCCTTTGAACAATCTTTCACATTACATTTTTGCATTTTAGATTTTTTCATTTCTTGGCCACCCTGCATAACACAACTTGCATGCCTGTAGTGTCGTACTGTTTAAACCTTAAAACTTGCATTTCCTTTTTCTTTGTGGCACCTTGTTAAAGTTATCAAACGAGTATAGCTTTGGCATGGTTGAGTGGGAAGCCTAACTAGCGGCATGAATTTTCCCCATAGCCACTCTTGTGTTTCTGAGTACATACCAACTAGTTATGTGGCCCCAAAGTGAGTACACATTCTCTTTTTCAAACAATTAACTTAGATGTCTTTTCACAACTAGTTGGATTAATGATCGAAGTTTCACTCAATTCTTTTCAACACTTGTGTGTTCTTTTGTTCTTATGTTCAGTTTGCCTTGGGAACTTCATCTTGGGGGCTTGACCATCCCTCATGATCATTGCATTCAATCTTGCTAGCATAAGTGCATTTGAACCCTTCCCATGATTTTCATGGCTACTTTAGTGTGAGGAAGCAATTTCGTCCTCTCACTAAAGTGGGGCCTAAATGTGTCATACAAAAATGGCCCCTTGTAATTTTCATGGTCTTTTAGGTCTTGTTTCATGGTGTTGGAACTATGTTGCTTTGATTTTATGATGTATCATGGCTTGAACATGCTTATTTAGGTACTAAAATTCAAAGAACGATGCCTTGTGAAGGTGTTGTGAAGTGTTGTAAGACATTTCTACACTCTTCTAGACTCTATTTAATACATTTCACCTAAAAAATCACCTTTTTACTCATCAACAAGTCCTATATTGACGTGTTCTAAAGTTTTCTAACAAGATTTCATGCTTTTCTAGGCACATCTTCACTATTTACACCTTTCTCATGCTTTATTTTGTCCCTTTATGCCCTCATATGCTTATATTAAGTGTATTTTTTTATCTTATCCTAGCAAACAACATTAAACATAACATTTTTCCTGACACACAAATTTTGGTCCTAGGTGAGACCCATTTGCCATGGGTGCCGAATGAGTCCCCCTTCGCCCCAAATTAAAAATATTTCAAATTCCCTTTTGGGATTTTATTCAAATTCACTTCCTGTCAACCTGTGATGAGGTATGAATGGATACTAAGGCACAAGAATTGTATAAATAAGTGTTTTTCATCTCATTTTGCATCTCCTACAATCCTCCAACATTCACATATCATATTCAAGCAACCTCAAGCATTCAAGCATTCTACATCATCAACTCAAGCACTTTCAAGCACTTTGGAGCAGCCATTGACATCATTTCAGACTTGCATATACAAGGATCTTGGTAAGTTAGTAACACTTTCATGTTGTTCATTTATCATTTCCTTTACATTTCATTCATTTTTATTGGGTTTGATTACCAAAGTGGGGTTTGACCAAGGAAAACCCCTATCCACTAACCCTTCAACATTTTTCCCCTTTTTTTCATGTGTATTTGCAGCCTTGTTTTGTAGATTTAATAAGTTTAAAGGTGTTGAGAAGTGGAAATTAATTCAACTAGGCTCTTCAAGTCAAATTATCATCCTTTCAAGCATTTTGAGTGTTTTCTATTTGTTTCCTATAGAATTGACCTTGACAACCTGACATTCAAACATCTCCAAATATGGTGTAGCAAAGTTGCCTCTTGATTTTCTAGAAATCTTGGGGATGAATAATTTGCCACCCTTGGTGAATGAGTCCCAATTGAAATCTAAAAATCTGTATTTTGTTAGATTTAGGATCCTGACTATCAGAAATCAGTTCCTGGAGGACTGATTTGCCACCCTTGGCAAATGATTCCCACTGTGAAAATTAGTAAAATTCATCAGCATTCTAGATACTCCATACAACTCATATTTCATCTAGGTGCACTCAGATTTACCCCTGTACCTTTTGTTCTGCATAATTTCTTCAGTTTCATAGTTGTTCTCATATCACAATGTGTTTTCAATCATAACATAAATTGCACTTTTGCATCAATTTTAAATCATCTTAATTAGTTAATTACATTTTGTTAATTTCATTTACATCATATCACATTGCATACATCCTAATTTGAGTGTTACATAAGCATTTTTGGATCTAATCTCGCTCCTTTTAGGTGAAAAACCCTATAAGAGTTAGAGAGTCCATTACATCCAAATATCTATGTCACATTAATAAAATATTACCTTAGTGAAAATTGTATCTAAGGTTCAACATCCACATATTCATCATCAAATATGAATTTTAGGATTATCATTCATATAAGACAAAAAACATTACATTGTAGAATATTTACTATTTTGTTACAAATTAAATACCTATGGACTTGACATGCCAAGATAATTAAGAGTTGATGGACCAATAGGTGAAGGATGAATAGTTTGTATAGTCACAAAATTGTACCCCTCATAATTTCACATACATTATTGTGTTCACTTTAGTGTCCACTCCCTTAGCATCTTGTGTAGGCTTATTTTATCCCTTCCATCAACCTTTTTCCCACTAAAGATGCTCCAACACCCCTTTTTCAATAGCTACCCTTGCATGTTAGCTTTGCATTGAATCTTGTGCTTTTCCCATTCATGTTATTCTGTAGCATGACATGTTTAGAAATTAGCATGCCGTGTGGATGTCGGTGTTCTGAACTAGTGTCGTGCAATGTTTCAACATTCAAACGACTAGTTTCGTGCATGCTTGCCACTTGTCATCTCCCTTGGTCGGTGATAATGGTTTGAGATGCCTTGTAACCACCCAAGGAGCTTCTTTTCCCTCCTTAAATGCTATCTTTTCACTTCATTTGCATCTCTCTTCAACTTCTAGCTTCACTCTATCATCTTGGCTTCTCTCTTTACTCTCTTGCTTGCAAAACCCCCTTATTTGTCACAGCAACATCAAGCTCTCAGATTCTCACAACACTCTTTGCACTCTTGGCCCTTGCAGCTATCTTGCTTTACTTCTTTGTAGCTCTGTTGGCTCTTGCAGCTTCATTTCCTTCACTTCATACTTGTGAGCATCTTGGGATTCCATATCTCCTATCTACTTCATCTCTACTTCATGATACAGGTTCTCCTCCTTGAGTAGGGATTACTTTTATCACCTACATTTTTTGATACGAGTTCTCCTCCTCAAGCAGGGTTTTCTTTTATCACATCTCATTTGCTTACTTCTCACTCTCTTTATCTTTTGGCTCTCCATGGAGGTGGGAACACCAAAATGGGGGTTTGACTGAGGCAAACCCCTATATAGCCCCAACATTCTCTCTAGATCTTATGCATGTCAGTTTTGAAGACATTCATGTGCTATAGGTTTCATCACTTGCGTGGTTGTAAGCATTTCCTTTCTTCTCCTTTATTTATCATTTCTACTTCACTTAATTTCATTTCTATAACATTCTGCTACTTTATCACATTTTGTTAGTTCTTAGCAACCAGATTGCTAGTAGTCATTTAGCTATTTTTTGTGACGAACCTACTTTCTAGTCCATATGAGACGCTAGCGGGGTAAGTGCAGGATCATGATGGGACAAAAAGTGGAAAAATGATGAGTATGTGTAGGGTATGTGGCTGACGACCTTTTTTTACCCAAAATTGATGAAATGAAAAGGGTTTTTAAAGGAGATTCTCAACTTTCCACCAATATAAATTATGTTTTACTTTGAATTTAATAAATAATTATTATTCATTTTCTATTTGAATTATGACTAAAGTCTTAATTGATAGGCTAATTGAAAAAGATATATAGCTTTCAAACGATATCACATTTTTTGAATCCAAAACATGCATCACATTCTATGCTTCACATACTATAAGATTAAAAAAAGAAAAATTGAATTTCATGAAGTTTTGATGAAGCTAAGGTGGTCAAACATACAAGTTTTAATAGTTTTTAAAAGTTGTAATAAAAAATTCATAATTACTTATTTACTTCAAAAATAATTACAAAAAAATATACATCACATCTAGACATGAGTCCTCTACTTATCTCTAAAATATTATCACTTTTTATTGTGGTTATGGTGGTCAAACAGACACCTACTTATTTTTTCCCTGAAATTTAAGTACTATTGCATTGAAATTTCAAATTTTCATCACATTAATTTTTATTTAAAAAAAATAAATGTGGTAGTTTAGAAACTACATTCAATTTTCTACAGGTTCTATTCTTACATATTTTTGAAATAATATAGATAAATTATTTGAATTTTTATGTCAAGTTGTTTAACTCTAATTTTTTTGATCTGTTTGCCACTTCAGGGCTTGTTTTTTCCATGATGATCTTGCACATACCTAGCACACTTCTGAGATGCCAATGCACCGCAATGTAGTCTACATTCCACGCATTCATCCTTTGGTCGAGAGCTTGTTAGTTTGTCCAGGAAATCTATGACCTGCTCTTTCTAATTCTAGATCTCTCACATTGTTCCTTGAATTAGTTTAGAGCGGGTCACCCCATGAGGCTCTCTGAATGAAGAGAACTTGTGAGAAGAAAATCCCCCTTGTCTACATTTTGGGGAACCTAACATGAAGAAGGTACTTTTTCAAAAAAATAGGAATTTATTTACCCCTACTTGGTGGGGTCATAACTTTTGACTCGGTGCTCAGAATTCAGAACTACTTGCACCATTGGAAAGGTCTCCTAGAGAACTAGTTCAGCCCCTAAAATACAAGTGCATTTGGTAGTCAAATTTTAGGGACCGACGCAAGTTCTGACCTCAAATTTTGCTCCAAAGACCCCCCAAAATGTGAATTACTAGAACCTAGAGAATATAAAAAAGATCATAATGAATTTAATTTCTTTTATTAGTTCAGTATCTAATTTTGTTCAAAGTGTTAATGATATTCCATTTCATGCATGTGATGGTGACTTGGCTTTTCCCATGCCACTTGGTATCTTTGATCCTTCTCATGAAATTTCTCTTTCTTCGAAGGATATTTTGTTGAAAGAAGATGAAATAATTGATACCTTTCTTAATATTACTCTACCTTCTATTCATTCCAATGCACTCTCTTCTCGAGATGATTCATTAGTGAATGATGAATCTTTTCATTCCAATGCACTCTCTTCTCAAGATGATGCATTGGTGAATGATGAATCTCATATTTTTTTAGATGCACTCTCTCCTATAGATGCATTAGCAAATGATGAACCTGCTTCCATGTCTGATCCTCCTTGGATCAGTGTTGAGAATATGTCTTCAAATAATTATTCCACTAGTTGTGATGATTCTATAAATGTATTCTATGTCCCTGCCACCCCTCAAAGGCCTAAGAGACCAATCATTTACCTAACTCCAGCTAACCCTTCTCCTAAAAGGGTTTGTCCAATCAATGGTGTTCCATTTGATTGTGACTCTCCTGGTATTTCTATGGCTCCCTCTTATGGAGTGGTAGAACATAATTTTGATAATAAAATGAATAAACAACTAAACCTTCTTCAAGCTCCTAAACCTACTACTAAAGCACCTAATGATTCTGATCTTGTCGAGAAACTCCAAGTTACTCCAACTAAGATCTCACTGTGGGACTTGCTTCAGTCTACTTTACTTTATCAAGTTATGCTTTAGGAAGATTTGCAAAAGATCCTCTTTCCTTCCTTTATTAGGTTGGTAGATGTTGATACATTGATAGATTATATTCGTGTAGATTCACCAAATATTGTGTTCTATCCATAGGAACTCCCGCCTCTAGAAGTACAGAAGCAAGCAGACCCTCTAATGATTATAGTTAACATTAATAAAATTGGCATTAGACGTACTCTCATTGATGTCGATTCAACATTCAATGTGTGTAGCTTTGATCTATTGCCTAAGATTAATATTGATTCATCTTCTATTAATCCTTCTTCTATTGTCATTTGTGGGTTTCATAATGTGGGTCGACAAGCCCTAGGCATGATAGTCTTACCTTTGAGGTTGGGACTCGTTACCATACCTACCCTTGTATATGTTATGTCAGAAAAGTTAACTTATAACCTTCTTCTTGGTAGACCATGGATTGATGCTATCGGTGAAGTCTCATCTACCTTGCATAAATCTATTAAGTTTATTTCTAATAATCAAGTAGTCATAGTTAGAGTTGACCCTAAGGCTATGCACTTATGTGAAATGGAAGTTGTTGGCCAGGTTTCAATTGTGCCTACTCTTATTCCTTTAGTGTCTTCCAATGTGTCAATGTTTACTCTAGCAGTACCTAGTACAAAGGGTACTCTAGAGATAAATGTCCCTAAAGAAGATCCTTTTGAAGCAAGAAATCCTAATTTTGCTCCTACCTCTTCTCAAGAGAATGCATGTCTTGATGATGATTGGGGTTCGTTAGACTTTATAGACTCCTTCATTGGGGAATATAAATTCAACCTGATCCACTCAGACCTTCTGATAACATCATCCACACTTGCTATCAAAGATGGTCATTCTTCTATATTGCAGGATAATGTGAACATTTAAATTGTAATGTTCTTATTTTTTATCCTCCTTCTGAGGAAGATGATCACACTTCTATTGAAGAGGTTAATGTTGGTAGTCCTATTAATAAAGATGATGGCTATACCATAGAAGAGTGTGATCCCCATTGTAGGAGTAACTCTCTCTATGGGGATCCTCCTTCATTGTCTTCTACCTTTGTGTCTTCTTCTTGTGAGGAGTCGAGTCTTTCTCCACAAGAGAAAGGGTTGATTCCTACTCCTCAATCTTTATCTGAGCAAGGACATATTTTTTTGCAGCTTCTAAAATCCCACTTAATAACTCCTCTTACACACAATAAATTTCATAACCATGATAAAGAAAAACATTCTTTCTGTGCATACCATCGAGTGCATGGCCACTCAACTAGTGAACACAAGGCCTTGAAAGATAGAATACAACAACTTCATGATTTTGGTGCTATCAAACTCCCATTTAATTGATACACCTACCTCTTTTTTAAATGACAAGTGATATTGAGGTTTACCTCTATCCTATATCTTGCATGGTTCTCCTCCCCTATATGTTGGGGGCAATGATAACTTGTTATAGAGGTGTGCATCCTTCTCAAGGACCCCCTCACTTTTCTGTCTTTCAAATGAAGTGTCCCTTGAGTGGACCCCTTTTTCTCTTGAAGGGTTCCTGAGGAAGGCCCTTTGAAAGATTTCATCTTAAATGAATTATTTACATCTAGCTTGAGGCCAGCATGACAAGACCTCACGTTTCAAATAGTGCATCCCTTGAGTGGACCCCTCTTCTTTTGAAGGGTTGCTAAGGGACCCCCTTGAAAATTTTCCAACTTATCGATGGTCTGTGTGACTATCTACTTACTTGCCTACGTGGCCACTTTCTGATATGTTCTATCTACGGGTAAACATGTCGCTTTACAGGTGCACTTGTGAAGCCGTTTTCTGACTCTATGGAGTCCCCTTCCTTTGGTTTCCTCCATGTGAGCTTAATCTTAGGGGATACCTCCCTATAGGTCTATGGGTTTGTAGGGCACTTTCTTGGGTTTCCTTCATGTGAGAGATCTTGAAGGACACCTTATGTGTAGGTCTACAGGTCTGTAGGGTGATTTCCTGGCTTCCTCCATGTGAGAGATCTTGGGGGATGCTTCTTTGTAGGTCTACGTGTCTATAAGCTACTTTTCTCAGTATCCTTCATGTGAAAGATCTTAGAGAACACCTTCATTGTAGGTTTACGGGCCTGTGAGGAACTTACATTCTTAAATTCTCTTTCTTCTCAATTGTACATACCGAATCAAAGATTTGCATCTTCTTCATCCTAAGTATATGCCCTTCCCCTCTTCATTTTAGAATTCCTCTATTTTATTTTTTAATTTGGGGATGATGCATAATATTCAGACAACCTTCTACATCGAGGTCTCTTTCACTTCGCTAACTCAAATCCTTTACCTTTTTATGTTCTAACATTATTGTTTGGTGTAGGTTTCCCTTGTCTAATGTGTTTCTTTTGTAGGTCTTCAGCTTGGGGGCATGTTTCCATGGTTCGAAGAGTTATCTACTTCATCTATAGTATCCTTTTGGCATATGATGTTATTTATGTTTAGTAGATTTCCTTTATGTTTAGTAGATTTCCTTTAGCGTGCATATTACTATAGATTCATAAGCTCGCTAAAGTGGGGGAAAAATGTATAGTTGCAAAATTGTACCCCTCACAATTTCACATACATTCTTGCATCCACATTAGTGTTTGCTCCCTTAGCATCTTGTGTAGTCTTATTTTATCCCTTGCATCAACCTTTTTCCCTCTCAAGATGCTCCAGTACCCATTTCAACAACCACCCTTGTGTGTCAGCTTTCCATCAAATCTCATGCTTTTCCCATTCATTTTCTTTTGTAGCATGACATGTCCAAACACTAGAACACCACATGGATGTCTAGTTTCCTTTGACATTTCAATGTTTAAACAACCATTTTCATGCATGCTTGCCACTTGTCATCTCCCTTGGTTGGTGGTAACGGCTCGAGATGCCTTGTAACTACCTCAGAAGCTTCTTTTCCCTCCTTAAATGTTATCTTTTCACTTCATTTGCAACTCTCTTTAGCTTCTAGCTTCACTCTATCATCTTGGCTTCTCTCTTTACTCTCTTGCTTGCATAACTCCCTTATTTGTCACAACAACTTCAAGCTCTCACATTCTCACAACACTCTTTGCACTCTTGGCCCTTGTAGCTCTATTGGATCTTGTAGCTTCATCTCCTTCACTTCATGCTTGCAAGCATCTTGGGATTCTATATCCCCTATCTATTACATCTCTACTTCATGATATAGGTTCTCCTCGTCGAGAGAGGATTGCTTTTATCACCTACATTTTGTGATACGAGTTTTCCTCCTCAAGCGGGGTTTGCTTTTATCACATTGCATTTGCTTACTTCTCACTCTCTCTATCATTTGGTTGTTTTTGGAGGTGGGAACACCAAAACGAGGGTTTGACTGAGGCCAAGCCCTATATAACCCCAACATTATCTCTAGATTTTACGCATGCAGATTTTGAAGACATTCATGTGCTGGAGGTTTCATCACTTGCGTGGTTGTAAGCACTTCCTTTCTTCTCCTTTCTGTATCATTTCTACTTCACTTCATTTCATTCCTACCACATTCTGCTACTTTATCGCATTTTTTCAACTCTTAGCAACTAGATTGCTAGTAGTCATTTAGTTGTTTTCTATGGCAAACCTACTTTCTGGTCTGTACGAGATGCCAGTGTTCTTTTGGGATGCTAGTGCGTCGCACTTCCATCAGCATTCTGTGTTGTCATCCTTTAGCTGAGAGCTTGTTTGCTTGTTTAGAAATATTCTCTTTCTGATTCTAGAACTCTTGCGTTGTTCCTTGAAGTAGTTTAGGGAAATTTGCTCTGTGAGGTTCTCTGAATGAAGAGAACTCATGAGTAGCGAATCACCCTTCTCTACATAATATAATCCTAAAATTTTATTACAAACAATCATATACATTATTTTTCATTTATAATAGGTTAATATAGTTAATATTAGATTTGAAAAGGAAATATAATAAATTTCATATCCTTATTAAAATTACATGTTGGTCAATGCCAAAGGTGCTATTGAGAAATTCATTTGTCAACACCATATTATCTAGTATGGATGTATCATGCTTTTGGCCTTTAAGGAGAATCCTCTCTAGTCTTAGATCCATAATTGCAAATAAATTCACAAATGTAACAAATGTGAGGTGATCATCAATGCCAAGGATCCTCATCCTCATCATCCTATGCAAAATCCCTACTATGTTATAATAAGGTTTGTGTGAGGGAAATGATTGACTATAAAGTCTCCACCTCAATACTCCTTCAAAAATGGAAGGGATCATCAAATATTGAATGTCCATCCTAGCTAGGGGTCCCAATGCCTAGTCTTAGGCATGATGTGCTCCCTTCATATCCTATGTAAATCCTTTGTCTCTACCCTAGAAATTATGAATATAAAAACAATTTTGAATCTCGTTGAGGATGTTTGATCACGATAGAGTTTCCTCAATAAATATTGCCAAACCTTTTTATTGTTGCATGGGGGCCAACAAAAAGACCATCCAACATTTATTCTAGAAGTTATCCCTTATTCTTTGATGTTGGCACCAATGAATAGGGAATCTCTTGTAACATTTTTGTAAAGGTGCATTAGTTCTCATATCAACACATAATGCACATAAATTAAATTTAAAAAATTTGTTGTCTTGCATTTGTTTATATGCCAATTTTGTAAGATAAAATTACCATAAATTTTCAATATGATTAAACCATATATTTATGAGACCACCAGCATAATATATATGACAAATAATAGATTACAAGGACGTGGTGAGGGATCCTTGATGTGAACTAGTTGCATTTGTGTTTTTTAACATATCAAGCAATGTTTGGAGTTCTTTTTTATTGGTTTTAATTTGACCTAATATTTTTCTTGTGTTTTACAGGGATAGTGAGGAACGAATGCATGATTTTCAATAGG
Organism: Sequoia sempervirens; assembly: GCA_007258455.2. NCBI lineage: Eukaryota > Viridiplantae > Streptophyta > Pinopsida > Cupressales > Cupressaceae > Sequoia > Sequoia sempervirens. The sequence continues at coordinate 221,441,107 of VDFB02058242.1, read as the reverse complement.
GTTAGTCTCTTCAACAATATTTCCATCATGCACATTGTTTATTGAGTCAAGTTTTGAGAATGTTGAAGGATTTTTAATTCCTAAAACTTAAATAAAATTGAATAAAAAAATTGTAATTTTTTCTTTAAATACCTAAAATACGGAATCTTGCCTTGTCAACCTCATAAAAATCATGATGACATTGGGTTGGGTGGAATCCACTTCATTACTTTGTAATTTTTTTTGCATAATTATTCCTCTATCATTTTTGGGATGGTTAAATTACATAGTATTGTTCCTCTTGTTGCTTTTGGTTTGCATATGGATTGTCATGTAATAAGTGGAGTATTCTTTTCTTTTGAATTACCTTTCCATAAGGAGCTATCATTGGAGAGGCTAAATATATGATCAAGAAGATGGTGGGCTCTCGAATAAATATTTGAACACTTTATGAAAATATTAGATAATGCAATTCTCATTTTAGTTTATTGTTCTAGAATGCCACCACTGAATGGGACTTTACTAATAAACAATATGTGGTGAGTGTGGAATGGAGTTTGTTCATCATCACCAGACTTCCACAAAAAAAATCATAGAAAATGGAAGACATCCTAGGGCTTGAACTCTCTTAAACAACAATGGGATTGGTCATCACATAAGGTATTCCATGTCTCAACACTCTCATTTTTAGATCTAATTATGAGGTGGAAATGTTATACTCTACTATACTCTTCTCTATGTCAATTTATTTAACAATTGTTTTTTAATTTACATTGTATACACTACTTAGGCTGATAGAAAAATTAGTTCAAAATGCAGATTTTTGTTTGTTTAACCTCTAATAGAATAAATATATGAACCTTTTTAAACTACCCATAACTAATATAAAGATATTGCGTAGTTTTGGTTAATATTATAATATAAAGGGTGTGGTCTCTGTGATTATCATTTATCTATAAAAAAATAAAAAAGATAAATTAAAAATCATGAGACTAGTAAATCCATAAAATACTCCTTAGAAATTTAAGTATCTATTGATAAATGAATTAAACTAAAAAATCACATGATACTATGACCTTAATGTTTGTGTCACTTGACTCAACAAAATCCTAAGCCCCTTTGACTACCTATATACATTTGTTGAAGTTTTCTGATTTCCATTGAAAAGTTTTAAGCTCTATATAAACTCTATATGCATATATAGATTATTAGAAAATAAGTAAAAAATAAAAAGTAAAATATTTCAAGCCTCTTTGACTCTCTATATTTGATTTAGTTTTCCAATTTCTATTGAATAAATTGTCCTACTTTACACTATAAAGCTGTTATATATTGACGAACGTAACTGAGTTAAACGTATTTACAAGAAGAGACAATCAATCGCAATAGCAGGCACGGATTGATTCTGCTTTCAGAAATGAATAATTTGGAAATGTCCATGAATTGTAAAGGTCAGTTCATTCTCTTACTCATCTTCACTACTTTTATCTTTGTTACATTTTCGTCCAATGAGGTGCAATACCACAATCAGATTGATGCAGAAGCTTTGCTCGAATTAAAAAAGTCTGTAAAAATGGATCCAACCCTCTCTTTGTCCAACTGGGTAAATGGAAACAATATTTGCAACTGGACTGGAATAACTTGCGATCGCAATCAAAGGATTGTGAGTGTGGTTCTCGAAAACAAGAGATTGGCTGGTACGATACCCCCTCACATAGGCAACCTGTCGTTCCTTACAATGCTCGACCTCTCTCATAATCGTTTCTCTGCCTTCATTCCCCAAGAGCTTGGTAACTTAGAAAAGCTGCAGTACATTAAGCTCTATGAAAACAGCTTAGAAGGTCCAATTCCAGTCAGTCTGTCTGCGTGCACAGATCTTTTAGAACTCCGATTAAACAGAAATTTGTTGAGCGGAAGCATTCCACCACAGTTGAGTTCCTTGTATAACTTGAAGAAACTCAACATCTCCTTCAATAAATTGAGTGGTTTCATCCCTCAAGGCTTGGCAAATTGCACTGAGCTTAAAAGACTAGATCTTGGGCATAATCTTTTAACAGGCACTATCCCTAAGTTTATAAGTAACTGCACAAAATTGTGTGTCTTATCTCTGTCCTGGAATGCGCTTGAAGGACCAATTCCATCTGAGATATTAACAGCATTGACCAGATTACAACATCTAAATCTGCGTTGCAACAAACTCAACGGTAGCATTCCCATGGAGATTGGCAAATTATGGAGACTGAGGGTCATTGTCTCTCATGACAATAGTCTTACAGGTACCATTCCCAAGGCCCTGGCGAACTGCTCTTCTTTGGAGAAGCTGGCTTTGTCTTCCAATTCCTTTTATGACACCGTTCCAGCAGAATTGAGTTCACTTACCCGACTGCAGGAACTGTGGTTCACTAATAATAGCCTTGGAGGATCAATTAATTTTCTCAAGAATTATACTGAAATGAAGATACTGTCTGTAGGGGCCAACAAGTTTGAAGGTACAATTCCAGAGCTTATAGGCTATAAGCTATCTAAATTGCAAGCGATGGAATTGTTGGAGAATCAGTTAAGCGGCAGCATCCCAAAATCTCTTGGAAATTGTTCCGCTCTCTATCGTTTTTCAGCGAACGACAACAAGTTGAGCGGAGTAATACCCCAAGAATTCGGAATGTTGACTCGTCTACAAAGGCTTTGTCTTACTGGTAACAGGATCGAGGGAAACATTTTTCCGTTTCTGTTAAACTGTACACAATTGCGGTCACTTGTACTAGCAACAAACAGGTTCGTGGGCTCCATTCCTGCGGATATTGGCTTGAAGCTCACCAACATACAAAATCTTTTATTGGGAGGTAATCGATTTCGTGGGGATATCCCAAAGTCTCTGGGAAATTGTTCTCAGCTCTCATGGCTTGATCTCTCACGGAATCTGCTAAGTGGTGTGGTGCCTCGAGAATTGGGAACGCTAACTGCTCTGCAGAGATTGAACCTTGGATATAATAGCCTGTCAAAAGGAGACTGTGCTATAGAGTGTGTGTTAGATGTACTTTCTAATTGCTCCATTCTTGAGATGCTGGGTCTAGAGCGGAACAATTTCAGTGGTACTTTGTCAAAGGGCATAGGAAACCTCTCTCCCAAGCTATCAATTTTGGTCTTGAGTCACAACAACATCACTGGCAACATACCAGAAGAGATTGGCAACCTTACCGAGTTGACCATTTTGAGTCTCAGTTTTAACAATGTAATTGGGCAGGTTCCGAGTGCATTGGGCCTTCTGACGAATCTACAATGGTTGGAATTGAGCTCCAACAAATTGGAAGGCAGCATTCCATTAGAGTTTAACATGCTGGTAAACCTTGAATTTCTATGGCTTCAGCGAAATCGTATTTCTGGAGATACTCCTTCATATTTGGGCGGTCTGCAACAGCTGAGGGGACTTGACTTCAGTTATAACGAGCTCACAGGAAGGATACCGAAATCCATTGGGCGATGTTTCCGCCTGGAGATTATTGACCTCTCATACAACAGCCTCACAGGAAATATCCCTATGGAGATCTCAAGCCTCCATTCATTGGCATTTTATCTCAATTTTTCACACAATTCATTGACAGGAAGATTGCCTTCGCTGGGAGGAATGCAACAGATTCAAGCCATAGATATCTCGGCCAATAAACTGTCAGGACCTATCCCTGGCGATATTGGCAGTTGCTCGGGGTTGCAATACCTGAACCTTGCCAAAAACAAATTAGAGGGAATGGTACCAATATCAATAGGGCAGCTTAAGAGCCTTGAAGGCATTGATATATCCTTCAATGAGTTGTCTGGGCCAGTGCCAGTTTCTATTGCAAATCTTACTATGCTCCGGCATTTAAATTTCTCATACAACAACTTGAATGGATCAGTCCCAAATCAAGGAGCTTTCAGAAACCTAAGCGCGACATCATTTTTGGCAAATCCGGAATTATGTGCAACCTCAGGTTGGATGAATTTACCGAATTGTACCAGCTCTGCCAAAAATCATGATGCGTTGAACAGGAACATTGTCTTGGTTGCTTCAGTTGGCACATTCTTGGCGTTATGTTGCATTTTGGGGGCATTTTACATTTTCTACAGAAGAATTAAAAGGGCACCGCTCACAAATAGTTTGCTGGGGCAAGGCTTCATGCAAATTTCTAGCCAGGAACTTCACGTAGCAACCCAAGGATTTAGTGCCGTTAATTTACTAGGCAATGGTAGCTTCGGATCAGTTTACAAAGGAATCTTGTCTGATAACAAGTTGGTGGCTATTAAGCTATTCGATCAGGACCCTCAAAATTCATACAAGCATTTCGTCAGGGAATGTAGAGTACTGAGAAAAATCAGGCACCGCAATCTTGTCAAAATCTTGTCCTCTTCCTCCGCTGGAGATCTTAGGGCTCTGGTACTGGAATTTATGTCAAAGGGGAGCCTAGAACAAAACCTCCACACAGATGAAATGCAGTGTAGCTTGAATTTGAAGATGAGATTGAAAATTGCACTTGATGTGGCACACGGGATGGCATATTTACACCACGATTGTTCTCCCCTTGCTGTTCACTGCGACTTGAAACCCTCGAATGTGTTAATGGACGAAACCATGACAGCCCACGTGGCTGATTTTGGAATTTCCCGTCTATTGACGTCTCCTGTTTCTGCAAGTAGCAGCACATCCAGACTGAAGGGAACGGTAGGCTACCTTGCTCCAGGTAAATACCCAAGCCTGACATTTTTTCCAATTTATGTGTTTGTCTTGACCTTTTTACCCCCACATATTAGTTTTGTTTTTATCAATGAAATCATTTTTTACTGTTACAAGAATATGGATTGGGAGGAGAAGTGAGTACCAAAGGAGATGTTTACAGCTTTGGGATGCTTATCCTTGAAATGGTGACTAAGAAGAGGCCTACTGATGTTATGTTTTCTGGAGATAACACTTTGCCCAAATGGGTGAGAAGAGCATTCCCTGAGGCAGTGGAGGGAGTGGTGGACAGAGAGCTGCTGGTTGATCAACGAAATATAGGCGAGTCCAGTAATGCTACAGCTGAAACAAGTGGTGAAGAATTTGAATCCTCTGAGCATGGCAGTTGCCTGCTTAGTTTCACTGGATTGGGACTGCAATGTACAAGGGAAAATGCAGGGGATAGACCAACAATGAGAGAGGTGGAAGGTATGCTGGAAAAGGTGGTGTATGGCAGGGCATATGGCAAGTTAGAAGACCATGCATCAGTGCAGAATCTGTTGAGTGTAGGCAATGGAGGGGACCATTCAAATAGCAGCACAGATCAAAGTGACAGCAGTTAAATAGAGACTCTTGACATTTAGTGAATCTCTTTCTATCAGCAATAGTTTTATCTACGTAGATATAAAATGAAGTTAAATAGAAATTGTTTTAAGAACTATAAATTTGAAGTTGTCTTTCAAAACAATATATAAAAATAGATATTTTTATTTTCGTTAAAGAAAATTAAAAACTTTTTCCTTTTAACATCATTGTCTACTTAAATAGTATGTTGAATATTATCCGTTATCAATTATTAAATACAGATTTTTATTTGGATTTTGTTTTTAAGTTTTTAGTAAATTATATTATCATTTTTATTTGCTTTCAATTATGAATATTTTCTTGGTTTTTAATAAACTAGTAGTTGCATGCATAGACATGCAACAATCAATCGATAGGGATCCTCCGTGAATAGGTATTTAGTGGGGATGGAAGAAGAAACTTGTTTTTCTAATGCAATGTAAAGCATACAAATTGAGAATTATTTGCAATTGTTTGAATGAGTCAAAAAAGGGAAAGCATGTTAATAATTCAATATGGAATAACGCGAGCTTAGTTTATAGTAGGAGTTGAACAAGGATGAGATTTGTCAAGTACATTGTAATGAATAGAGATGTTTGAAAATCAATTTATATATTTATATGAATAATTAAATGGATAGATCAATTAAAGCAAAGCTATGTGTGCATTAAAAGATATGAATTTGACATACATTACTTGAAGATGTTATAAAGCACTTAAATTTGGTGAAGAAATTATTTTATATCTCTACATTTAATTGGAGCATTGTATAACATTTTAAACCCCATGTTATAGTCAACTTCTTTATTGTATAACATTTGCATAAAATGGGAAATTGAATTTTGCATTTCCACATCAATTATTTTTAGTTGGAAATTGATTATTGAAATGTAAAATAAAACTATATGCCATTTTCATTATTTGCAATGTATGCATTAATTGCAATCTCAAGCAATTAATCATCAATAACTTTAATTACAATATTTTAAAAAAAATGATTTTAATTAATAATATCAGGAGAATGATTTTAAATACAATTTAAATTTTCAAATAATTAGTTTTGTTAATAAGAATAATTTCTCTCCAAAATTTAAAGTATGATATAATTTTATATGTATTTTAGTCTAATAGTTGTTACACCTATATGCACATCTATATTTGATGCTTTTGTCTGGGTTAATCAATCAATCGATTAATTATTATTTAATTATATTAAGATAAGGCAATGCATTGCAAGACTAGCAACCATTTGGATAAAAGAGGAAATTGATCTTTGATATCTATGTCTAGGTTAATGAATGAATTGATTGATTATTATTTATCTTTAGATAACACAATGCATGGGACATTATTGAATAAAAAAGTATTCTTCAAAAAGGTCATTGTTTATTTGAATATTAGTTATAATGCTCACCACAAATAAATTTTCCAAAAAAGAAAGATGTTATAAGTAGTATCCACTCAATAATTTTGGGAACGAAACATTTTTTTGTGCTTGTTATTTATGGGTTAGAAGAAGCATGCAATGAAACAACACACATATATTTCATTGTTAGAATACTTGAATTAGAAGGTACGCCTTGTTTTGAGGGAACATGAGAAACATATTTTTACTTCCCTACGACTTGCTATGACATGGAAAACATGTTATTATAGAGTATGTTTGTTGAAGCTAAATTTACACAAGGATTTGTGTACACATAAATCTATGTAACAATAAATATATGGTGTTAAAAGTAAAACCACAAAATCCATGCTTGTTTTCCACCCTAACATATTGGCATCATGAAGCCCCATGGACTCTAGCCAAACCCTTGAGCAAAAAAAGGATGAAACAACCATGGGAGATTTCATGGATTTTCATCATACATTACACAATGAAAAACTTGAGAAAACTCTGGTATTTTCATATATAATATCTGATATTGTTGTGTTTTCTTTTATTTCATAACTTTAAGGGGAAAAGGTATCCTAGTTTTTGAATCCTCTTACATGCTTAAACCGAGTTCCTGCGAATGAAATAGAAGGGTATTTTAGTGCACAAGCAAGGAAAATAAAAAAGAAATGATAAAAAATGAGTAAGTATATGGGTAAAATTAATATATACAATGTGAAGCTAAAAATAATCAATAATTTTTACAATTAGCTAACCAAATTTGTCTATTGAGAGTGGGAAAGTTTTGTACTTACATACACTATTGATCGTGTTTAAGAAGGGCAAGTTGTATTGCATCGAGTAGTAGGAGCATCAAAGAATTTGAAATAGATAGTGTACAATACACTAATTTTGTTGAATGCCTATTATATCTATGGAACAATATAAACGAAATAATATACATATACAATAAAAGAGGTTAGCACTATCTGTAAATAGAAAGAGATAAAATGGAACATTTTGAATACATGGCATGTTGGTAAAGTATTGTCTATAAGTAATCTATTGGAGAAGTTGAAAAGAGAGTTGTGGAAATAATAAAAAATGCAATGGTTAGAGTAGAGTATATTTTTGATAGACAAGTGTATGTGAGAATTTGTGTGTGCATGTATAAAAGTAGCAACAAATATGTGAAGGTGGAAGAAAAAAACACTAAACCCATGCTCGTTGTCCTCCCTACCATATTCGCATTATGAAGCCTCATGGGCTCTAGCCAAACCCCCAAACAAGAAATGTAGGTGAGGTCCACAAAAAATCTCATTGATTCTCACCATATGTCATAGAATATCAAAGTTGGCAAAAATGAGTGTTTTCAAACAAGATCTCTAATATTGTTGTCCTTTTTTGTTGTGAGAAGTTGACAAAAAAATATTTCCTCATAAAGAATTGGCGTCATGGGATTTGAAGATGGCTAGAGGAACATGTATAGATGGAATATATAGAAGAGTGTATAATAACTAAAAAGGTGCATCTAACTTCAGAAACATATATATTTGTATAGTTTTTTTTTTTCAAGTGCTTGTATTTGCATTGCATGGCTAAGATGTGTATGCACAAAAGTGTTTTCAAAACATGGGAACATCTAACAACCAATAACCAAAAAGGTAAAAAATGCAGTCATGCATAAAAAGAAAACCAGGGCAACCATGACATTGTAAATGGTTTAGTTCAATGGAGAAACATACACAACTACCATGTGCTTCTGGGGATAAACAATGTGATGCAATCAACAAATTTTTTGTCCTCTTAGAATCAAATGATCATGGTTCTCGGTTGTCATCCATAATCATGTAAACCCATGCTTGTTCTCCTCCCAACCATATTGGCATCATCAAGCCTCTTGGGCTCTAGCCAAACCCCCAACCAAAACAAGTAGGTAATATCCATTCAAAATCTCATGGACTCTTATCATATACCACAAAATAAAAAACTTGGGGAAGGGCAAGTGTTTTGAAACAAGTTGTGTAATATTGTAATTTTTTTTTTTGGTCTCACAAGTTGACAAAAAAGAGATATCATGGTAAAGAATTAGCATAATATATACATATGTATACTTATATATATATATACATATATCCACACAACTTATGCAAGGGTCAATGCATTCTATCATTGTTGTACAATGGGGGTGGACGAAGTAAATGCAAGCAGAGGAAGTAAGTTTAAATCTACCAATATTAAAAATACAACTACAATATTAGGAAGAATATAGTAAAAATGGTCATCAAATTGATAGGCCAATTGTTACATAGACTGCTTACTGATACATAATGCACATTTTTCTTTGCAATACTAGGGAAAAAGAATATCATAAAAGATATTGATAGAAAACAAGTAATATATGTAATAGTTGCTTCTTAATTCAAAATTCAAGCTACTAAATTAGAGAAATTTTATAAGAACTATTAGGAAAACACTTTAAGAATGAGACATAAATGGTAGATGATCAAAAACCCACATGAAACATATTGATACAAGACAAACAGTCCATGTAAAAGTTGGCTTTTCTAATCAAAACAACATACATGGGCAAACACTTGCCTTCTGTTTCTACGTATCGAGGCAACCAGCTGTACCACCACTAGCTTACCCACGTAGGAAGCTTTGTGGTTGTCATAAGCAGCCCTGACTAGTTTGTTCTAGGTAGCTTGAAATAGATGAGGGAAAAAGAATATCATGAAACATATTGATATAAGATTCAAGCTACATTGTTTGGTAGTAGATATTGAAGACAAATAGAGGAATTGTATAACATGAATTAGAATAATACTTGTTTGGTACTTAATATTATACACAAAAATCAAAATTGTATTGATTTCCCTCAAACATAGACAGATACGCATGCACATATATATATTTATTCAATCCCCTGATTGATATATAAAAATATACATATAGGCAGATATACATATCCATATATGCAGACGAAGAGCAGTGTGGCTCATTTGAGAATGCAACAAAAATTTATATATACATATGTATATCTAAATAGATCTATACACTATGTTTGTTTGTATTTATGTTGAGTACAATTTAAAATACAGTTGAAAATAGCATGTATAAGTATTTTCTATGTTGTGATAAAATTGCCAAAATACAACCATAGCATTCAATGATATAGCATTGATAAGTTGTTAAGAACAAAGCATTTTATCATGTAGTATGTGTAACATATTCATAATGCCACAATGACTCTTCTAACAATGCAACTGGATTATTATATTTTCTTGCATGTTTTGGAGTATACTTTCTCACACTACAACATTGAATATTACATTTAGTTCTTGTTGTGCCATCGCACCACAATGGTAGGATTATATATATATATACACATATATATACATATATATATATACATATATACATATACATATATACATATATATACATATACATATATATATACATATATACATATACATATACATATATATATACATATACATATATATATACATGTATGCATACATATATATACATATATATACATACATATACATAAATATATACATGCATATATTCTAAATATGAGTTCCATTATTTGGCACTAAATATTATAGAGAAAGATATGTAATTTGTAAAATAACTATTAGGAAATCATTGAAGAACAACATACATCTGATTCTTAAGTATTATCCTAATACCTCTTACAATAGTTACATAGACTACCTGTCTTGTCCCAATATGTTGCATAATATTCTTTTCCCTTATATGTTTCAACTTCCTTATAACAAACTGTTAATTATCGTTGTTTTGTTGTTTGTATGGGAAGAAAATATATTGATTAAGTCACATTTTCAAAAGAGCCATTACGGTCTTCGTTTGGTATCAAACTATTGTAAGAATCATTGCCCTTAGATCTATTCTATAGCAGATTTGATAGTTTTAAAATTGTTGTACTCTAGAATTTGGAAGTTGTTTTACATGGGTATTTTGCATAGATGATTTCTCCATAATATTGAATACCAAGTAATGAAGCTCAAATTTCCAATAAACCCTATGGTGTTATACACATTTTGGATAGATTATGTTTGAAGTTTCCATTGAGATTTTCATCAGCCCAGCTGTGAATTGGATTTGTTGGTGCCAAAGATGTGTCAGCCAACAATGACTTGAGAAAGTTTTTTAATGGCATGTGGAGCTTCATATTTACATGGGTTGGTGGTGGTGGAGTTGGTGGGCTTGGTAAGTGGAAGTTGAATAGTAAGTGTTTCCTCAGGCAAGGGTTAATGCACCCTTTCATTGTTGTATGATGACGATAGACGAAGTGAATGCAATATTCAATGTTGCAGTGTGGGGAAGTATACTTTGATTAAGTTGTATTGTGGAAAGAGCCATTGTGGTGCTAGTTTGATAGCAGACTATTGTTAAAATTGTCACCTTCAGCTCTATTTTTTACCAGATTAGAGGGTTTTGAAACTATTGTGCTACAGAATTTGTAAGTCATTTTACATGGGTATTTTGCATAAATGATTAATTTATTGTTCGTTTGCTCAAAGTTTCCACTGGGATTTTCATCATCACAGCCATGAATTAGATTTGCTGGTATCAAAGATGTCCCAATGGAGGGGGGCGAGTTGATCGATTTTTTTGTAGTGACATGGAGCTTGGTAATTACATGGGTTGGTGGTGGTTGAGTTGGTGTCCTTGATACACAGAAGCTAAATGGTTGTGTATAGTATTTAGTAACAAAAATAAGTGTTATTCTAATACCTCTCATATAATTACTCTATTTTTCTTCATTATATATGTGTGTGTGTGTGTATGTATCTATCTATGTTTCGAAGCATTGATCTTCACATACAGTTGGATTCCTTCTCTATTGTTTTTTTTAGCTACAATAATTTTTTTTTAAATAGAGAATGCTGATAAAGAACCACAAAAGATGGAATTTGTTTGCAATGTTGATAAATATAGGAAAAGGAGAATATACATGAGGTCCTGTTTCAAAGCAAAAGAAATTCCATAGATGAAATACACAAATATCGTTAAAAGGAATACATTAAACAAATAGCGAAGGTTTTGCTTCAAAGCATACAATGTATACAAATAATTTTATAAACATACCTTATTTTGGTATGTATTGGAACGTATCTAGTCATACAAAAAGAAAAGGGGTGAATGTATAAATTTGGTATGTATTGGAGGATATCTAGGCATGCAAAAAGAAAAGGGGTGAATGTCTAAGTTAGTAAAATATAAATTTATAAAACAAACCTTGATTATGGTTACAACTATGGGTGTCTTTTAGGCATGAATTGTTCCACATATGACCTTCATATCTCCTTGTCCATCTATGCTTGCATCGAGGCCAACATCATATTACTACAAAGCAACATTTTATCTCAATCTATTAAAATATATATTTGTGGTTAGATGTGTATGGAATGGAAAAAAACACAGTGGGAAAATAACTTACAACAACAATAGGGGGAGGAGATAGTGTAGATTGCAAAACACAACACTTGTTGAAGCATCCAACTTGCCAGCTAGTGGAGGTGCATGGAAGGTTTTAACCATTTTGTGCCTATTGAGTGAGGCAACCAACTCCACCACCACCAACCCATGTGATCAACAATGTCCACCATTGTTGTGAGTAGGCCTGGCTAAGCCCTTGTAAATTGCATAGATTGTTATCATATATTAAGCAAAAAATACAATGTATAGAAGACTATATAGCTCAAAAGAGAATTCTATAGATAAACATTATACATATACATATACATAGACAAATACATACACATACACATACACATATAGATACATATACATATACATATACATACACATACATATACATACACATATACATATATATACATATACATATACATATATACATACACAGACATAAACAAACATATATACATGTATACATACATACACATATACACATACATATTTCACCATAGAAAAATGGACCCTTGTCATTTTCATGGTCTTTTAGGCCTTGCTTCATGATGTTTGGTCTATTTTGCTCTGATTTTATGATGTAACATGGCTTGAACATGCATATTTAGGAACTAAAATTCAAATAATGGTATTTTGTGAAGGTGTTGTGAAGTGTTGTAAAACATTTCTACACTCTTCTAGACTCTATTCATTACAATTCACGTAAAAATTACCTTTTCATCACTAAACAAGTATTTTGAAGTGTTGTAAAGTCTTGTAACAAGATTTCACACTTTTCCAAGTACAACTTCACTATTTACACCTTTCTTATGCTTTATTTCACCCTTTTATGCCCTTATAGGCTTTAATTAAGTGTATTTTTGAATGTAGTCCTGACAAACAAAATTAAATACAAGATAATTCCTAACACCCATTTTCCATGGGTGGCGAATGAGTCCCTGTTGTCTCCAAATTCAATTTTTTTCAAAATTCCTTTTAGGTTTTTATTCAAAATCACTTGATGTCGGCCTGTGATAAGTATGAACAGGTTACTAAGGCACAAGATGGTATAAATAAGTGATTTTCACCTCATTTTACATCCTCCAACATTCACACATCATATTCAAGCAATCTCAAGCATTCAAGCAGTATTCAAGCATTTTGGAGAATCCATTGACACTACTTCAGATTTTCATCATCAAGGGTTTGGTAAGTTGATAGCATTTTCATGTTATTTTTTTATGATTCTCTTGAATTTAATTATTTTGTTAAGGGTTTGATTACCAAAGTTGGGTTTGACCAAGGAAAACCTCTATTTGCTAACCCTCAACCATTTTTCCCCTCTTGCATGTGTGCTTGCAAACCTAGGTATGAAGATTTAGCAAGCATTTAGGTGATTGAAGATTGGTAAACAAGTCAACTAGATGCTTCAAGTCAAATCAACTCTATTTCAAGCTTGAAGAAGGTTTTTTGTCCATTTCTTGCAGAATTGACTTCAGCAACCCGACAAGTAGACATTTCCAGATCTGGTGTTGCAGAGTTGTCTCCTAATTTTTTTGAATTTTGGGAGAGGACTAATTCACCACCAGTTGATAATAAGTCCCACCTTAAGACTAAAAATCTAGATTTTGTTAGATTTTGGATCTTGATAGTTAGAAACTTGCTTCCGATAGCTTTTCACTAGTAGTAGGACTAATTCACCACCCTGGGCGAATGAGTCCCACTATTGATTTTCTATAATCTCAGACAACATTCAGACCATTTCAGATTCCTCAAATCTTGCCCAGGTGCACTTTGATTCAACCTTTCTTTGTTTTGCATTTATTCATCTTTTAGTTCATTGTTTACATATCATAGTGTGTTTTCCAACATAGTTTAAATCTTAGTTTTGCATTCATAATCATTCATATAGATCACTTTTTGCATTTATTTCACTTCTTTTAGCTTAAATTACATCAAATATAACATAATTTGAGTGAACCCTTTAGCATTTTTGGCCCTATCTCTCTCCTTTTAGGTGAAAAACCCTAGAAAAGTTAGAGAGTTGCATTGGTGCCAAAAATATATGGTTCATTTTGAACACTTTGAACACTTTGAACACTTTACATTTATGAATTCATTCACATATTGCATCCTAGATTGCATTTGCATCAACATTCAATTAGCATATTGTTTTTTTTTTTGCATTCTAGGACTTCTCATATTGCATTAGTGAAAGCTTTGTTTAGATTTCATTTTTGCATTGCATATCATTGAAAAAACTAAAAATATGCATTCTACATCCTTAATTGCATTATGAACAGCATTAGAATCACATTAAATTTTTTGAAAAACACAAAATAATGTCAAACAATTTTTGGCATTTTCATACATTTCTATTTTTTGTAGTTACTTCTCTATTACAGTTAGCATAATTTATGTTATTTTCATTTAGAACTTCTAGATTACTTGGCATTTACATTCACCCTATCTATTTTGGTACTTGTATGAGTGTTTGGTGCCCCATTGATAATACTTTAGGTAGAAAAAGTTTTAGACTCATGGCCTCTGGTGATAGCACTTTCATTGTGGACCTTGGGATCTCAAGAGCTCCTACTCCTAGTATGGACAATAGTGCATTAGGCATTGACAATACCAATTCTATGCCTTCACCTTTCCATCCAATGAATGTTGACACCCAAAACAACTTCCTCCCACAAGAAAAGGTCATTAATATTCATGAGGATTTTTCAAATTTACAACAAGACTTGTCACTTGAAAACATTTCCACCATTGCCATATCCGCAATTGAAAACCTTCATCGTTTGATTGAAAGTGATGATGGTTTACAAGTTACAAAGAGAATTGCTGATATTTACAATAAACATGCCTCTTCTAATAGCCAATCCATAAACATTCCTATAAGCCAGGGAGGAACTCAAGTTTCTTCCCCTTCAACCATAGCATCCATACCAACTTATACCAATCTGCAAGTCACCACAACTATGCACTAGGTTAATTATATGGCTCCTTCTTTCCCAATTCTAACTAGCATTCCTAGTTCATTTGTGGCATCACAAGTCCCTTCGACTACCTTCACCCCCTTATATTCCTTTCACTTCCCCTAACACCACCTACACTCCATCACCATTTTCCCTTCCACCTCAAATGAGTTACCCTGACTCTATTCTTACACAACCCCTTACAATCGTTTCATCCATTCAACAACAACTTTCCACCATTAGCCAAGGTCAAACCTCTCTACCCACATATCATGTCCATAGCAGCCCCTTATCCTTATAAATCTTACTCACAGATGCCACAAGGGATAGGAATGCCTCGATTTGAGAAATACGAAGGTAAAGGAGACCCTATCAACCATGTTAATGCTTATACAACTTTATGTAGTGACTTTGTCCTTGATGATAAACTTTTAGCCAAACTTTTTCCAAGGACCTTGAAAGATACTGCATTAGAGTGGTTTTCCAACTTTCCCAATCATTCCATCCACTCCTTCAATGAATTGGTGGATGCTTTCATAAGTCACTTTCAAGTTCAGATGACACCTAAAAAGACAATGGCTAACCTCATGAGATGTAGACAAAACACAGATGAAAAAATAACTGATTTTATCTCATGATACCAATCCTTGTATGCTCAAATTGATGTCAAGATTCCTGATGCACATTTGCAAAAGATTTTTATCAAAAACTTGCACACAAACCTTCAGGATAAACTAACTATGATTAAATTCCCTTCATTCATGCACTTATGTACAATGTTGTGTGAATACCATAGCTCGGTTTTATGTCATGATTCAAAATCCACTTCTAACTGAGATGAAAATTTTGAACACAACAATCAAGCCAACAATCAAAAGTTTCAAAAACCAAATAGAGGCTTTTTACAATTCAATCCATCTCCTCAACCACAACCACCAACTCAACCAGTTCTAAAGCAAGTGGAAGTTATTAAAGCAGCGAATTCTTATACCTATGGGAACCTAAATAGATAATTTACTACCTTACCTGATACCCTCCATAATACAATGAACCAATTACTACAACAAAACATGCTCACTTTTCCACCTATTAAACCACTTGATCCCACCTAGCCATTACCACCCACCTTCAAACCTAATTCTTATTGTCATTTTCATCGCCAAAATGGACATGACACTGAATACTACAAGTGTCTAAAACATTTAGTTCAAGACTTCATTGAGTCAGACCATTTGTCCATTGTAGGTGTTAATGATCAAGGCAATAAGTCCATTGCACCCCCTAACTAGAATTTACAAATCTTGACCAATCCCATGCCTAAACACAATATCTCATTTGTTAAAGCTAGCGAACCTTCAAACATTGATGTACTGAATGTTGATACAAACAATGAACATGATACAACTCCATTTCTTGCCCAACTTACTCCTATGGATAAACTTGTGGGTACGATAGTCGTTATCCCTCGTAAGGGCCAAAACAATAAATCTCTTGATATAACTTTCTCTGCTAAAGATATACTTCAAAAACTTCCTAATGGTCCTCTTTACATAGCCGGTTGAATCTATGATAAGCCCTAATAGATCCTACTTGTGGTGAGAATGTGATCATAGAAGAGTTTTTAGTAGTACACGATCTTTATCAAGATGATTATAATAAATCAACTGGGTGGATAAAGACACATACTAGTTTTGCATTCCCTATGATTAGATCGATCATGCTCCCATTACAAATAGGACCCAAAACTTTAGATGTAACATTTTCAATTATTCCACAATCAGATCAATTTCATTTGCTACTAGGCCACCCTTGGCTTCGCTAAATGAAAGCGATCCCCTTAGTGGTTCACAAGTATTTGAAGTTTCCACATGGCAATGAAATATTTACCGTACACCATAGTGTCTTTAATCCCTTACCCTCTAAAGGTATTTTTTCCTTAGAATCCTTTTGGCCAACACCCATGGAACCCATCACCCCTCAAAAGGACTTCTTTTTCATAACCTATCAAAATTTCAAAGCCAAGCGCATAGCTAAATTGTCTCTTTGTAACATGTACCCATCCACTTCCACTCCACCCATGATCATAGATAAAACCATGCTTCAACCTGAGTCTAACATCAAACAAACCATACAACCTCCTGACCAACCACCCTTAGACACTTCCATGCCATCATTTAAACAACCAAGGGAAAATGAAACAACTCATGTCATGCCTCTCCACATTAAAAAAGTATATAAAGCCAAAGAGAAAGTAATTGATCCATCCTCTCTGGTTTCTTTTGTTCTTCCCTCTTCAGAAGTAGATGAACCTATGATGACACAATCTTCTCTTACACCTCAACAACTCCAAAACATAATTAAACAAAACCTCGGTGCTAAAGAATGTAGGTGTTGTCGTCATCTCCTCACTCATAAGTCACAAATGGAAGAAAATAAAGAAAATCAACCTTTGATTTTAACAAAAGTAATAGATGACCACCCTCCTTCTCTTGATCTGCCACAAGATAGCCTAGTCCACCCTTCACAAAAAACTGAACCAATCCAACTACTAGAACTTTTAATACACCCTTCATTGGAAATCACCCTTCGTCCTCCTATTTTCATCAATTGATCTTGATGATGATGATGATGTGAAGATAGCCAAAATTGATGAAGAAGTACACAATGATCTAAACTCTTTATTTTCATCTATAATGAGCTTCAAAGATAAATCCTCTCCACCAAGTGAAGAGCCTGGTACAACTCCTAGTTTGGAGCTTGCAATTCTTCCTTTGGACAGTCAACCACCCTCGCACTACACTAAACATGATTGGGAGGTGGATGACTTATTACTAGCTAGCCTTTTTTTCATTTATCATTTTATTTTTCCTTTCTTGTGTGTATTGTGTCCCCCCATAATGTGCATTTAATGTTCTCTCTCATCGTATACTTCTTCTATTTGTATCTCTCTTCTTCTATATGTCATGCATCTTCGCTTTTTCTCTTTTCATTTTGTGTTCTCCTTTTGGTGATACCAAAAAGCGTAGAGATGCCCTATGTCTCTTCCATGTTGACCTAAAAGGTCCTTTTACTTTTTCTCTTTTTCTTTTGTACTTTCATTTTGGGGATGATGCAAGGCCTTGAGACTAAAATGTCTCCTTCATGTTGACCCAAAAGCTTTTTCCCTTTTTCTTTCTCCTTTTTGTTTTCTTTCTTTTCACTTGTATTTTCCTTTTAAGGATGATGCAAGGCATTGATACCTCAATGTCTCTTCCATGTTGACCCAAAATGGACTTTCTTTTCCTTTCATTTTCACTATCTTTGTGTCATTCTTCTAGTTCTATGTGCTTTCGGGAATGATGACAGTTTTGAGCTCTTTCATAAATATATTGCAGTAATGAACATACTGACCCCAAAACCATAGATCCCTTATTTGCTTGGTGTGCTCTTTTCTAGGGGAAAACACCCTTTATTTTTCTTTCATTTTCATTGACATGATGCATCCTAACTTTGAAAAATATGACTTGGCATAGGGCTTTCCAAGTTGGCTCTCATGTCTCATTTTCTTTTTGTATTTTTTTCCCTTTGGTACTTTAAAGTAATTGCTCACAGAACGATGTGTCACAATTCCTTTAAAGTGAGGGGCATACATTACCATTAATTCATTTTCATTCTTGGTTCTTAGTGTAGCCTTGTCATTTCATATGATTCCCTCATCACTTTGTGGATGACATTGGGTATGATGTCCTTCATAAGTGTGATCTATCTTAGCATATTACATTCCTCTTGGTGGCCTGATGCAATGCACTGCATCCCCTAAGTTGTGAATACTATTCTTTGATTGGTCCTCTCTTGGAGACATTGGACACAATGTTCCATAGGTGATTGACCTTGCATGAACTTAACAAGACTCCTTTGAACATCTTTTACATTTTACATTTTTTCCACCTTGCATAATGTAACTTGCATGCTTGTAGCACATTCCTTTTTTTTCATGAGTTCTAAGCATATAGAGCTTTGCTTGTCTCATGAAGTATGAACATACATTTTCCCTTGTGGTGCCTTGTTAAAGTTATCTGGAGGTATAACTTTGATATGGTTGAGCGAGAAGCCCATCTAGCGGCATGACTTTTCCCCATAGCCACCTTTGTGTTTGTGAGTGCATTCCAACTAGCATATGTATCTCCCCTTTTTGGGCTTTCTCACCCCACATACAACTAGAAGTTTCATGGCCCCAAAGTGAGTATAATTGGTCCTCCTCACCCAACATACTTCCATGAGTTTTGTCACCCCAAAGTGAGTATACATTCTCTTTTAGCCTAGATCTAATCCACAACTAGTTGGACAAATGATCGAAGCTTCATCTGATTCTCAACACTTGTGTGTTCCTTTGTTCTTATGCTTAGTTTGCCATGGGATCTTCATCCTAGAAGCTTGATCATCCCTCTTGATCCTTGTATTCCATCTTGCTGACAGGTACGTGCAAGATCATGATGGACCAAAAAGTGGCGATATGTAAGTGATATGATGGCCCATGTGGCTGACGACTTTTTTTTACCCAAAATTGATGAAATGAAAAGGGTTTTTAAAGGAGATTCTCAGCTTTCCACCAATATACATTATGATTTTCTTTGAATTTAATAAATAATTATTATTCATTTTCTATTTGAATTATGACTAAAGTCATGATTGATAGGCTGATTGAAAAACATCTACAACTTTCAAACGGTATCACATTTTTTGAATCCAAAACATGTGTCACATTCTATACTTCACATACTATAAGATTAAAAGAAAAATAATAATAATTTCATAAAAAATTTGACCAAGTTAAGGTGGTCAGACATACAAGTTCTTATATTTTTTTAAAAGTTGTAAGAAAAAAATCATAATTAATTATTTACTTGGAAAACAATTACAATAAAATATGCATCACATGGGCACATGAGTCCTCTACTTAAATCTAAAATCTTCTAATAAAATATTAACATTTTATTGTGGTTAGGGTGGTCAGACAGACACCTTATTTTTTCCCTAGAATTTAAGTACTACTACATTGAAATTTCAAATTTTTACCAAATAGATTTTTTTTTTTAAAATAAACCTAGTAGTTTAGAAACCACATTCAGTTTTCTACAAATTCCATTCTTACATATTTTTGAAATAATATAGATAACTTATTCAAATTTTTTATGTCAAGCTGCCTAACTTTGACTTTTTTGAATTTTTTGCCACTTAAGGGCTTTTTTTTCCATGATGATCCTGCACGTACCTTGACATAAGTACATTTGAACCCTCCTCTTGATGTTTGTGTATAATTTAGTGTGATTTTGAAGTAAGTGTATCCTCTCACTAAAGTGGGGGCTAAATACATCGTAGAAAAATGGACACTTGTCATTTTCATGGTCTTTTAGGCCTTGCTTCATGATGTTTGGTCTATTTTTCTCTGATTTTATGATGTAACATGGCTTGAACATGCATATTTAAGTACTAAAATTCAAATAATGGCATCTTGTGAAGGTGTTGTGAAGTGTTGTAAAATATTTCTACACTCTTCTAGACTCTATTCATTACAATTCACCTAAAAAATCACCTTTTCATCACTAAAAAAGTCTTATTTTTAAGTGTTTTAAAGTCTTGTAACAATATTTCATGCTTTTCTAGGCACTTCACTATTTACACCTTTCTTATGCTTTATTTGACACTTTTATACCCTTATAAGATTTCATTAAGTGTATTTTTGAATGTAAGCCCAATAAAAAAATTAAATACAAGATAATTTTTGACACCCATTTTTAGGTCCTAGGTGGGACCCATTCACCATGGGTGGTGAATGAGTCCCTGTTGGCTCCAAATTCAAATTTTTTCAAAATTCCTTTTGGGTTTTTATTCAAAATCACTTGATGTTGGCCTATGATGAGGACTGACGGGTTACTAAGGCACAAGATGGTATAAATAAGTGATTTTCAGCTCATTTTACATCCTCCAACATTCACACATCATATTCGAGTAATCTTAATCATTCAAGCATATTATAACATCAAATCAAGCACTATTCAAGCATTTTGGAGCATCCATTGACACTACTTCAGATTTTCATCATCAAGGGTTTGGTAAGTTGATAACATTTGCATGTTATTTTTTTATCATTCTCTTGCATTTCAATATTTTATTAAGGGTTTGATTACCAAAGTGGGGTTTAACCAAGGCAAACCCATATTTGCTAACCCTCAACCATTTTTCCCCTCTTGCATGTGTGTTTGCAGACCTAGGTATGCATATTTAACAAGTATTTAGGTGATTGAAGATTGATAAACAAGTCAACTAGGTGCTTCAAGTCAAATCAACTCTATTTCAAGCTTGAAGAAGGTTTTCTGTCCGTTTCCTACAGAATTTACTTTGGCAACCCGATAAGCAGACATTTCCAGATCTGGTGTTGCAGAGTTGTCTCTTGATTTCTCAAAATTTTGGGAGAGGACTAATTCACCACCAGTGGAAAATGAGTCCCACCTTAAGATTGAAAATATATATTTTGTCAAATTTTGAATCCTCACAGTCAGAAACTTACTTCCAACAATTTTTCACCAGTAGCAGGACTAATTCGTCACCCTAGGTGAATGAGTCCCACTGTTGATTTTCTATAATCTTAGACAACATTTAGACCATTTCAAGTTCCTCAAATCTTTCCAAGGTACACTCTAATTCAGCCTTTCTCTCTCTATTTTGCATTTATTCATCTTTTAGTTCATTGTTTGCATATCACAGTGTGTTTTCCAGCATAGTTTAAATCTTAGTTTTGCATTCATAATCATTCATATAGGTCACTTATTTGCATTTAGTTCACTTCTTTTAACTTAAATAACATCACCCATAACATAATGTATACACCTAAAAATGGTCTGGAGTATATAATTAATTAAATATGATTGATTTGATTAATTAACCTTAATTTCATCTACTTAATAAATAAATAGAAATATTTATTTATATCTATAGTTCATTTTGAATTCTTCTATTTTTATCATATTATTTCCTCTTAATTAAATAAACAAATTTAAATACTTTGTTTTAGTTAATTATTATCATTATTATTTCTATATTTATTCATTTATTATATCTTAATCACATCATTTTATCTTAATTAATTAATCAAGTTTTACTAATTTGTTGTTTAATTATCATATCTCTTCTATATTTATTTAATAAAGAAATTTCTATAGTTTTTTTTATTAAATTAATTATTCCCTTTTCCTAATTTGAATAAATCAAAATATTCAAATAAAGGTAATTTCCTCTATTCAATCACCAATAAAATTAGATATTTTATATCTAATTAATTCAACTGGCATTCACGGGAAAGCTATGGAGATAAATTGGAGACAAATTGGAAATCAAATTTTCAATCCCCTTCCTCTGATTCTTCCTATCCTCTCGCAATAAATTTTTGTGTGTAGGAACCATTCCCATATTCTTCTCAGGCTTCTTCATCCTTCACCATTGAATCCTCCAGATCAAATCTTGACCTTTTCCTTGTTGCCACATCATAGGATGCTGCTGGGAAATCTATATATACAAACTCTATCTCCAGGAAATGGATCCCAACTTTGTGCAAACTTAATCTACAAAAATAGCAATCAAGCATTCAAGCATTTAGCAATTATCATTTATCAATAGCAATCAGTAGAATCATAAGCCTGGCATTCCATTTAGATTCATCATAGTTTACAGTAGTTTCATTTATCTTTTTATGTCATTTGCATCAGAAGGATTTCATCATTGCACTTAGAAATAGAATCATATAGCTTTAGCATCATAATCATAATCATCCCATTCTCTAGATTGGCATTTTAACAGTCACAATGCTAACCAAATTTGAGAGCCCTTTGTGATTTAATAAATATTTAGAGATAGGGAACAATGAGATGCTTTCAAGAGTTTTCCTATATTTTAATTAGTTTAATTTTTGATTCTCTTGATATAATGTTTCATTAAGAAGTGTTGTTTGTTATTTTATTCATTACTTATTCTACACTTACATTTTGGCACTCACCGTGGGGCCTTCTAAACCCATGTTTTAACATTTTTTTCTGAAAAGTGTCTGTACAGGCTTCTAGCATGTTTCTTTTAGTGCAATTGAGAGATTTTATGGTGCATCCATCAAAAAATTTAGCACATTTGATGACTGTTTCAGCACATCCACCAAAAACTATAGCGCATCTGAAGACTATTTTAGTCCATCGACCAGAAACTCCTAGCATGATTGACTATTCCTTATTCAACTCTATTTAGTGCATCAGATCAATTCTGTAGTGCATCTGACATATTTTGTGGTGCATTTAATTGATCCTAAAGCACATCTGATCAATTATATGGTGAATATGACCTCTATTATAATGCACTTGTAAATAGTTGTCTGGATTCAATATGACCATGACTAGTGATTTCATTGTTACTTTTGGACTAAAATGAACCAATCCTAGGGTAGTCATTTGGATTAAAATACACCATTCCTAAGGTATTCATCATACATTTGCTATCTCGGTTAAAATTAACATCATATCTTTTACGAAGCAATATCTTCATGTAGAATAGCAAACTACCATTTAGGCTTTTAAAACTGAACATTGTTTATTGTGATTGTGTGGTGATAGGCCTATGGTCTCCCCTTAACTGGGTGATCAAAATGCTAGAGTCATCTTTTCATTTCATGCACTTTATGCTTTATTAAATCCTTTAGAAGGCCTGTTGTAGTGGGAAAAATTACTCACCCTATGAGAACGATCTGAGTGGGAACAACCAAAGCAAGGTTTTCCAACCCACTATAAAATAAAAGTGAATTTGGGGAAACCCACATTTACCAGAAGTGTGCAAGATAACCATCCCAAAAATATTTTTTCTAAAGATTGGGAGGTCTCCTAAGGGATTTTATCATTTTTCGCTCTGAACGGATACCCTATCTATGAACTTTAAGTTAGTATCCAACTTCTCAGTTTCCGAACATTGTAATAATCACGGTTCAAGGGGAGGGAAGAATCTACCCCCAAGACACTCACCATATAATTTCCAAGGACCGTTTGCTCAAGGGATCAAAAAATCTAAATTTGAGTACACATCTGGCAAAGACAAAAACACGGGCACCCTCTAGGGGGTGACACAGCTGTGTGAGTTGACATAATTTTAAGATGTGGGTTGTTGAGTATTATGATGACCTTTTTGACCTTAAGAGTGAATCTACTTGAACTGTATTCTTTGTTAAAAACTAGTGAAAATCAAGAAGGATCATGTTTGATTCTTGAACATACACTTATTGTTTAGATTCTAGAACTTAAAAAAAATTGTTTTACAATTGCTTGTTGTGTTTTCAAATCATTAATTCAGATAAAAGATCATCCAGAAAGACACAAAGAGTTAGAAAAATCAAATTGTGAAATTTATGATTAGGGATTGGAAAACCACAACATTTGTCAAGAAATCCCTCGCAAAAAGAGTCAATAAACCAAAGAATAACTTAGCTACAAATTTTTTTTTGGAAAGAAGACAATTTTTATATCAAAGTAGGAAAGTCTTGCTTCAACATAGAACTTTCATCTATAGGTTTCATGAATTTTCTAGGGGATATACTGATGATTTTTCTTTAGATCCTTTATATTCACAAGCTTATTTCCAATGAAGAGCTCTTTCACAAAACCATAATCATAGTCAACCCATTTGTTAGTATTTCATCCCATGACCAGCAATACAATATTCCAATAGGCCAGATCAATTCTTACAATAGAGAAAAATCTTGGAAACATTAGGCTTTTCATAAAAAATCAAAGATTTATCAGCAAATATATCCTATCAAAGTACCCCAAATTTGGAAAATTACACGCAAAAAACAGCCCCTTTAGTAAGAAAAACTAGACAACATTGAGAAGTCCCAAAATAGCACATCTACCAGATACTTTAGCACATACACCCTATCTTTTAGTGCATCCGATGTTCAAATAGCCCTTTCATAGTCTATTTCAACACATCTAACAAATTTTATAATGCATCTATAGTATGTCATCAAAAATTATTAGTGTCAGAAATTACCAAATATTTTGGCACATCTACGGTCTATTTTACCACATATATACCCTATCTAACAACACATTTACCATATCTTTTAGTGCATCCACATTTTGTTTTAGCGCTTATGCCCTCTGTAATGGTGCATCCACAAAACAAGAAAATAGAGAGCTATTAGAGACCTCTGTTAGACTATTGACATCGAAAACTTAGGTTTTATTAGACAGAAACATTTTCACCATGCAGGCAGTGTCTTAAATGTGAAACAAATAGGATTTTACAAGTCAGATCTCTTTCAAGTTAAACCTAGATATTTCAACTATAAAGTGTCCAAACTATCCAACACAAATATTGATTTTTAGGTTAAGTTTCATTATCAGGATTTTGTCATCCTACAATCACGAAATGAAAACATAATAATTAGATTTTTACCTTGTTCTCATCAATAGGATATATCATTTTATTTTACTTTGTTAAAATCCAATTGACACATCCAAACAAAAAACATCAAATTTTATTAAGAAGAACAAATACTTGTATGCCAATTTTGGCAAGGTTACAAAGATAGAAACTTAGGGAAAAAGAGATTGAAACACCAAAGACCATGGATGAAGAAAATCCCTTTCACAAATTCCATAAAAATGATCCAAATGAAATAACTCAAGAGGATATCCAAACAACACAACAAGATCCGAATTTCCATAAATTTATGGAAAAAGTGTTAGAACAAGATATGGAAAAATACCTTTTGATGCTAACTGAACTAGGGGCAAAACTTCCAAAGGACTTCGACATAAATCGACTAAAAGAAGCAACTAGAATAGCTGAAATCGAACCAAAAAACATATAAAACATATATCAAGTGCCCTAACACATCAAATGCAAAACTTACAACAACAACTTCAAGATATACAAAAAGGAACCACAAAGAGGTAATCATTGGAGGACATTTGTCCTTATCCTTTTCATCCAAGTGTGGACATGATACCATTTCCTCGACATTGTGAATTCCCAAAATATGACAAGTACAACGGTAAAACATCCCCAATAGATCATGGGTATGTGCAGGATCATCATGGAAAAAACAAGCCCTTAAGTGGCAAAAAATTCAGAAAAAATAGAGTTAGGAAACTTGATGTAAAAATTTGAATAAGTTATCTATATTATTTCAAAAGTATGAAAGAATAGAATCTTTAGCAAATTGAATGAAGTTTCTAAACTACTAGGTTTGTTTTAAAAAAAAAATCTATTTGGTGAAAATTTGAAATTTCAATGCAATGGTACTTAAATTTGATTGAAAAAATAAGAAGTAGGTGTCTGTCTAACCACCCTAACCACAATAAAATGATAATATTTTTTTATAATATTTTAGATATAAGTAGAGGAATCATGCCCCGATGTGATGCATATTTTTTTGTAATTTTTTTCCAAGTAAATAATTAATTATGAACTTTTTATTCCAACTTTTTAAAAAATATAAAAGCTCATATGTCTCACCACCTTATCTTGGTAAAAACTTCAATAAATTCAATTTTTATTTTTTTAATCCTATAGTATGCAAAGCATAGAATGTGACACATGTTTTGGATTCAAAAATTGTGATACTGTCTGAAAGCTATAGATGTTTTTCAATTAGCCTATCAATCAGGAATTTAGTCATAATTTGAATAGAAAATGAATAATAATTACTTATTAAATTCAAAGTAAAGCATAATTTATATCGGTGCAAAGCTGAGAATCTCCTTTAAAAACCCTTTTCATTTCATTAATTTTGGGTAAAAAAATAGTCGTCAACCACATACCCATCATATTGCCACTTGTTTGCCCATCATGATCCTGCACATACCCTCATGTGAGGGAATTTACAACCGTGAGTTTATAATTTCACAAGAAGACACTTATCTAATGAGGTTAATTCCAAGGAGCTTAGGAGGTCAATGTATGGAATGGTTTTGTAAACTACAACTAGGAATTCAATCTTTTGAAGAACTAGTCAACAGATTTATCTCACAATTCTCCTTCAATATTCAACATGAGGTAACAATAAAAGACCTTTACAACATAAAACAAAATAAAGGTGAAACATTCCTCTCATTTCTACAATGATGGCGAATATTTTTTACTAGGTATCCTCGTTCTATACCTGAAGAAGAAAAAATGGAACTATTCATTGACAACTTAACTGATGACATGAGCTATAGGCTTGAACTACAATGTCCATCTACATTTGAGAAAGTGATTGAAAATGGGCTCAAGATTGAAGAAGCCTTAGTCAAAAGATGAGTGATAAAACATTACAATGAAGGATCAAATAATACAAATTCCTCAAATCACTATGGCAACAATGATAAACCTAAGTTTTGGAAAAAGAATAGAAATATTGGAAACAATGATGCAACAAATGACACACAAAATGAAAAACCAGTATTTAATTTGATGGAAACTACTATAAACACCAATCAAAATAATGACCAAAACATCAATCAAGGTGTCAATCAAAATAACAACATGAAGAATGGAGAATCTAAACCATAATCATATCAAAGTCAATCAAATCGATGAAGATTCACGCCATTGGGACAAACAATAGAATAGAATATGAGAGAAATTATTGCAAATGGACTTATTACCTTACCTGAAGCAAGAAATTGGGAACCAAAAGTGAAACCATCTTGGTTGAATGATGTTGACTATTGTAACTTTCATAAAAATAAAGGACATAAAATGAATGATTGTATGTAGTTGAAGCATCTAGTACAAGATTTGATTGACAGTAAGAAAGTATTTGTAGAAGGACATCAAACCAACAATGATCACAATTCATTTACAAATCCTTTACCAAATTATGAAAAGGGAGAATCTTCTTCTACAAATGGTAAAGGTAAAAATGTAAACTACATTTATGACACCAATATTCATTGTATTTTTGAGGTTGAGAAAAATAATGTCATTGATAATCAAACTAATAACATTAGCATCAATGACATAGTATCACTAAACATGATCCTGAACATAGACACATCCAACAATCAAATCAATGAAATAAAAATCAAGGAAAGACAAGACTATCAACCAGTCAATGTGACAACAAGGGGGAAATCCAAAGTGATACTAAAAGGAGTTGCATCTAAAACCACTACTCCCCCTTCAAATCAATACAACATAGTCGATCAACTGTACAAAATACCAGAATAGATATCCATATTGGAACCCCTTAAAATTTCACCATCCCATAAGGAGGTTTGGAAGAATCTCTTGTGGCCACCATGGTACCCAATAATCTAGATGTCTATCAATTTCAAGCTATGGTGGGACATTTAACCATGCCTCATTTTCTATCATTCT
This sequence comes from Sequoia sempervirens, assembly GCA_007258455.2. Taxonomy (NCBI): domain Eukaryota; kingdom Viridiplantae; phylum Streptophyta; class Pinopsida; order Cupressales; family Cupressaceae; genus Sequoia; species Sequoia sempervirens. The sequence continues at coordinate 221,412,636 of VDFB02058242.1, read as the reverse complement.
CCAAACAAGATGATGTATAAATTAATTGCCCCCACAATGTGGCCCTTCATATAGAAGTTTTAATCCATAAACACTATGTTAAAAGTGTCCTAATAGATGGTAGATCTGGTTTAAACATTTTCACTTTAAAAAAGATCCATGCACTAGGTTATTCTAACAATTCTATTGATACCAAAAGGAAGATCACAATAAAATCCTATGATAAAGAAGAGAGATCCTCTAAAGGGTTGATTGTGTTGCCTATTCAAGTCAGGCCAATTGTGAAGAATATAGTTTTCCAAGTGTTAGAGAAAGAGTTGACATATAGCGTACTCTTGGGACGTCCATGGATTCACAAAATGTAGGCAGTGCCTTCAACCTATCATTAGTGCTTAAAATTTCCCATCAATGGATTGGAAGTTACTATTTTAGCTAACTACAATAATCCTAAAACTTGTAACATGCTTAAGGTAGCTCAAGACACTTTGGTGCCCCATAATAGAGAAGCAAACACTTCTAGTTCATCCAATAGTGAAAAGAAACTAAATTTTATATCCAAATGGGTTGAGAAAAAGGACCAGTCAAAAGAAACAACTATTGCTAACTCCACTTCATCAAACAATGAAGATCCACTGAATACTATATCACAACAATTCAAAAATAAGATCCAGTTAAAAGACAAGGGCTTGGGAGAATATTGCATTAAGCCATCTTTATGTTTTCCACAATTTCTACCATCTCCAAAATCATATGGGAAGCCATAAAAAAAACACAACAATCATCACAACCTACCACGGTTTTGGATTAAGGTTTGTAAAAGGAGTTACTCTAGAAGGAAAATTAGAAGACAAGGCCATTCTTAATTCGCTCTACAAAGACAAAGAAGCGTCAACATCAACAAATATCAGCATAAAGATAGATCTGTATGGAAAAGGAAAAGCTATCTTAGAAAAAATGGGGTATGAAGGACAAGGACCTATTGGTAAAAGAAAAGAGGGAATTGTAGAACCCATCCAACCTCTGACACTTCAATCAAAGGACAAAATAGGACTAGGTTATATGGGAGAAACAAAAGAAGAAACCACTCATGAAATTGTTGAAAGGATCCTTCAAATGAGGGATAACTCTGAAATAGATTCTAATGAGTATGAGTGAGATTATTTATTATAAATATCATACAAGGACATATAGGTTGATGTTATAAAAGAGTATGCACCCACATGTCAGAAGGGACAAAGTTCAGGGAGGATGACAAAATATCGATGACTCAAGTGAGGATGGACAGATATCGAGTGAGATAGATGACTTGGAAGAGAGTAATATCATATACCTTGACATTACCACTCAAAATTTTGACAACATTGCTATCAGAGCCTTTACTTCCATTGACCTTGACCAAACAGATGATCTTCTACCCTTATTGCATCTTGAACTTATCGACTAGGAACCAATTTAACCTATCAATATACCTATCTTTATGAATGATGATGCTATCATAAATTTCCTTTGATGTGATGAACCTGACACAAGTTCTACTCATAAAACTTGTAATGATGCTTCATATCAGGAGGGTGCCAAATCTTTTAGTTACAAAATTGAAAATAGGAATAATGGATCTAATGGTGAAAACCATTCAATGGTAGCATTAGATCTCAAAAAAGTAAAAATAAAGAACACATCTAATTGTGAAAACCTCTCTGAGGCACTGAAAGATGGGAGATCTGACACCCTTCCAGAATATTATCATGAAAGATCATCAGTTCTAGTGGAACCTACACAATCTATCAATCTTGGCACAACAAAAAAGGAAACAATTCTACATCTGGCAGCATTTATGATAGAACTAGAGAAGCCTGAATTCACCAAATTCTTTGAGGAGAGACATATCAACTTTGCTTGGTCTTACTCTAATATTCCAAGGCTAGATCCATATCTTTTGATGTATCATCTATCTCTACCATCTGGAATCAAACCAATAAAGCAAAAAATAAGGAAAATGCATCGCCACACCACATTGATGGTAAAGGTTTAGCTGAAAAAGTTGTTAGATGCAGGATTCATTAGGTCCATCGATATTTATGCTAAGTGGTTTCAAATATTGTACCTATATCTAAACCAAATAATAGTATCAAAATATGCACAAATTTCAGAGATCTAAATAAGGCATGTCCAAAGGATGATTTTCCTTTACCAAACATTAACATTATTGTGGATTTAACAACAAGACATGTCATGTTGTCGCTAATGGATGGCTTCTCAGGGTATAAAAAAATCAAGATGGCAACTGAAGAGTACAAGAAGACAACATTCACGTGTCCTTGGGGCACATTCTGTTGGAACGCCATGCCCTTTGGGTTGAAAAATGTAGGTGCAACATATCAGAGGGAAATGACCACTATTTTCCATGACATGATGCATACTTTTATGGAAGATTACATGGATGATATTTTAACAAAATAATATACCAGAGAAGGAAATTTGGAGATCCTGGGGAAAATCTTTACTAGATTGGAGAAGTTCAATGTCAGATTAAATCCAAAGAAGTGTTTGTTTGGGGTTACATCACAAAAGCTCCTCGAATACATAGTTTCAGAAAAAGGTATCGAAGTGGATCCAACCAAAGTCAAAGAGATAATGGAAATTCCACCACCAAAGAATATCAGTCAACTATGGTCTCTACAAGGTAGGTTACAATCAATAGGAGATTTATCTCCCAATTAGCAAACAAAAGTCATCCATTCAATCATCTACTACATAAGAATGTCTCTTTCAAGTGGGATAAAGAATGTGAAACAAATTTCAATCAAATAAAGAAATATCTGATGTCGTCTCCCATACTCACGCCACCTATAGAAGAGAGACCACTGTTACTATACATTGCAACAACAGACATTTCTTTAGGAGCTCTATTAGCACATGAAGATCCTAAGGGACAGGAACAAGCTATTTATTATATCAGCTGGACTCTGAATGGTTATGAAATAAATTACACCTTCATAGAAAAAGCTTGTTTGGTAGTAGTATTTGCTACCCAGCAGTTGTAGCATTATATGTTAACCCACATAGTCAGACTCATAGCAAAGATTGACTCATTAAAGTATTTACTCAGCAAGGCTGCTCTAACAGGAAGACTAGCAAAGTGGGTCATGATCTTAAGTGAATTTGACATCCAGTATGTAGATCGAAGAGCCATAAAGGGTCAGATGATAGTTGATCAATTAGCTGAAGCTCCTTTACCAAATAATCAACCAATGAGCATTGAATTTCCTGATGCAGGAATTCTTACTGTCACAACACAACAATGGCGGGTTCATTTTGATGGGTCATACACACAACGCAAGTCTAGTGAGAGAATTCTATTTGTTACACCTCAAGGACATACCATCCCAAAGTCCTATAGACTTATGTTTCCATGTACCAATAATGTAGTTGAGTATGAGGCATTAATTATTAGCATCAAAGTAGCAATTGAATGGAAAATCATAGAACTACAAGTATATGGAGACTCACAACTAGTCATCTATCAGGTAAATGGAGAATATCAAACAAAGGATGAAAAGCTCATGCCATATAAGAAAATGATAGATGATCTCAAAAAATACTTTATGGATATCAAGTTTGAATATATTCCAAGGGCAAAAAACAAAGCTGCGAATGCTATGGCAACAATTGCTTCTCTCTTGCAGTTACCAAAAAACTGAGGTTGTTATGAGTTTATGGTAGAACAAGTGTCTAACCCTGCTTATGATAATCTAGATTCTCACACCATATGCCAATTAGTTGACATTGAATCCTCAATCTATGGAGAAACCTATGCTTACCTTAAGGACAATATCTTTCCTCCCAATCTTTCAAGAAACCAAAAATGTAACTTCATCCATGAATCTGCATGACATAGCTTAATTGTTGACATACTTTATCATCGAGGTCTAGATGGTACTCTTCTTTGGTGTCTAGAACATAACGAGTCTGAGATAGCTTTACATGAGGTTCATGAAGGAATTTTTGGAATTCATTCAAGTGGACTAACCCTAGCGAAGAAACTCCTCTATTTGGGATATTGTTGGTTGAAAATGGAGTAGGAGTCCTTCTAGTTTGTTAAGAAATGCCAAAAATTTCAGATCTATGGTTACTTAATTCATGTACCATTGCAAGAATTGCATTTGTTTACATCAGCATGGCCCTTTTGTTAGTGGGGACTGGACTTGGTAGGAAAGATAAATTTGTCTTCATCCAATGGGAAAAAATTTATAATCAAAACAATGGAGTACTTTACATAATGGATAGAATTAGTTCCTTTAACAACAATCACCAAAATGAAGATCTCGTCTTTCATACTGAACTACCTCATCTGTAGATATGGAATTCCCCAGTCCATTGTCTCAAATAATGGTCAACCTTTTAAATAATAGGATGTGCAGGAATTGTGTGAGAAGTTTCATATCCAACATCATTTTTCAATACCATACTACCCTCAAGGAAACGACCAAGCACAGGCCTCAAACAAAACAATTCTAAAAATTCTAAAGAAAATGGTTAACGGTGTTGGACGTGATTGGCATGTTCAATTAAATCCTTCTCTTTGGGCATACCAAACTAGAATTAGAACACCTACATGAGCTACAGCATATGCCTTGGTATATGGATTAGAGGCCATCCTACCTATTAAGGTGGAAATACCATCACTTTGTGTATCACTGAAGGGTATAATATCAGATGAGGATTATAGAGTCTCTAGACTACAAGAACTGGAATTGTTGGATGAACGTCATTAACAAGTTGTAAAACATTTGAAGGCATACCAACAAAGAATTTCCAAAAGCTACAATCACAGTGTAAAGCCTAGAGTCTTTCAAGTTGGTGACTTGGTTCTAAAAGAAAACCCTAGAAATCAATAGGACAATGAAAAGAAAAGGAAATTTAAACCTAACTAGCTAGGTCCCTTTGTCACCATATCAATTTATGGATCTATAGCCTATCAACTGTCTACACCTGAAGGGAATCTGTCTGTGATGCAGGAGCATCTAGTGGTATAAGGGCAATCCTGCATCACCCAAAAAGATGTTTTCCTTTATTGTTCCTTTTTTTATATTTTTGTAGATTTTTTTGCATATTTGGACACCCTTTTCATCAAATAAGAGTTCCCAACTTTCATAATTGCATTTCTTCTTTTTCTGCTCAATTTCTACTTTTAGCATTTTTGAATTTGACAGCCTTAGTTATCACAGGATGTGAAGAAGTTTGTCCTGAGTTACAGGGTTTTTTAAATGGCTAAAGAAGTGAGCTAGAATATAGGGTTATATCAGCCCTTACCTATACCAAAGAGGCCATGGGAGGATATAAGTATGGACTTTGTTTTTGGTTTTCCAAGGACACAAAGAGGGAATGATTCAGTGTTTGTGGTAGTTAATATATTTTCAAAGCTGACACATTTCATTCCATGCTAGAAGACCCATGATGTAGTCCATATTGCTAACTTGTTCTTTAGAGACGTGGTGAGGCTACATAGTCTACGAAAGAGTATAGTTTCAGATCGTGACACCAAATTTGTTGGATACTCTTAGAGGGCCCTATGGAAGAAGTTGAAAACATATCTAAAGCTCAATTTTGCACACCATCCACAAATGAATGGGCATAATGAGGCTATGAACAAAAGTCTGGGTAACCTACTAAGATGCTTGGTAGGAGATAAAACCAAGGGATGGGACTTGATCTTACCCCAGACATAATTCGTTTACAACAATTCAATCAATAGAAGCACTGGTATATCACCCTTCTAGATTATGTATGGAGCTAGTCCCAAGATTGCTCTACAATTGAGAAAGATGGACCAAGAGAAGAAGATAAGTTCCAAAGCCAAAGACTTTGTAGAGCACATCAAGAACATACATGAGAAGGTAAGAGAACATATTAACAAGATGAATATACAGTATAAGTCTAAGGTAGATTAGAAGAGAAGGAATAGGGAGTTTCAGATTAGTGATGAAGTGATGGTCCACTTGAGGAAAGAAAGTTTTCTAGTGGGAACCTATAGCAAATTGAAGATCAAGAAATTGGTCCTTGTAAGATATTGAAGATACATGATTTAGGGAACACATATGAGGTAGAGTTGCGAGAGGGAGTCAACATTTCCTCTATGTTCAACATTTCATATTTGAAAGAGTATCATGAGGGTGGTGTAGAGGAAGTACCAACAATGAAACAATGTGGCATTCCAACACCTACTTCAAAGAAAGAGGATATTGAAGCAATCCTGGATAGCCATGTGGGAAGGAGTACCAAAAATAAAAATTATGAAGAATATTTGGTGAAGTGGAGAGGAAGGCCTGTGGAGGATTCATCTTGGCTGTCTAAGGTAGAGGTTGACCATTTGGGTTTTCCTTAACCATTTGAGATGTGATGGGGACACATCTAAAATTACCTTGGGTGTCTGATATAAGAGCATCTAGTGGTGTAAGGGAAATCTTGCATCACCCAAAAATATTTTTTCCATTATGCTTCCTTTTGTTAACCTTTTGTAGATGTTTTTACATTTTGTGATACCCTTTTCATCAAATAAGAGTTCCAAACTTTCAGAATTGCACTTCTACTTTTTCTGCTCAATTTCTATTATTTGCAATTTTGAATTTGAAGGTGTGAGGAGGAAAAAAATTATAGTAAGCTTCAGGAAAGAAAAATAATCACTTTGGCAAAAGAATCAAGTCAAGATCATTCCTAGTTTGAAAGTTATTCAAGTTTCAGTTTTTGCTTTTTTCCCTGAAAAACCTTTCAAGTCCAATTTGAGGCACTAAATAGTCTTGTATGGGCCCAAAGATCATCAAATTTGGTGGACTAAATTCTTAGTGTGTTCTTCACTTTAAGATGTTTCCAATGGTTCAAACGGTTAGAAAATCGGAGTTCCAGATCAAAAGTTATGGCTTCCGGAAGTTGGTCAATTTTTGGCAAATTGCCAATTTTTGAATAATAACTCAATTTTTGAATTTCAAATTGTAATTTCTAGCACCAAACTACCAAAAATCATAATTGGAATGTTTTTTGGCTCCAAAACCAAAAAAGAGCTATTTATGGGGGGGTTTCTAATTTTTGGTAACTTTTTGGTAAAAAGAGTGAACACTAGGAAAAGGGGAACTCTGTAATTTTCTATAAGAGCATGTATTACAAAACTCGATGATTTGAGATCCTCTAAATGTAATCTTTTCATATTTTGAATAATAAAAATATGCTTTGATTGTGTGTCTATTTTTTGTATCTTGGGTTGGAACTTTCGTTAGGTGGTATCAGAGTGGGTTTTCTTGATTGTGTGGATAGATCAATGATCATGAGGCAGTTCACACCAGGATTATGGTTGTGGGTTTGAGATATTTAATATTCCTCCAAGATTGATGCCTAGTAGGTGTGGTTGTGCCAAAGGTGGTAGAGGTGGCAAAAATTCTAGTGGAAGAGATCCATTGGTGGCTGAAAGTTTCTAAGCCCTCAAAAGACAAATTGATGCATTGCAAGAATAGATGAGAAGAGGGTTAAACTCAGGAAGGAGAGAAGAAAGTGAGGATGAAGAAGAGGTGGAAGATTTAGATGTAGAAGAGGAAGAATAAGTGATTGATCAAGATCACATGCAACTGATAAGGGTCATTTTGAAGATCAAAAAAAGACCTAGAGTAGAAGTTCCCTATTATTCTTGAAGTTTGAACCTATAAGACTTGATCAACTAGATTAATGATCTAGAAGAATATTTCAAGTATCAAGAAATAGAGGACCCATATCGAGTTAAGTTTGGAAAAATGAAGTTGAAGGGCCACACAAATATTTGGTGGAAAGAGGTCCAGTTGGAGAGAAATCAGAGAGGAAAAGGAAAGATCAACAGTTGGGATTGCATGGCAGAGAAACTGAATAAGCAGTTCATACCAGTGGACTACGAGTTAGATCTATTGAAGAAATTGCAAGGGTTGAAGCAAGGAAATAGTTCTGTGAAAGAATACATAGAATATTTTCACAAGATGATCATCACAATGGGCCATGTAGAGGCCAACAAGGAGAAGGTAGCCTGTTATCTTAATGGGTTATGGCCAAGCATTCAAGATGAGCCAATCCTAGTCAAAATGACCACCATTGAGGATGCATACCATTTTTCTCTAAAAGTTGAACAAAAGATTTGATATCAAGCAAAAAGGAGGAGGATTTCAAAGCAGAAGGGGTAGTTGAAGATCCTCTAGAAGCTAAAATGAGGATGAGAAGAAAAATGGAGATGTGGGAAGTAGTCGAGGCAAGAAGAATGATAGCATCTACCACCCTCGTGATCAAAAAGTGGAGATCAAAGAGGTAGAGGACAAGGAAGATCTAGGCAAGGATCTGAAAGATGTGGTTTTCAGAGGAACTTGTTTCTAGTGTGGTGAAAAAGGGCATCGAGCCTATAAATGTCCACATCACCAAGGAAGGATAGATAGAAGGCCGAAAGGTCATGCAAGGGTTGCACATATAGATAAGGAGGCTCAATCTGAGTATTCAGATGATGCTAAAAGGGGAGAAGCCCTAGTGGTTAGAAGATCCCTAGTGATGAAAGAGAATAAGCTAGAATAGAGGAAGAATTTGTTTCACACAATGTGCAAATGTGAAGGAAAATATTGTGATGTCATTATTGATAGTGGGAGCATTGATAATATGGTGTCAAAAGAGATGGTTACGAAGTTGAAGGTGAAGAGGGAAAGGCAACCACATCCATATCGGATTTCTTAATTGTAGAAATACCACAAAGTTTAGGTCAATGAGCAATGCCTGGCAAAGTTCAAGATTAGGATCTCTCATGATCAGGTACTTTGTGATATCATCCTCATGGATGCATGTCACATGTTGTTGGGGAGGTTGTGGAAATGTGACAAATGAGCTATACATGATGCCATGCAAATATTTATTCCCTGACGAAGGATGGAGTCTGCCATAAGTTGAAACCCCTGAAGGATGCTGAAGAAAAGTTATGCAGTAGTGCTAGATTTTGTTATGTTGATGGAAGGAAATTTTTAGAAGGAATGAAGCATGAGTGTATATACTATACATTGATTCCTAGAATGGATAAGAAAGATAGTGAGAAGGTGCCAATAGAAGTTTCTAAATTATTAAATGAGTTTTAGGATATTATTTCTAATAATGTACCTGAGCGCTTACCACCAGTGAAGAAGATCAGTCATCAAATTGACGTGATCCCTGGAGCCAGTTTTCCAAATAAGAGAACTCACATAATGACTCCTACAGAAAAATGAGGAGTTGAACAGACAAGTTCAAAAGTTTTTGAGAAATGGTTTCATTCGAGAGATTCTGAGCCTATGTGCAGTACCTGAAGTACTAGCACTAAAGAAGGAAGGGGAGTGGAGGATGTGTACAGACTCCTAGACCATAAACAAGATAACAATCAAATATAAATTTCCCCTACCAAAGATGGATGACCCAATGGACTATTTGAGTGGGGCTCAATACTTTCAAAAGATTGATATGAAGAGTGGATATCACTAGATCTAGATTCAAGAGGGAGATGAATGGAAGACCACCTTTAAAACCAAAGACAGCTTGTACGAGTGGTTAGTCATGCCCTTTGGGCTAACCAATGCACGAAGAACATTCATACAGCTCATGAATGAGGTACTCAAAGAGTTTCTAGGGAGTTTTATTATTATGTATTTAGATGATATTTTTATATTTAGTAAGTCACTAGATGAGCATTTAATGCATATTCATAGAGCCTTTAAGAAGTTGAGAGAAGAGAAATTGTTGATTAATTTGAAGAAGTGTAGTTTTGTGAAGAAGGATTTAGTGTACTTGGGGTTTTTTGTCTAAGAAGAAGGTTTCAAGATGGACCCAAAGAAGGTGAAGGCTATTTTAGAATGGCCTAAATGAAGAACAACTACCGAGGTGAGATCTTTCTATGGTTTGGCCAACTTTTACAAAATATTCATAATAAAATTTAGTAGTATTTGTGCACCCCTAACTAAAAGAATGAGAGGGGATACAAAGGAGTTCAAATGGAGTACAGGGGAAGCAAAAAATTTTGATCTGTTGAAGTAGAAGGTGACAGAATAGCCTATTCTAGCCCTCCTAGATTTCAATAAGGTGTTTTAGGTAGCTTATGATGCCAGTGGTTGTGCCATTGAAGTAGTGTTAAGCCAAGAAGGTAAGAACATTGCCTATTTTAGTGAAGGATTAAATAATGCAAAGAGAAAGTACTACGTATATGATCAAAAAATTTATGCAATAGTTCAAGCATTAAAGAAATGGAGGCATTATCTATTATCGAAGGATTTTTTTCTATATATTGATCATCAAGCATTACAGTACTTGAATAGTCAGAAAAAATTAAATTAGAGGAATATGAAATGGGTAGAAGTTTTGCAAAGTTATACCTTTTTTTTAAAGCATAGGAGTGGGAAGTTGAATAGGGTTGTAGATGCCTTAAGTAGTAGGAAAACAATGTTGATGGAGATGTAAATTGAAGTGGTCGGGTTCAATGAACTCAAGACATTGTACCCTCAAGATCCTGATTTTATAGAGGCTTGAAAAAATTGCAAAGAGATTGTTATAGTTTATAGGATGAAGTGGCTAGATTTCATAATCCAGGATGTCATGTTGTTTAAGGGAAGTCAATTATGTATTCTGAGGAGTTTCGTGAGGGAGAATATAATAAAGGAGAAGCCAAGTGGAGGAATGTAATGACATTTTGGTGGGGATAAGACTATTGCCATTATCAGTGAGTGTTATTATTGGCCTTAGTTATCACAGGATGTGAAGAAGTTTGTGTAGAGTTATAGGGTTTTTCAAATGGCCAAAGGAGTGAGTTAGAATACAGGGTTGTATCAACCCTTATATGTACAAGAGAGGTCATGGGAGGATATAAGTATGGACTTTGTACTTGGTTTTCCAAGGACACAAAGAGGGAATGATTCAATTTTTGTGGTAGTTGACAGCTTTTTGAAAATTTCACATTTCATTCCATGCCAGAAAACCCATGATGCAGTCCACATTGTTGAATTTTTCTTCAGAGAGGTGGTGAGGCTACATAGTTTTCCAAAGATTATAGTCTTGTATCATGACAACAAATTTGTTGGACACTTTTGGAGGACCTTGTGGAAGAAGTTGAAAACAAAGCTGAAATTCAATTATGTACACCATCCACAAACGAATGGGTAGACTAAGGTTGTCAATAGAAGTCTGGGTAACCTATTGAGATGCTTGGTAGGAGATAAACACAAGGGATGGGACTTGATCTTACCCCTCGCATAATTAACTTACAACAATTCTGTCAATAGAAGCACTGGTAGATCACCCTTCCAAATTGTGTATGGAGGTAGTCCCATGACCGCTCCAGAATTGAGAAAGATGGACCAAGAGAAGAAAATAAGTGCCAAAGCCAAAGAATTCGTAGAGCACACCAAGAATGTACATAAGAATGTAAGAGAAAATAATAACAAGATGAATATGTAGTATATGGATAAGAGAGATCAAAAGAGGTGGAATAAGGATTTCAGATTGGTGATGAAGTGATGGTCCATTTGAAGAAAGAAAGCTTTCTAGTGGGAACCTATAACAAATTGAAGATGAAGAAATTTAGTCCCTATAAGATATTAAAGAGACATGATTTAGGGAAAGCATATGAAGTAGAGTTGCAAGAGGGAGTCAACATTTCTCCTGTGTTCAACATTTCATATTTAACAGAGTATCATGAAGGTGGCACAGAGAAAGTACCAACAATGGAATAGTCTGACATTCTAGCACCTGGGTATGTTCAGGATCATGATGGGCCAAAAAGTGGCAATATGATGGGTATGTGGCTGGTGACTATTTTTTTACCCAAAATTGATGAAATAAAAAGGGTTTTTAAAGGAGTTTCTCAGCTTTCCATTGATATAAATTATGCTTTACTTTGAATTTAATAAGTAATTATTATTTATTTTCTATTCAAATTATGACTAAAATCCTGATTGATAGGTTGATTGAAAAATATCTATAGCTTTCAAACGGTATCATATTTTTTGAATCCAAAGCATGTGTCAGCTTCTATGTTTCTCATACTATAGGATTATAAAAAGAAAAATTGAATTTCATGAAGTTTTGGCCAAGTTAAGGTGGTCAAACATACGAGTTTTTCTATTTTTTAAAAATTCTTAATAAAAAATTCATAATTAATTATTTACATGGCAAAATTACAAAAAAATATGCATTACATCGGGGCATGAGTCCTCTACTTATATATAAAATATTATAAAAATATATTATCATTTTATTGTAGTTAGGGTGGTCAGACAGACACCTACTTATTTTTTCCCTAAAATTTAAGTACCACTACAATGAAATTTCAAATTTTTACCAAATAGATTTATTTATTTTTAAAACAAAACTAGTATTTTAGAAACTACATTCAATTTTCTACAAATTCTATTCCTACATATTTTTTAAATAATATAGATAACTTATTCAAATTTTTACGTCAAGTTTCCTAACTCTAATTTTTTTGAATTTTTTGCCACTTAGGGGCCTATTTTTGCCATGGTGATCTTGCACATAGCCACCTACTTCAAAGAAAGAGGAGATTGAAGCAATCCTGGATAGCCATGTGGGAAGGAGTACCAAAAAAAAGCATTATGAAGAATATTTGGTGAAGTGGAGAGGAAGGTCTATGGAAGATTCATCCTGGCTATCTAAGGCAGAGGTTAACCATTTGGGTTTTTCTCAACCATCAGAGATATGATGAGGTCACTTATGAAATTACCTTGGGTGTCTTATGCAAGACCATCCAGTGGTGTAAAGGAAATCTCGCATCACCCAAAAAGATCTTTTCCTTTATGTTTCCTTTTGTTACCTTTTGTAGATTTTTTTGTATTTTTGCATGCCCTTATCTTCAAATAAGAGTTCTTGATTTTTAGAATTGTTTTTTTTGTTTTTTCTGCTCAATTTCTATTTTTAGCAATTTTGAATTTGAAGTTGTGAAGAGGAAAAAATTTATGGGAAGCTTCAAGACAAAAATAAATCACTTTGGAAAAAGAATAAGGTCAAGATCATTCCCGGTTTGAAAGTAATTCAATTTTTAGTTCTTATTTTTTGTTCTAAAAAACCTTTTGAGTCCAGTTTTCAGACACACTAAACTATCTCGTACGGGCCCAAAAATTGTTAGAACAGGTAGAGCAGTTTCTTAGTGCATTCTTCACTCTGAGACCTTCCCAAAAATTCAAATTGTTTGAAAAAAAGAGTCCCAGATCAAAAGTTATCTCTTCTGGAAGCTGGTCAATTTTTGGAAAATTGCTAATTTTTGAATTAGGACTCAATTTTTGAATTTTAAATTGTAATTTATTGTGAAAACCCACCAAAATTCATAATTTGAATGTTGTTTGGATTCAAAACTAAAGAGGAGCTATTTATGGGGGGGTTTCTAATTTTTAGTAGTTTTTTGGGAAAAAGAGTAAACACTGGGAAAGGGTATGTGTAGGATCATGATCGGGCAAAAAGTGGCAATATGATGGGTATTTGTAGGGTATGTGGCTGATGAATTTTTTACACCTAAAATTGATGAAATGAAAAGAGTTTTTAAAGGAGATTCTCAGCTTTCCAACAATATAAATTATACTTTTCTTTGAATTTAATAAATAATTATTATTCATTTTCTATTTGAATTATGACTAAAGTCCTGATTGTTAAGCTGGTTGAAAAACATCTATAGCTTTCAAACTGTATCACATTTTTTGAATCCAAAACATGTGTCACATTCTATGCTTTGCATACTATAAGATTAAAAAAAAAAAAAAAAAAAATCATGAAGTTTTGACCAAGTTAAGGTGGTGGACATACAAGTTTTTAATTTTTAAAACTTGTAAAAAATCATAATTAATTATTTACTTGGAAAAATTAAAATAAAATATGCATCACATCTAGACATGGGTCCTCTACTTATGTCTAAAATATTATTAAAAAATATTATCATTTTATTGTGGTTAGGTGGTCAAAAGACACCTAATTCTTTTTTTTCTCTGAAATTTAAGTACTACTACATTGAAATTTTAAAATTTTACCAAATAGATTTAAAAAAAAAAAAACTAGTAGTTTAGAAATTACATTCAATTTGCTACAGATTCTATTCTTACATATTTTTGAAATAATATAGATAACTTATTCAAAGTTTTACATCAACTCTGATTTTTCTGAATTTTTTGCTACTTAAGGGCTTGTTTTATCCATGATGATCCTGCACATACTTGAAAAGGGGAACTCTGTAATTTTCTATAAGAGCATATATTGTAGAACTCGATGATTTGAGATACTCTACATGTAGTTTTCATATTCTGAATAATAAATATGTACTTTGGTTGTGTGTTAATTTTTTGTGTCTCAGATTAGCACTCTTGTTGGGTGGTATCAGAACAAGTTTTTCTTGAGCGTGTGGATAGATCGCCGATTGTGAGGTAGTTTGTACTAGGACCATGGTTATGGGTTTGAGTTATTTAAGATGCCTGCAAGAGTGATGCCTGGTAGCTATGGTGGTCCCATAGGTGGCAAAGGTGGTAGAAATGCTAGTAGAAGAGATCCATTGGTCAAGGCTTTCTGAACCCTCCAAAAACAAATTGATGCATTGTAGGAATAGATGAGAAGAGGGTTAAACTTGGGAAGGAGAGGAGAAAGGGAGGATGAAGAAGAGGAAGAAGAAGGGATTGATCAAGATCAAATTCAACTAATAAGGGCCATTTCAAATATCATAAAATGACCCAAAGTAGAAGTTTCTAGCTATTCTAGAAGTTTGAACGCGAAAGAGTTGATCGACTGGATCAATGAGCTAGAAGAGTATTTTGAGTATAAAGAAATAGAGGACCTAGATTGGGTTAAGTTTGCAAAAATGAAGCTGAAGGGCCACACAAATATTTGGTGGAAAGAGGTCCAATTGGAGAGAAATTAAAGAGGAAAAGGAAAGATCAGTAGTTGGGATTTCATGGTGGAGAAACTGAAGAAGTAGTTCATACTAGTGGACTACGAGTTAGATTTGCTAAAGAAATTGTAAGGGTTGAAGCAAGGAAATAGATCTATGAAAAAATAAAAAGAATATTTTCACAAGATGATCATCAGAATGGGCCATGCAAAGGCCAACAAGGAAAAGGTTGTCTGTTATCTTAATGGTTCACAACCAAGCATTTAAGAAGATATAAACCTAGTCAAAATGACCACCATTGAGGATGCATACTTGTTTTCTCTAAAAATTGAAGAGAAGTTGAACAAAAGATTTGAGAGCAAGCAAAAGGATGAGGAGGTCAGAGAGGAAGGGGTAGTGGAAGATCTTCTAGAAGCCGAAATGAGGATGAGAAGAAAAATGGAGATGTGGGTACCACTCAAGGCTAGAAGAATGATAGCATCTACCACCCTAGTGATCAAAATAGTGTTGATCAAAGAGGTAGAGGACGAGGATAACTTGGGCAAGGATCTAGAAGAGGTATTTTTAGAGGAACTTGTTTCTAATGTGGTGAAGAAGGGTATCGAGCCAATGAATGTCCACATCACCAAAGTAGAATAGAAATAAGACCAGAAGGTCGTGCAAGGGTTGCACATATATATGAGGAGGCTCAATCCAAGAATTCAGATGATGTTGAAAGGGGAGAAGCCCTAGTGGTTAGAAAAGAACTAGTGATGGAAGAGAAGGAGCCAGAATAGAGGAAGAAAATGTTTCACACAAGGTGCAAATGTGAAGGAAAATGTTGTGATGTCATTATTGACAGTGGGAGCACCAATAATATGGTGTCAGAAGAGATGGTTACGAAGTTGAAGATGAAGAGGGAAAGGAATCCACATCTGTATCAGATTGCCTGGTTATAGGAAAACAAAAAAAATTTAGTCAATGAGCAGTGCCTGGTGAAGTTCAAAATTGAGAGCTATCGTGATGAGGTACTTTGTAATATCATTCCCATGGATGCATGTCAAATATTGTTGGGTAGGCCGTGACAATATGATAGATGAGCTATACATGATGGCCATGCAAACACTTATTCCCTGACGAAGGATGGAGCCCACCATAAGTTGAAACCCCTGAAGGAGGCCGAAGAAAAGGTATGCAGTAGTGATAAAGTTTGTTATGTTGATGGAGGAAAATTTTTAGAAGGAATGAAGCATGAGCGTATATGCTATGCATTGATTCCTAGAATGGATAAGGAAGATAGTGAGAAGGTGCCAGTATAAGTTTCTAGATTATTGAGTGAGTTTTAGGATATTTTTTTTGATAATGTACCTGAGGGTTTACCACTAATGAGGAAGATCATTCATTATATTGACTTGATCCCTAGAGCTAGTTTACCAAATAAGGCAGCTCACAGAATGACTCCTACAAAAAATGAGGATTTGAACAGACAAGTTCAAGAGTTGTTGAGAAAGGGTTTGATTCAAGAGAGTCTGAGCCCATGTGCAGTACCTGTAGTACTAGAATCAAAGAAGGATGGGGAGTGTAGGATGTGTACAGACTCCTGGGCCATAAACAAGATAGCAATCAAATACAAATTTCCCCTACCAAGGATGGATGACCTGATGGACTATTTGAGTGGGGCTCAGTACTTCACAAAGATCAATCTGAAGAGTGGATATCAGTAGATCCAAATTTGAGAGGGAGATGAATGGAAGACCTTCTTCAAGACCAAAGAGGGCCTGTACTAGTGGTTAGTGATTCCCTTTGGGCTAACCAATGCATTGAGCACATTCATGCAGCTCATGAATGAGGTATTGAAAGAGTTTCCAGGGAGTTTAATTATTGTGTATTTAGATGATATTTTGATATTTAGTAAATCACTAGATGATCATTTAATGCATATTACTAGAGCCTTTGAGAAGTTGAGAGAAGTAAAATTATTGATTAATCTAATGAAGTGTAGTTTTGTGAAGGCGTTAGTCTACTTGGGGTTTGTTGTCTCGAGAAAAGGTCTCAAGATGGACCCAGAGAAGGTGAAGGCTATTATGGAATGGCCTACCCAATTAATGGCTATTGAGGTGAGATCTTTCCATGGTTTGGCTTGCTTTTATAGAAATTTTATCAGAAACTTCTATAGTATTTGTGTACCCCTAACTAAAACAATGAGAGGGGATAGGAAGGAGTTCGTGTGTAGTATGTGGGAAGTGAAAAGTTTTGATCTGTTGAAGTAGAAGGTGATAGAACAACCTATTCTATCCCTCCTAGATTTCAATAAGGTGTTTCAAGTGGATTGTGATGCTAGTGGTTGTGCCATTGGAGTAGTGTTAAGCCAAAAAGGTAAGCCCATTGCCTACCTCAGTGAAAATTTAAAATGATCGAAAGAGAAAGTAATTTGTATATGATCAAGAATTTTATGCAATAGTTCAAGTATTAAAGAAATGAAGGCATTATCTATTGCTGAAGGAATTTGTTCTGTATACTAATCATCAAACATTACAGTACTTCAATAGTGAGAAAATTCAATCAGAGGCATATCAAATGGTTAGAATTTTTGCAAAGTTATACCTTTCTTTTAAAGCATAGGAGTGGGAGGTCAACTATGGTTGTAGATGCCTTAAGTAGAAGCCAAACATTGTTGATGGAGATGTAGATTGAAGTGGTTGGGTTCAATGAAATCAAGACATTGTACCCTAAAGATCCTGATTTTGTGGAGGCTTGCAAAGCTTGCAAGGAGCCTATTATAGTTGACAAGACAAAGTGGCTAGATTTCATAATCCAGGATGGCATGTTGTTTAAGAGAAGTCAATTATGTATTCTGAGGAATTCCATGAGGGAGAACCTAGTAAAAGAGAAGCACAATGGAGGAATGGAATAATATTTTGGTGGGGATAAGACCATTGCCATTATCAGTGAGCATTATTATTGGCCTTAATTATCACAGGATGTGAAGAAGTTTGTGTAGAGTTGTAAGGTTTTTCAAATGGCTAAAGGAGTGAGCCAGAATACAGGATTGTGTTAGCCCTTAGCTATACTAGAGAGGTCAAGGGAGGATATAAGTATGGACATTTTTCTTGGTTTTCCAAGGACAAGGAGAGGGAACGATTCAATGTTTGTGGTATTTGATAGGTTTTTAGAGATGGCACATTTCATTCCATGAAGAAAGACCCATGATGCAATCCACATTTTAGACTTTCTCTTCGAAAAGGTGGTGAGGCTACTTTGTCTGCCAAAGAGTATAGTCTCAGATCGTGACACCAAATTTATTGGATACTTTTGGAGGACCTTGTGGGAGAAGTTGAAAATGGAGCTGAAGTTTAGTTCTGCACACCATCCACAGATGGATGGGTAGACTGAGGTTGTGAACAGAAGTTTGGGTAATCTACTGAGATGCTTGGTAGGAAATAAAACCAAGGGATGGGACTTGATCTTACCCCAAGCAGAATTTGCTTACAACAATTATGTCAACAGAAGCACTAGTAGATCACCCTTCCTGATTGTGTATGGAGGGATCCCAGGACAACTCTAGAATTGAGAAAGATGGACTAAGAGAAGAAGATAAGTGTTGAAGTTGAATACTTTGCAGAGCACATCAAGATTGTACATGAGAAAGTAAGAGAACATATTAACAAGATGAATACGCAATATAAGACTAAGGTAGATCAAAAGAGGAGGAATGATGAGTTTCAAATTGGTGATGAAGTGATGGTCCACTTGAGGAAAGAAAGGTTTCTAGTGGGAACCTATAACAAATTGAAGATGAAGAAATTTTGTCCTTGTAAGATATTGAAGTGACATGATTTAGGGAATGCATATGAGGTAGAGATGCAAGAGGGAGTCAACATTTCCCCTATATTTAACATTTCATATTTTATAGAGTATCATGAAGGTGGCACAAAGGAAGCACCAACAATGAAACAATGTGGCATTCCAGCACCTACTTCAAAGAAAGAGGAGATTGAAGCAATCTTGGATAGTCATGTAGGAAGGAGTATGAGAAATAGATAGTATGAAGAATATCTGGTGAAGTGGAGAGGAAGGCCTATGGAAGATTCATCCTGGCTATCTAAGGTAGAGATTGATCGTTTGGGTTTTCCTCAACCATCTGTGATGTGATGGGGTCATTTCTAAAATTAATCTAGTTGTTTGATGCAGGAGCATCCAATGGTGTAAGGGAAATCCTGCACCATCCAAAAAGATGTTTTTCTTTATGTTTCCTTTTCTTATACTTTTGTAGATATTTTTTCATTTCTGGATACCCATTTCATCGAATAAGAGTTCCCAACTTTCAAAACTGTATTTCTATTTTTTTTGCTCAAATTATATTTTTAGCAGTTTTGAATTTAAAGGCATGAAGAGCTTGAAATTTACGGGAAGCTTCAAGACATAAAAATAAGCACTTTGGAAAAAGAATTAGATCAAGGTCATTCCTGGTTTGAAAGTTATTCAAGTTTCAATTTCTACTTTTTTTCCCTAAAAAACCTTTGAGTCGAGTTTGAGGCACTAAACGGTCTTGTATGGGCCTATAAATCATAAAAATTGGAGGATTGGGCTCTTAGCATGTTCTTTACTCCAATACCTTTCCAACGGTTCAAACAGTTCAAAAAATGGAGTCCTAGATCAAAAGTTATTGCTTCTGAAAATTGGTCAATTTTTGAAAAATTGCCAATTTTTGAATTAGGACTCTATTTTTAAATTTCAAATTGTAATTTCTGGCGCCAAATCAGCAAAACTCATAATTTGAACATTGTTTGGCTCCAAAACTAAAAAGGAGCTATTTATGAGGGGGTTTTTCTATTTTTTGGTAACTTTTTGGGAAAAAGAGTGAACACTGGGAAAAGGGGAAGTATTTAATTTTTTGTAAGAGTATTTATTATAGAACTCAAAGATTTGAGATCCTTTGCATATAAGATTTTTCATATTTTGAATAATAAAAATATTCATTGGTTATGTATTGATTTTCTATGTCTTGAGTTAGCACCCTCTTCGGGTGGTATCAGAGTGGGTTTTCTTGAGCGTGTGGACAGATCACCGATCGTGAGGCAGTTTGAACCAGTACTATGGTTGTGGGTTCAAGATATTTAAGATTCCTCCAAGAGTGATGCTTGGTAGGTGTTGTGATGGTAGAGGTGGAAAAGATGGTAGAAATGCTAGTGGAAGAGATTCATTGGTGGCCGAGGGTTTCTGAGCCCTCCAAAGACAAATTGATGCATTGTAGGAACATATGAGAAGAGGGTTAAACCCGAGACGGAGAGGAGAAAGCGACGATGAAGAAGAGGTGGAAGATTTAGATGTAGAAGAGGAATAAGAAGTGATTTATCAAGATCAAATTCAACTAATAAGGGCCATTTTGAAGATTGGAAAGAGACCCAGAGTAGAAGTTTCTAGTTATTCCAGAAGTCTGAACCCATGAGAGTTGATAGACTAGATCAACAAGCTAGAAGAGTATTTTGAGTATGAAGAAATAGAGGACCCAGATCGGGTTAAGTTTACTAAAATGAAGCTTAAGTGCCACGCAAATATTTGGTGCAAAGAGGTCTAGCTAGAGAGAAATCAAAGAGGAAAAGGAAAGATCAATAATTGGGATCGCATGGTGGAGAAACTGAAGAAGTAGTTCATACCAATGGACTACGAGTTAGATCTGGTGAAGAAATTGCAAGGGTTGAAGCAAGGAAATAGATTTGTGAAAGAATACATAGAATATTTTCTCAAGATGACCATCGAAACGGGTCATTCAGAGGCCAACAAGAAGAAGGTAGCTCATTATCTTAATGGGTTACGACCAAGCATTCAAGAGTAGCTAATCCTGGTCAGAATGACCACCATTGAAGATGCGTACTAGTTTCCTCTAAAAGTTTAGCAGAAGCTAAATATAATATTTGATAGCAAGCAAAAATGATGAGGAGGTTAAAGTGGAAGGGATAGTGGAAGATCTTTTGGAAGCCGAAATGAGGATAAGAAGAAAAATGGAGATGTGGGTACTAGTCAAGACCAAAAGAATGATAGCTTCTACTACCCTCATGATCCAAACAATAGTGATCAAAGAGGTAGACGAGAAGGAAGATCTGGGCAAGGATTCGAAAGAGGTGGTTTCAGAGGAACTTGTTTCTAGTGTGGTAAAGAAGGGCATCGAGCCTATGAATGTCCACATCACCAAGGAAGGACACATAGAAGGCTGGAAGGTCATGCAAGGGTTGCACATACAGTAGAGGAGGCTCAATCTGAGCATTTAGATGATGTTGAAAGGGGAGAAGCCCTAGTGGTTAGAAGAGCCCTGGTGATGGAAGAGGAGCCAAAATAGAGGAAGAATTTGTTTAGTACAAGGTGCAAATGTGAAGGAAAATGCTATGATGTCATTATTGATAGTGGGAGCACTGAGAATCTGGTCTCATAATAGATGGTTATAAAGTTGAAGCTAAAGAGGCAAAGGAATCTGCATCCATATCGAATTTCCTAGTTGTAGAAAGACCACAAAGATCCATTCAATGAGTAGTGCCTAGTGAAGTTCAAAATTGGGAGCTATCGTGATGAGGTACTCTATGATATCATCCCCATGGATGCATGCCACATGTTTTTGGAGAGGTCATGGTAGTATGACAGATGAGCTATACATGATGGCCATGCAAACACTTATTCCTTGACAAAGGATGGAGTCTGCCATAAGTTGAAATCCCTAAAGGAGGTTGAAGAAAAGGTATGCAGTAGTACTAGAGTATTTTATGTTGATAGAAGGAAATTTGTAGAAGGCATGAAGCTTGAGAGTATATGCTATGCATTGATTCCTATAATGGATAAGGAAGATAGTGAGAAGGTGTTAGTAGAAGTTTCTGGATTATTGAATGAGTTTCAGGATATTGTTTTTGATAATGCACCTGAGGGTTGACCACCAGTGAGGAAGATCAGTCATCAGATTGACTTGATCCTTCAAGCTAGTTTTTCAAATAAGGTGGCTCATAGAATGACTCCTATAGAAAATGAGGAGTTGAACAAACAAGTTCAAGAGTTGTTGAGAAAGGATTTGATTTGAGAGTTTGAGCCCATGTACAGTACCTACAGTAATAGCACCAAAGAAGGATGTGGAGTGGAGGATGTGTATAGACTCCTAGACCATAAACAAGATAACAATCAAGTACAAATTTCCCCTACCAAGGATCGATGACCTAATGGACTATTTGAGTGGGGCTCAGTACTTTACAAAGATCGATTTGAAGAGTGGATATTACTAGATTTGGATTCAAGAGGGAGATGAATGGAAGACCACCTTCAAGACCAAAGAGGGCCTATATGAGTGGTTAGTCATGCCCTTTGGGCTAACCAATGCACTGAGAACATTCATGTGGCTCATGAATAAGGTACTAAAAGAGTTTTTGGGTAGTTTTATTATTGTGTATTTAGATGATATTTTGATATTCAGTAAGTCACTAGATGAGTATTTAATGCATATTAGTAGATCCTTTAAGAAGTTGAGCGAAGAGAAATTGTTGGTTAATCTAAAAAAGTGTAGTTTTGTGAAGAAAGAGTTAGTGTACTTGGGGTTTTTTTGTCTCAGTAGAAGGTCTCAAGATGGGCTCAAAGAAGGTGAAGGCTATTCTAGAATGGCCTACCACAAAAATGGCTACTAAGGTGAGATATTTCCATGGTTTGACCAGATTTTATAGAAAGTTCATTAGAAACTTCAGTAGTATTTGTGCACCCTTGATTGAAACAATGAGAGGTGATAGGAAGGAGTTCAAGTGGAGTACAGGGGCAATGAATTCTTTTGATCTGTTGAAGCAAAAGGTGATAGAACAATCTACTCTCACCCTCCCAAATTTCAATAAGATGTTTCAGGTGAATTGTGATGCCAATTGTTGTGCCATTGGAGTAGTGTTAATCCAAGAAGGTAAGCCCATTTCTTAATTCAGTGAAAAGTTAAATGATGCAAAGAGAAAGTACTTTGTATATGATCAAGAATTTTATGCAATAGTTCAAGCATTAAAAAAATGGAGGAATTATCTGTTGCTGAAGGAGTTTTTTTATATACTAATCATCAAGCATTATAGTACTTGAATAGTTAGGGAAAATTAAATCAAAGGCATATGAATTGGGTAGAATTTTTGCAAAGTAATACCTTTGTTTTAAAGGATAGGAGAGGGAGGTCAAATAGGGTAACAAATGCCTTCAGTAGGAGGCAAAGATTATTGATGGAGATGCAGATTGAAGTGGTTGGGTTCAATGAACTCAAGACATTGTACCTTGAAGATCCTAATTTTGCATAGGCTTGGAAAGCTTGCAAGGAGCTTGTTATAGTTGACAAGATGAGGTGGCTATATTTCATAATCTGGGATGGCATGTTGTTTAAGGGAAGTCAATTGTGTATTACAAGGAGTTCCATGAGGGAGAACATGATAAAAGAGAAGCACAGTGGAGGAATAGATGGAAATTTTGGTTGGGATAAGACTATTGCCATTATCAGTGAGCATTATTATTAGCC
This sequence comes from Sequoia sempervirens, assembly GCA_007258455.2. Taxonomy (NCBI): domain Eukaryota; kingdom Viridiplantae; phylum Streptophyta; class Pinopsida; order Cupressales; family Cupressaceae; genus Sequoia; species Sequoia sempervirens. The sequence goes on along the minus strand of VDFB02058242.1, from coordinate 221,389,279 downwards.
TTAGTTATCACAGGATGTGAAGAAGTTTGTGTTGAGTTCCAGGGTTTGTCAAATGGCTAAACAAGTGAGCTAGAATACAAGATAGTATCAGCCCTTACTTGCACCAGAGAAGTTGTTGGAGGATATAAGTATGGAATTTGTTCTTAGTTTTCCAAGGACACAAAGAGGGAACGATTCAGTGTTTGTGGTAGTTGACAAATTTTTGAAGATGGCACATTTTATTTGATGTTAAAAGACCCATGATCCAGTCCATAGTGCTGACTTGTTCTTTAGAGAGGTAATGATGCTATGTGGTTTTCCAAAGAGTATAGTTTTGGATTGTGACATCAAATTTGTTGGATTATTTTGGAGGACCATATGGAAGAAGTTGAAAGTGGATATGAAATTCAGTTATGCTCACCATCCACAGATGGATGGGCAGACTGAGGTTGTGAATAGAAGTTTGGGTAACCTATTGAGATACTTGGTAGGAGATAAACCCAAGAGATGGGACTTGATCTTACCCTAGGTAGAATTTGTTTAGAACAATTATGTCAATAGAAGCATTGGTTGATCACCCTTCTAGATTATGTATGGAGGTAGTCCCAATCCTACTCCAGAATTGAGAAAGATCGACCAAGAGAAGAAGATAAGTGCCAAAGCCGATGACTTTGCAGAGCACATCAAGAATGCACATGTGAAGGTAAGAGAACATATTAACAAGATGAATATTTAGTATAAGACTAAGGAAAATCAATAGAGGAGGAATAAGGAGTTTCATATTAGTGATGAAGTGATGGTCCACTTGATGAAAGAAAGGTTTCTAGTGGGAACCTATAACAAATTGAAGATGAAGAAATTTAGTCCCTGTAAGATATTGAAGAGACATGATTCAGAGAACACATATGAGGTAGATTTTCCAGAGGGAGTCAACTTTTCTCTTATGTTCAACATTTCAAATTTGACAAAGTATCATGAAGGTGGCATAGAGGAAGTACCAACAATGGAACAGTGTGGCATTCCAACACCTACTTCAAAGAAAGAGGAGACTGAAGCAATCCTGGATAGCCATGTGGGAAGGAGTACCAAAAATAGGAAGTATGAAGAATATCTAGTGAAGTGGAGAGGAAGGCCTTTGGAAGATTCATCCTAGCTGTGTAAGGCAAAGGTTGACCATTTGGGTTTTCCTCAACAATTTGAGATGCGATGGGGTCACTTCTAAAATGACCCTAGGTGTCTGATGCAGGAGCATCTAGTGGTGTAAGGGAAATCCTGCATCACCCAAAAAGATTTTTTTCCATTATGCTTCCTTTTGTTAGCTTTTTGTAGATGTTTTTTTCATTTTGGGATACCCTTTTTTGTCGAATAAGAGTTCCCAACTTTCATAATTACATTTTTGCTTTTTCTGCTCAATTTCTATTTTTAGTAGTTTTGAATTTGAAGGTGTGAGAAGGAAGAAATTTATGGGAAGCTTCAAGAAAGAAAAATAAGCACTTTAGATAAAGAATCAGGTCAAGATTATTCCCGGTTTGAAATTTATTCATGTTTTAGTTTCTACTTTTTGCCTTGAAAAACCTTTTGAGTCTAGTTTTAGGCACTAAATAGTCCCATATGGGCTAAGAAATTAATAGAACAAACATGGTGGGTTATTAGCATGTTCTTCACTCTGAGAATTTTCCAATGGTTTAAACAATTCAAAAAACAGAGTCTCGGATCAAAAGTTATGGCTTCCAGAAGTTGGTCAATTTTTGGAAAATTGCCAATTTTTGAATTAGGACTCAATTTTTAAATTTTAAATTGTAATTTCTGGTGCCAAACTACCAAAAATCATAATTTGAATGTTGTTTGACTCCAAAACTAAAAAGGAGCTATTTATGGGGGGAGGTTCATATTTTTGGTAGCTTTTTGGGAAAAAGAGTGAACACTAGGAAAAGGGGAACTTTGTAATTTTCTTTAAGAGCATGCATTGCAAAACTCAAGGATTTGAGATCCTCTGCATGTAAGCTTTTCATAATCTGAATAATAAAAATATTCTTTGGTTGTGTGTTGATTTTTTGTGTCTCAGGTTAGCACCGTCGTTCATTCGATGAACCTATCAATAGTGTCCATATCAAAAATTTCTACACCTAAATCACCTAGTGCATGGTTAAAGTTTTCAAAAATGGTTACCTTGATAAAAACATGGAAAATAGGGGTCTTGATGATAAAAAAAATAATGAAAAAAATGCAAAAAAAAAATTCAAAAAAAGAGAAAAATACAAAAAAATTATAAAGACTAAAGAAGTGCAATAAAAACATGTAGTGAAAACCTAGAAACAGGCGCTACTTGTGATTTAAACCAGCAGTTCCATCTATTAGGGGCATGTCATGGTAGTTCACTTTCACTATCATTTTTCATCCATTATCATATCTTTACAAGGTGATCATGTCACACCCTAGCTTGGAGGAGAAATCATGACCTCACTGGGCGCATTAAACTTGACCTTAATCAAATAGACAAACAATAGTATGAAAAATGTAACCCAACATTGAACATCAATCACCATCAGAAATGTATCAAACATCCATATCATATCAAAATTAAAAAAATAGGCCAAAAAGTTAGTCAAAAAGTCAAAAAAAAAATAGTGTTGTCTAGTTGAACTACATGGTCTTTGCGTATATAACGTAGGAAAGGCTAACCTTTGATTAGCCCCTGAGGCCCCTAGGATAGGTCTTTCGGTTAGGTTTTTGGTCAAAATATTGAAAAATAAAAAAAAAGATCAAAAAATTAAAATCAAAATCAAATCAAAATGGATGATCTAATCTGAATAATGGTTGAAATACTTTGGGAAATGGTTGAATGGTTTTAATTTGATCTTTGTTATCATTTCTTTGGAGCAACTCGATGATGTATTGAACTAGAGAAGCTAGGAAGGGAATGGTATTTTCTTTGTCTATTGTCTATAAGTTAATCATTATTATTATGTGAATTGTCATGAGACTTGCTCTACAAAGTATCACTGATGACATTCAAAATTCACATAGGAAAGTGATTGATTCTTGTCTATTTATGTAAGAAATGCTTAGGTCATCTCAATTTAATTATACCTAGATGCTTGTGTTCACTTGCAATATCAAAAATCATTGAAGTAGTACTCAGGTCATCATGGTCTAAAGTATACCATCGATGCTTGTAGTCACTTTCAACATTTTTTTAAGCTCTATGATGATACAAAGCATGATAAATGGACTATTAAGATGCCAATGTTTGCATGTAGATTTACATGGTAAAATAGATTGCATTCATGATAGTTTTGCATCTGTAGAGTATTTGTTACAAAAGTTGGTAAAAAGATTCAAAAACAGTATTAGCTTTTCTCATAATGAATTGAGTATACTTGACATTAACAAAAACATCATCATTATCATATAGTTGGACAATAATTTTTGTTGCATACATTAGAAAGCATTTAATTTAAAATTTTGTCATTCATATATTTGAATCAAATAAATTGCATTAATCATATCATCTTTTTCATATCACACATTATAAAACTACATGAGAAAACTATCAAAAACATCCTCAATATCATGTGATTACATTTCCATATCATACGTCCATTCATTATATCATAAAATCAACATACCATTATATTAATCATTTTTCATCCACTTATTACATCATGTATTTGTATTTAAAATATATCACAAGAATAAAAGTGCACATATCTCATTTACATCGCACGTCATATATCATTAAAACATCATATCCATTATGATGCATATAGGCACATTATCATATAATTTGGAAATACACATCATACATCTATTTCATCATTGTAAATAATACATACATCATAAATCCATACATCATCATTAGGCATATAGAACATAGAAAATAAATGCATCCATCATAGAATCATATAGAACATGTAATATATCGATAAAATCCACTGCATATCATATAGATCTCAAAATCATAATGTCAAGTATACAATGATATATGAAATGAAGAGAGATATATCATAAAAAATGGATGTGAATCAAAATAATTAGAGTGTACATTGCATCTCAAATAACAATAAAAGGTACAATCATGAATCTATGTGCTTCTAGCTCTAGTTGATGCAGGCATCTAGGGACCAATCCCTCCACCACCGGATGTCCCAAGATCTATCAGGTCTCACATAACTCATTGTTTGCTCTAAAGGAATGACATCATAGTATTTACCTCTATAGTACTCTTCCTCCCAACCTAAATGGACAAACTCTCTCATATGATCTTCTATAGATGTACCATCAGCCAATCTTTGTAACCTCTCAACTATCAATTGTGCTTGCTCTGTAGCCCATCTAGCAGCATCTCTCTTGGTTGTCAACTAGGCAATTTGTTTATGAGCTGCTGCAAACTATCCCTATACCTGAACAAGAGCCTATGAATGAGATTGAGCCTATGCCTGCATCTAAGCCTGTGTCTACACCAATCGACCCTGAGCCTGAACTAGTTGACCCTATAAGGTCTGTACCTACACCTATAGGATCATAATCTGCATCTACTACTACTATTGGGAAGGTACACTGATCCACACATGTTGCTCTGGAGGAGCTACCATTGCTTGCCTCTTATGAGGCATCACATACTCCTGAACATCTATGGTTGGACGCAACCCACCTACACTTGACCCACCTACACCATCCCCACCACCTCCTCCATCATCTCCACTATCATATCCCTCCTCTCCACTACTCTTGTCCTCACTATTTCCCTCATCCCCATTGCCCCCCTCATCACCACTTCCCTTGAAATCCTCCACCTCCTCCTCACCAACCTCCTCTCTCCTTCGTCGATGACCGTGTGCAATTGCAACCTCCTCCTTAGTAGGTAGTGGAGTAGGCTCATCAGGAATCGTAATTCATGGAAAAGGGTCTAATACCAAATACTCTACATAATCAACTATAACAGGTGGCTCGACAATATGAGGACGGATCTCCCAAAATAGAGGTTGTAGAGCCTGGAACTCCTGAACAACGACATCATATGAAATAATGGGCCCCCACTCTGTAGAATCTAACTGAAGAAAAGAATAACGAGCAATGCCCTGGTGCATGCCCTAAAAAATACCATCTATCTGAGCAATTTTCTGAACAAAAATCTCTCTCAAATCCAATGAGTCCAACCAATCAGAATCATCGACTAACAGAGATAAGGCAACTAAATATCATCATCATCCCAGTGCTTGCAATCTAAAAAGGGGCACCATGTCACAGCCTCTATATCATCCAATACTCTCCTCCAGTGATCCAACTTACCTAGTCTAGGTTGAGTAATTCGACCTACGTATATATGCACATTTGGCCACATGGTGGGTCATTGCCTCACCATCACTAGACATGTAACAACAATGTGCTCCCACACCCACACTTGTAGTAGAGTAACATCGGATGAAAAACTGTGACCTCCAAGGTAGAAAATTGAATGAAAATCATGATAAAGATGGGCAAGCATACACACTCCCCAAGCATATCTCATACCATACACAATCATGCTCTCCAACAAATGGACCCAACCAACAGAAGGTCCCTTTGACCTACTATCAGGACAAAGGAACCCTCCAATGAAACCAATAAGTACTGTAAGCAAAGTGGCATAGGCATCCACCATCTCACACCATGGAATCCAATATCTAGAAATAGTATCATCCTAAAATACTTTGCAGAGAACATCGATCCCGCCCTGCTCTAAAGAATCATAAACTACAATGTCACCAACAACGGGTATCCTTAGAATCTACCAAACATCCTCAAGGGTGACTTTCATCTCACCAGTAGGAAGGTGGAAAGTATTATTCTCACTATGCCACCTCTCTGCTAGAGATATCAGGAGACCCTGATTAATCCTAATATAGGCATATCTAATAATGAAGACAAACCACAATGTTTAATAACTGCCATCTCAAGCTGCGCTAGCTATGGTATCAAATTGAAATTTTGAGGGAACTGCTCTTGAATCTACAGGTTCGTCAAAGCCTCCTATCATCATGAAATATCCAAGGCCATTACTTTATCAAAGTATCAAACATCAATTATCCTATCAAATCTAATCAGCTCTTAGTGAGAATTTTGATCAAATCTCGTGAGCAAGCATCATCAAACCTTACCTATCATGAGGTAAACCATCAATCTTAAAATTTTACCTCACCTATCATGAGGTCAATTAATCAAATCAACCTCACATATCATGAGGTGTATCAAACAAACTATAATTATTCCTTGCCTATCATGAGGATAATTATCATCAATCAATCATCAGACCTTGCCTATCATGAGGTTGAACATCATTTAATTTTTTGGGATCATTAATCATATCAATCCAATGGCTAAGACGATCGAAATCGACAAAATCAAGGATACAATTAACAAACTACATCATTCTGACTTGAATGCACTAAAATAGTGTTTTTAAGAGCCATAATATCAAAAGCGCCATTGAAACATCTCTATGCGCTAAAATGGACGCTCAAAATGCTAATTCATCATATGCATCATTTTAGGAGATAAATGCGCCATTTCATGATATCAAAGTGTCATTTTAGTGGATATGCTATTCTGGGGGGTCAAAGCGCTAATCTATAGGGTCATTGCACTAAACTAGTTCAAGCGCTAAGACACTATGCCAAAGTGCTAAAACATCTATCTAAAGTGCTATAACATTCAAAGCACTAAATTAACCTATCAAAGTGATAAATTAACCTATCAAATCTATACTAAGTGCTATTTCATTGAAAGTGCTAAAACAAAAATTGAAAGTGCTAATGTGGGCCTTGGATGTGCTAAAAGAATCAAAAAACTTAAAATCCAAAAATAGGCACGAAAAATGAGAAAACACAAATAACAAGGAGGTTCACAAGTACGTACCAGAGGCCTGTAGGTGGTCGGGCAGTTGTGTCATTACACGCGCTCGAACCGGTGAGTGTGGTAAGGAATCATCATCTTGCTCCAAATTGCTCCAAATCTCTCTCACACAATTTTTCAAACTCAAATGTACAAATGAGTTTCAAACTTAATTTTTTGGACCTTTAATAGGTTAATTAATGTGGGATTTTATGGGGTTTATTATTTTTTATTTATGGGGCTTAATTCATTATTTCATCACAAGGGCAATTTCTACATTCTTTATCGGGAGATAAATTATTTCTACATCAAGTCTTCATCAAATCATCAAAAATCATCAAAAAATCATAAAAATTTGAAAAATTCCAAAAAATTCCAAAAAAATCAAATATTCATCAATTTATCTCTCGAAGGGGTATATATTCATCATCACCTAAAAATTAATGTCTGGGGCAAGTCTGGGGCATATTGTAAAATTTTCATCGATACTAGTAGCATCAACAAAATTTTCTTTGAAGCAATGCATAAACACATCACTTCAAAGAGGGGTATACACCTAAAAATGTTCTGGAGAATATAATTAATTAAATATGATTTATTGGATTAATTAACCATAATTTCATCTACTTAATAAATAAATAAAAATATTTATTTATATAGTTCATTTTTAATTCTTCTATTTTTATCATATTATTTCCTCTTAATTAAATAAACAAATTTAAATACTTTGTTTTATTTAATTATTATCATTATTATTTCTTCTATATTTATTCATTTATTCTATCTTAATCACATCATTTTATCTTAATTAAATAAACAAGTTTAAATACTTTGTTGTTTAATTATCATATCTCTTATATATTTATTTAATAAACAAATTTCTATAGTTTGTTTTATTAAATTAATTATTCCCTTTTGCTAATTTGATTAAATCAAAATATTAAAATAAAGGCAATTTCCTCTATTCACTCACCAATAAAATTAGATATTTTATATCTAATTAATTCAACTAGCATTCACAGGAAAGCTATGGAGACAAATTGGAGACAAATTGGAAATTTGTCAATCTCCTTCCTCTGATTCTTCCTATCCTCTAGAAAGATGTTTTTCTGGGGAGGAACCATTCCCATATTCTTCTTAGGATTCTTCATCCTCCACCATTGAATCCTCCAGATCAAACTCTGGCCTTTTCCTTGCTGCCACATCACATGATGCTGCCACGAAATCTATATATATAGCCTTTGTCTACAGGAAATGGATCCCAACTTTGTGCAAACTTACTCTGTAGAAATAGCAATCAAGCATTCAAGCATTTAGCAATAGAAATTAGTAGAGTCATAATCATGGCATTCCATTTAGATTCATCATAGTTTAGAGTAGTTTCATTTAGCTTTTTTATGTCATTTGTGTTAGAAGGATTTCATCATTGCACTTAGAAATAAAATCATACAACTTTAGCATCATAATCATAATCATCCCATTCTCTAGATTGACATTTTAATAGTCACAGTGCTAACCAAATCTGAGTGCCCTCTGTGATTTAATAAATCTTTAGAGATAGGGAACAATGACATGCTTTCAAGAGTTTTCTTGTATTTTAATTAGTTTAATTGTTGATTCTCTTGATATAATGTTTCATTAAGAAGTGTTGTTTTTTATTTCATTGATTACTTATTCCACTCTTACATATAATTTTAATGAACCCTTTAGCATTTTTGGCCCTACCTCTCTCCTTTTAGGTGAAAAACCCTAGAAGAGCTAGACAAGTGCGTTGGTGCCAAAAATCTACAATTCACATATATATATACATATACATATGCATATGCATACACATATACTTATTGGCCTTCATTTATTGTTTGTAGTTATCTCTATACATCGTTGGCATTATGCTCATTACCATATGATCAATTGTAGTTAAATCTTTTTTCTTTCATCAAAAAAATATGGTCAGGGTTAGTAATTTTTTCACCTCTTCTATTCTCCATGTACTTGGCACTAAATATTATAGAGAAGACTTGCCTGGGGTTTTTGATGACGATGTGGAGCTTACCTCTTCAACAAAGGGTGTTACTAAATGTTTCTCATTGGTCAATAAGGATTGCAAAACAATTTAGAATTTAGAATTGAGAAGGCAACTGTTAGATAGTAAATATCTTTTTGACAGTTGTTTTATAGTTTCCCTATTTTTCCATAATATTTAGTGTCAAATAATGTAGCTTGAATTTTGAATTGACAAGCGAACTGTTATATAGATTGGTTCAGGAACGATATAATTTTTGCTTTGTCTTACTTTTATATTTAACCTTTTTTGTTTAGGCTAATCAATCAATTAGTAGGCTATTATTTAATTATTTTAAGATACATATGCATAGAAATACATGGAAAAATTGAAGTTATGGATTAAATAATATTTATGAAAAATATGGAAGATTAAAGGATTGTCCTCTTTTAAACAGTTATTAGTCATTTCTTTAATTATTAATATTCAATAAAAAAGTATTCATTATAAAAACATTAGTCCATAACTTTAACTAAGGGATATTTTTTCCAATGTTTATATGATAGTAGATAATTTATTACTTTGATGTTATTTATTGTCATTTATTTATTTATTTATTTATTTTTATGGCCAAAGTAATTACACACAAACATATAACAAAATATATATGTATCCATGTGGATATAAATGTATATCTATGGATGATCACAAGAGAAATAACATGGTTTGAGCATTGCAATATATAAAAATATATATACAAGTATTGTATAGATTTCTTCATTAACCATTTTCAGTATTTGACTATTGTTATTAAATGATTACAAAGGGGAGAAGTGAATTTAGAATACACATATAACAACTAAAAATTCAACCACATAACAAGAATGCAGACTCATAGTGACAGTGCAGACTAAAAAAAATCTAGGCACCATGTTAAAATCAAAAGGATGGGACATCAATGAATGTGAAAATATGTATATGCAAACATAGGAAAACATTATGTTCATATTTGTAAAATAGAAGCCTTAGAATCCTATAGTGAGCATTAAAAAGGGAAGACTAGGAGAAATGTTGGAAAGTGAAAAAGAGCAATGAAAGCATAGGCTCACTAGTGAAGCCTTTTTATGGAGCATGGGTAGATATCTTTAATATGTCTAAAAGCAATAGTTTACACTCTGCTTCAAAATAAAATTTTGTTGCTTTCATAATCGTTGTTTTTAGTCGGTCCTCAGAATTGTAGCATATGTTCTAATCAAGATAGTAAAGATGTATGGTTTACAAAAAAGGCCTTTAATAACAACAACAGGATATGTTGTAGACTCAGAGCTGTCCTGCAACATGTAAAGCTCTTTTACTGGAATTTATAGTAAACTAGTGGTAACTTCATCAAAAGCAATAGACCAAAGGCTATTTGAATGGTCTTGCAGCTTTAACTGCAGAAGATAGCGATAGTTGTATTCCTCAATTTCCATCTAGAAACAATCACAAAACCAAACATCAGCACAGGGATGTGTGCATTTTCTTTTGCATTCTTTCCTATTAACCAACAATGGGCAAGCAGCATAACAAAAAGACTCTTTTTTTGCAATTTGAATGGTTGCTTTAAAAATGGCTTCAATAGTTTCTAGCAACCTAAGGTAGTTGTTCAAGATGAATGCAATATGAACTCTATCATTTGAAGGATGCGGCCTACAAGGTGTAGAAAAAGATAAAACCATTTTTTCTACTTTGATTGAGCCCTTGGATCTAAGAGTGTTTTCCTCAAGAATAAAATGGTCAATGTCAAGGACTGTTGATGTTGATGTGTTGATAGCTTTACCATTAAAGTAGCCTACATGACCACCCCACACAACAACTATGACTATATCACCAGAAAGATACATCTGCTCCAAGGCATTTCCTTTTTCTTTCCAACTTCAGCCCCACAAATTAACATTAATGAAAGAAGCATAAATATCATATAGTTTAATAGTTCGTCAGATTGTTTCAGTTCCATTTTTCCTGTGAATAGTTGATATGTACCCAACATGGACTACAATGCTAATAATATCAACCAAGCTATTATCACTATAATTTCTTATGTCACTAATTGGCACAAAAGTAGAGGTTTTTTTTGGCACAAAAGTCTCATCTTCACACCGTTTAATTGTTATTTTTCATCTCAAACAATTTCAAGGTTACTATTTTATTTATTTAATTTCTTATTTGCTTCCTTCACTGATCCTCTTGATATTAAATAAGTTGCACCCACCTCAACTTGACCGTAATGCAGTTCAACAATATCATCAAAACAAGCAACACGTATTTTTGTCCCCTCTATATCTATAATGTCAAAAATAAAAAGTTGGTCTTCACCTCTTTGTTTTTGGAAATGGTACATCTCTCTAAGATGTGTTACACACCCTTTCACTATCCAAACATTTTGATAAATGTTCAAAGCTTTAATAGGGATGACATTTTTCGGGCTTTTTTTTTTTTTAGGGGACAACTGTAGACCAAATTTAGGGGTCCGTTTAGAAGGAGAAGGCTAGTCTAACCCCAACATTTTCTCTTCTTGCTGCTTGAATAGATACCTAGAGGTGTCAATGATTTGATGATCAAACATAATCATAACTAAGATGAATATGATTAAGGCCCTAGAAAAGAAGCAAAACAATATATTCAAGACATTATATTAGGCACATACAAAGAAGAAAGATATTTTTTTTAAAAAGACAAGAAACAATGCAACCCACCTTGAATCTTGGACATTCCTATAGATGTAGTCTCTTAAACATATAAGGGACCCTATTTTCATGGCACCTAAAATTAAAAAATCATTTCATTTGGAAGGATGGGTTCCTATTTCGATATGGTGTCCATCAGACAAGACAACCTTGTATCACTCAACCTGCCCTTCATCATCGCCAACTTTTTTGAAGGAAAAAAGCTGAAATACCAAAGAGGGAACAACATCTCTAGCATTGATGGAATGAAGTCAAAGTTGGTTGTTTCTTTGCAACCTACAAAGAGAAGTTCAATCAAGGAAAATGCACATCATCACACCAAATGGATAAAATGAGTAAGGAAAGAAAAGGCTGTCAAGAGATATTTTTATGTGTTCTAAAAGATCAATGCATATGTACGTCCACATATATATACTTTACTAGGGCCAACCATCTGTGTATACACCTAAACACCAGTAAAATGGGAGACATAAATAGTAAAGTGTATGTGGTGTATATTTTTGTATTTGAGAATCCTAAAATTAAAGGAATTGAAAGACAATGTTCAAGTTTATTACAGGAGAGGAAGGAAACAATAACAAAAAATTTACAATAGGTATAAGGAAAAGGAAATGCAAACTTACAAAATTAGGATCTGGAGGTTGGTGGATGGTACCCTCAAAATCAAACTCTATAGTAGGGCCTGTGGGGGGTGCCACCAAATCAATCACCAAATCAATTGTGGGGGGCTCTAGAGAACCATCCACAAAGCCCAATTCTACAAACATAGTTTTGGGATCTTTTAGAGGGAGGAAAGGTTGAAATTATAGTTGACTGATTGACACCTCTATTTCACATTAAAAATAAAAGATTAATGTATTACAACATCCAATGGCAACTGGTAGACAACTTAGAAATATTGATAATCTAGCAACCAATTTACTATTTTGATTAAATAAAAATAGCTATAACCTTTCCACTTTTAATATTGTTGAAACAATAGGAGATACAACAAAAAAAATAGGAATAATAAATGGAAACGTATATATCCCTTTATGTACTTTTTTATTTTTGAGGTTGCTTATATATGTATTCATGCAATTATTTACTATATCTCTATAAATACCTATATGAAGACATTTGTGTTGCTACCTACCGCCTTCATCTTTTTAATGTAAACAATAGAATATAAAACAACAAGAATAAAAATGATTAAGTACATATATGCATTGAATTTTCCCTTTGTCTACATATTTTAAAAAACACATATAACCAAATATATATATATCCATACGTACTTCTGGTGGGGGGGTTTGTAAGGACTGTTTATAACAACATGGAGTTTCTTAATTATGTGGTTTGGCGGTCGTGGAGTTGGTTTCCTCAATAGATGAAAGAAAAATGGTAAGTGTTTGCTCATTTGAGGGTCAATGCATCCTAGAAATATTGCAGCATGGTGCTGGAGGAATTAAATTCAATATTCAATGTTGCAGTATGGGAAAGTATACTCCAAAATGTGCGAGAAAATATAGCGATCAAGTTGCATTTTCAAAAGAGGCATTGTGGTCCTTTGGTATTTTTTACTCTTTCTTAATCAAAGTTTACATAAATATGAATAAAGATACCATACAGATTTGCTTCAATATACATGTGTATATATAAATTATTGTTGGATTGTCAAACAAGCCACACTACTCTTGGTCTGTATACATGGATATATATATCTAAGAATATGTACATTTTTAAATATGAAATGGGGAATTCAATATATATATATGTGTGTGTGTGTGTGTGTGTGTGTGTGTGTGTGTGTGTGTGTGTGTGTGTGTGTGTGTGTGTGTGTGTGTATCTATCTATGTAAAAGTTGCAAGGAGCCCAAACACACAAATCAATGCCATGGTTGTAGTTTCTAGCAGTGTACAAAATTTCAAAATTTATAAGAGCTAAACCATGACAATCAACACTTTGTTGTAGGGAGCTTGAAATAGATGAGGTACAAAAAATATAATGAAACATATTGATAGAAGAAATACAACATGTTCCATCCAAACAAAATAACCACAGAAAAAATTATAGAATTCTAAAAAATTAAAATAATTCTTGTTACAATAACAATACAATAATCTGTTACAGGAAACTTCAAAATCACTTCAAACAGTTGAGTAAAAAAGAATATCACGAAACATATTGATACAAGACATACAACAATTTCCATCCAAACAAATTAACTACAGAAAAAAATTCATAATTTTAAAAATTGAAAACAATCCTTGTTACAAGAGCAATACAATAATCTGTTATAGGCAGCTTCAATCAGATGAGTGGAAAAGAATATCATGAAACATATTGATACTCAAACAGATGAGGAAAAAAGAATATCATGAAACATACTAATACAAGACAACCAAGCTATGTAACAGTTGCCTTGTCAATTTTAAATTCATAATTTTTTTGCAATCCTTATTGACCAATGAGAAACATTTAGGAACATCCTTTTTTGAAGAGGTAAGCTCCATGTCATCACTAAAAATCTCAGGCAAGTCTTCTCTATTTCTCTATAATATTTAGTGCCAAGAAATGTAGCTCAAATTCCCAATTAACTGTATGGCCTTATAGCCATTATTCATAGATAATTGCCACCCATTGCATTTACAAGTTCTATTTAATGTGGGTTTACTGCCAAAGAATGTAGCTCAAATTTTGAATTCATAAACCAACTCTTACATACATTAATTGAATTGTTTAAATATGTTTAATGTGGGTTCTCAATTACCTGTGGTTAACCTCTAACTCTTATGCAAAATATCATAATGAATAGTCTTCTGTGGGGGACCAAAAAAAGAGTATCATGTAGAATAGTTTGTTATTCAAAACTTGAAAGAGGGCTGGAGGCAACAATTTTTATAATACTCTTCTATCAAACAAACACCACAATGGCTCTTTCAAAAAATTTAACCTAATCAATATATTTTCTCACACATTTTGCATTATACTTTCCCATACATATATATATACACACATACATACATATATATCCATACATACTTACATACATACATACATACATACATACATACATATATATATATACAGGGGTATGTGCAGGATCATGATGGGCCAAAAAGTGGCAATATGATGGGTATGTGGCTGACGACTTTTTTTTAACCCAAAATTGATGAAACGATAAGGATTTTTAAAGGAGATTCTCAGCTTTCCAACAATATAAATTATGCATTACTTTGAATTTAATAAGTAATTATTATTGATTTTCTACTCAAATTATGACTACAGTCCTGATTGATAGGTTGATTGAAAAGCATCGATAGCTTTCAAACAGTATCACTTTTTTCAATCCAAAATATGAGTCACATTCTATGCTTTGTATACTATAGGATTAAAGAAAGAAAAATTGAATTTCATGAAGTTTTGGCCAAGTTAAGGTGGTCAGACATACGAGTTTTTATATTTTGTAAAAATTGTAATAAAAAAATCATAATTAATTATTTACTTGGAAAAAAATTACAAAAAAATATGCATCACATCGGAGGATGAGTCCTTTACTTATATCTAAAATCTTATTAAAAAATATTATAATTTTATTGTGGTTAGGGTGGTCAGACAGACACCTACTTCTTATTTTTTCCCTAAAATTTAAGTAGCACTACATTGAAATTTTAAATTTTCACCAAATAGATTTTTTTTTTTTAAACAAACCTAGTAGTTTAGAAACTACATTCAATTTGCTATAAATTCTATTCTTCCATATTTTTGAAATAATATAGATAACTTATTCAAATTTTTATGTCAAGATGCCTAACTTTTATTTTTCTGAATTTTTTTCCACTTAAGGGCATGTTTTTTCCATGATGATCCTGCACATACCCACAGGTATATATATACATACGTATATTCTAAATTAGAGTTGTATTATTTGGCACTAAATATTATATACAAATAGGTAATTTGTAAAAGAACTATTAGGAAAACACTGGAGAACCACAGGAAAATGAGAGATGATTGAAACCCAACATTTCATAGAACTTTTAAACAAGAGGAAAGAATATCATAAAACATATTCATACAACACAAGCAATCTATGTAACAGTTAGCTTATCAATTCTAAATTGAATCCACATTATCTAGCAGTAAATATTATAGACAAATAGGGAAACTGTTAAAAAAGTGTTACAAATAACATACATACATGTATATATACATACACACACACACATATATATACATACATATATAAATATACATATGCATATATGTGTATGTGTGTGTGCACAACTTACAGATTCTGGAGCACAACAGTTTTAAAACCCTCCAATCTGCTATAAAATAGACATGGAGCAAGTAATTCGTCAAGTGCCCTGTTATGATACCAACACAACAATGCCTCTTTTGATAGTGCAACTTAATCAATATATTTTCTTGGAAATTTCAGAGTGTGCTTTCCAATATATATATATATATATATATATATATAGATATATATATGTATGTATGTATATATATATATGTATATATATATATATGTATATATATATATATATATGTATATATATATATATACATATGCATAGACATATATATATATACATACATATATATGCATACATATACATATATAGACACATATATACTCTCCATCTTTGGTGTTATACACATTTTATATAGTTGGTTCCTTGGTATCTTTCTAATTGATTTAACTTCAAATCCTTAGAAAGAGGATGGTGTAGATTGTGAACAATATGTGGAAATCAATGCTTCAAAACATACACAGATACATATACGCATATATATATTGAAGACAAATAGAGAAATTGTATAACACGGATGACAATAACACTTAAGAGCCACTAAGCTAATATAGACAAAATTTAATTAAAGAACAAACAAAGCATACATCTAATTATGTTGAATGTACATATGAATATATGTGAATGCACATGCATACTCATTTGTATATACATACATGCACATCTATATGTAAATATATCTATGCATATGCAATGCATTTTTAGTGGAGAATGTAATGAATGGAAGGTATGGTGCATCTTTTCCTTCTTGGAGAGTGTAATGTTACTGCTACTTATGCATATGCATTGTTCCTTCCCTCATTGCACCCTCCATCAAAAAGAGATTCACTAATTTTTATTGCATATGCATATATACATATACATATACATATACATATACAAATACATATACATATGCATATGCATATGTATATACATATATCCATACAATATCAAATACTACTAAAAAGTGTGAGAATAAAATCTTAGATCTAAGATTCAGTGTAATTGATGAAAAAACTAACCATGCATCCAACAAAGCCACAAAACAATTTCCCAGAACAAAAAGGAAGCAAGCAACACACCTACGAGGTTGGTGCTTGAGGGTTGTCTAGCAGCTTCGTGAGAGCTAGAGTCCATTATGGGCAACTAAAAAAAAAAATATCATGGAGAAGAGTTTGTTATGGAAAACTTCAAATAGATGCGGAAGAACAAATATCATGAAACATATTGATATAAGACATATAACATGTTCCATAGAAAGAAAAGAACCACAAAAATTAATACTTTATTATAAGAAGGTTCAAATAGATCAGGGAAAAATAAATCCACGAAACATATTGGTACAAGATAAGCATTCTATGAAACAATTGCAAGAGATGTTAGGAAAACACTTAAGAAGTAGACATAAGTAACAAATGAATGGGAAAAGAATATCATCGAAAAAACATGGAAAATAGAAGAGCGAAATAACTTGTACAAAATGTTATGAAACCAACACCACAATGGCCACTTCAACAATGTAAATTAATCAAAGTATACTTTCCCACACCACGACATTCAATATTCCATTTACTTTGGCTGCACGCATTTACTTCGCCCGACCTCACCGCACAACAACGAAAAAATGCATGAACCCTCACACAAGCAAACACTTACCATTCAACTTCCAAGTATCAAGGACACCAACTCCACCACCACCAACCCACATAATTACCAAGCTCCACATCACCATAAAAAATCCTAGTCAAGCCACCATTTGGCGGGAATCTTTGACATCGAAAAACCCAATTCATAGTTGGGGCGGAAAAAATCCCGATGGAAAATTCAAAAAAATAGCCTACCAACCAGGGCATCTCTGACACTAGCTATCATTCTTAAGTGTTTTTCTAATAATTGTTTTTCAATTTCACTATTTTTTTTATAATATTTAGTGGTAAATAATGTAGCTTGAAGTTTGATTTGACAAGCTAACTATCACATAGAATTTACTATTACACCTTGTCTAGACAGTGATAGAATTTCTAGTAATAGGAGTATGTTGCAAACTCAAATCTATACATGCATTTCACTGACCTATTAGAAAAAAACTTCACAATAAAAGGAAAATGAGAGATGTTTGAAAACCCACATTAAATAGAACATTAAAATATGGAGAATAGAATAGGAAAAGTATGATAATTAATAGTTTGGTATAGGGAGTAGCCATATTTCACGTGTATGTATCTATCTATGTTTCAAATAATTCATTTTCACATACAGTTCACATTGTATCTATATATATATATATATATATATCACGAGGGTGTTAGTTCATTGCCATTGTTGTACAATGGGGGTGGATGAAGTAAATGAAATATTGAGTGTTATAGTGTGGGAAAGTATACTTTTTAAAAGTTGTATCTATAATATTTAGTGGGAAATAATGTAGCTTGAATTTTGAATTGACACTTACCAACTGTCACGTAGAATTTGTTGTTACACCTTGTCCAGACAGCGATAGAATTTCTGGTAAGCAGGAATATGCTGCAAACTCAAATCTATACATGCATTTCATTGACCTATTAGAAAAAAAAATAACAATTAGAGGAAAATGAGAGATGTTTGAAAAGCTACATTAAATAGAACATTAAAATATGGAGAATAGAACAACCAAAGTACAATAATGAATAGTTTGGTACAGGGAATTGGAGAAAAGAATATCATGAACAATAGTTTGTTATGGGGAAGTTCAAATAGTTAAGAAAAAAATGACATTATCATGAAACATATTGATAGAACAAAAAAGTGAAATTGGAAAAAACCTATTAGGAAAAAACTTAAGAATCAGAGGAAAGTGACAGATGTTCTCAAACCCACATTAAATAGAACTTTAAGATATCGAGAATAGAAGAGGAAATCTATGATAATGAACAATTTGTTATGGGGAACTAAAAACAAGAATATACTAAAGAACATATTGTTGTGGAGAACCTAAAATAGATGAGGGAAAAGGAATATAATGAAACATATTCATATAAGACACTGCCATCCCACGTAATTAGCAAGCTCCACCGCCCACATAAAAAGACCTAAGTAGTTTGTTCCAGGGACCTTTAAGCAGGTCAGGGAATAAAGAATATCATGAAACATATTGAAACAAGGTTCGAGCTATGTTCTTTGTTAATAAATATTGAAGAGTAGTACAAAAATTATATAACAGGTGTTAGAATAACAATTATTTACTACAAGTCATTTTACATGGGTATTTTATATAAATATTTTTTCTATAATATTTAATACCTTGAAGCAATGTAGCTCAAATCCACAATTAAGCCTGTGGCATTATACAAATTTTGCACAGATTATTGCATCATATAATTGTTGTCATAACCTAAAGAAAATATCATTAATAAAATATGGAGAATAGAAGGGGCAAACTACGGAAATCAATTGTTTCTTATGGGGAAGTAGGAAAAAGAACCCCATAAAGAACAACTTGTCATAGGGATCTTCAAAGACATAAGGAAAAAATAATATCATGAAACATATTGATACAAGATAGATGAATGAAAAGCCACATTAAATAGAACTCCTAAAGCCAGTAGGTAGCAATAATCTATGCAAAATGAGTGCAACCCACACACTTAATTGAAAGTTGAACCTATTACCTGGCATTAAATATTATAGAAAATTTGAGAAATTGTAAAAGAGCTATTAGAATAACACTTAACAACCACTAAACTAATTTTATCTCCAATATGCATATGCTTTCATACTAACCCTCTACATATATACATACATACATATATATATATATATGTAATTACTCCTATGTTAGTCTGCAATCACTCCTATGTTAATGGGTATAACGCCAAAGATGCACATAGATAACTAAAACAATAAACAAAGATCGATAAAATTACTAACCCTAACCATATTTTTTGACAGAAGAAATAATATTTAACTACAATTGCTCCTATGCGAATGGGTATAACGCCAAAGATGCATAGAGATATTGACAAACAATAAAGGAGGGCCAAAAAAATTACTAACCGTAACCATATTTTTTTGACAGGGAAAAAGAAGATTTAACTGCAATTTCTCCACCCATAAAGAGCAATAATCCTTTCAAGTCTCCAAAATGCATATAATTCTAAACTTACAAACATATAAGAAGAAGACATTAACAATAAACTAATCATCTATGCAAAACCCCCATGTAAAACAACTTACAAATTTCAGAGAACAATAATTTTTCAATCTGCATATCATGACATGGACCTTACCTCTTGAAAAAAGAATATTCCTAAATGTCACTCATTGGTCAATAAGGATCAGGGAAAAATTATGAATTTTCCTTCAAATAGATCAAGAAACAAGAATATCATGAAGAACAATTTGTTACAGGGAGCTTCAAACAATAATCATTAGTTTGTTATGAGCAACTGGAAAAATAGAATATCATCAAGAACAATTTGTTATGGGGAGCCTCACACACACGAGGAAAAAAGAATAGCATGAAACATATTCATACAACATAGATGAACACAAAGCCACATTAAACAAAACTTCTAAACCCAATAGGTAGCAATAATCTGTGCAAATGAGTATAACCCCACACACTTCATTGAAACTTCAAGCTACATCACCTCGCACTAAATATTATAGACAAATAGAGAAACCATAAAAGAGCTATTAGAATAACACTGAACAACCAAAAATTACTAACCCTAACCATATTTTTTTGAGGAAAGAAAGAAGATTTAACTACAATTTCTCCACCCAT
Source organism: Sequoia sempervirens (assembly GCA_007258455.2). Classification (NCBI taxonomy): domain Eukaryota; kingdom Viridiplantae; phylum Streptophyta; class Pinopsida; order Cupressales; family Cupressaceae; genus Sequoia; species Sequoia sempervirens. The sequence goes on along the minus strand of VDFB02058242.1, from coordinate 221,368,651 downwards.
AAAGAGCGATAATCTCTTTCAAGTCTCCAAAATGGGTATAATGCCAAAGATAGAAATATATAACAAGAAGCCATTATCAATAAATTAATCATCTATGCAGAACACCCATGTAAAAATCAGTATAATGTTGCAGGCTTCATTCAAAATTCTCGCTACATCACATCGAACTAAATATTATAGGTCACAAATAGAGAAATTGTAAAAGAGCTATTAGAATAGCACTAAATAGCCACCAAACTAATTTTACCTCCAATATGTTTATGTTTTCATACCAACCCTCTGCATATCTATATATATATGTGTGTGATCAATCCTATATAAAAAAGTGAAAACTAAGTTTTGCAATCATTTGAATGTTATTAAAGATTATTTTAAGAATAGGGACATACCTTTATAAGGCTTATCCCTTTCATAGCCTCTTCATTAGACTTAATATTTGATTAGTTAGTATAAATTAGAATATAATATTTTCAATAGTTGGAATATTTGGTTGATGGAGCATAGTTACTATATTTTATATTCAAAATTTATGAAAACTTCCTTTGTCTTTAATCATCTATGTTTTCCTTAAAAATACTTATTAAATATGATTATGGGATCACCTTTACTAATACTCATGCAAACAATGAGACAACGTTTGGTTATAGGATGTTTGAAAATTGTCTTCATAGTCCCCAGTCAAAAGTTTATATTCGTTTTTCCTTTTTTAAATTTATTTATATAATACCTTCAACATCTCACATATAAATTTCCCTACATAATTGACTATGCAAATGATGAAGAAAAGAAAAAGGGGTGTACAAAGCGTCCATGAGATGCACATGGAAACATATGATCATGATGTTGTGTTGAACAATGTGATAAAGGTGGATGTTAGACATTTTACCACAACTTAAAAATAAATAATTATAATAAGCATAAATGATATAGTATCAATAAGAAGTTGACAAAGTAATTGGTTATTAGACATGCGCTAAGTCATAATGAGATATAAAACAAGACGTTTGGAGAAAAAGGAATTCAAATTTTATTGAATGTAGAAAAGTTTCCTATTACGCAAACTACCCATATGCACATGGGGATTACAATCACAAATACAAAGACTCTTCATTGTTGGAATCCGATAAGAATATGATTATTGAGAATTTTTTCAGTAAACTATATAAAGAATTAATAGGAAGATTGTACTTGCTAGGATGAAGCAACAAATTAAGGTTTAATGCATATCTTAGCTAATAAACTCTTATGAGATACCCTTCGAAATATTGGTAATTACTGGTGATTGCAATTTCTAAACCTTAACAAAAATAAATTTTGGGGAATGATGTCAATATTAATAAGACAACTTAAGTGTCTTGAATGAATTTATGTCTTTTAATGAGATGTCTATTCTATTAGATATTAAGATCCAAATATTTGTATATGTTTATCATGTAATTATGTTAAATGTTGATTAATTGCTTAATGTTGTTGGGTAGGTTTTAGATAGTTTTTAAATTATGAGCTCCCTATAGTTATCCAGGAGGTTGAAAATACATGGCTTTATAAGTCCATATGTGACATTGTAAAATTCACTCGAATATAATATATTTATGTTTATTCATTCTTGTCACTCATAAATATATTTTTTTTTTATTATTGTATATTTATTGATCTTAGATTCTATAATGGTATTAGAGGTTCATGGTTAGAATCATCAATGGTGAGAGAAGTATAGTGATATTGGGTAAATAAATTCTTAGTGTATATGAAAGAATTGTTTAGGAAAGCAAGGTATATCTATTAGCATGCATCATTTCAAAATTGTAAGTTGATAAAGGAGTGACATATTGATTTATTTTTCTATTTATATTTGTTTCAAGTGTGAGAAGATCTATTTACAAAAAAAAAATCCAATTTAGAATTTCTATGTTTGTGACTTATATTACAATAGTGGTGCTATTTTTTAAACACTACTATTAAACTTTATATATTTTTTATGATTGAAAAATGGTGATCAAAGAACATGGATTCCTTTTATTGAATCTAACATGTGATTCAATATTTAGTTTTTGTTGTTGTAGAGTTTAGCCAATCTATTGATCAAGATGGAAGGCTTTAGATCGAGATGAAAGAAACAAATCATTATTCATCCTTTCTTACTTTACCACATTAAATTATAAATTAATGGGAAGGATATTATCTAATGAATGAACATAATATTTTTTTTTACTTGATTCATTAAAGAAGATTAGTCTTATAAGCTACATACCTCTTATGTGTTAATATTTTATTCTAAGAAAACATAAATGTATATTTTGAATCTAGGTGAATTGTTTTAATATTTTTTCAATAAATTATTGTAAGGGTTTATTATTGGTCAAAACTAACTAGGTGTTGCCACAATAATGAGTTACACTTTCTGGGACATCCTGATTTTTTCCTAAACTTGCATATTTTTAGGAAATATAATGATTTAATCCTAGAAAGGTTTCATTTAAAGGATTTTAATTAAATATGGTTTGATCAAAGCCTCTTAGATTAAACCCCCCTGGATAGAACCTCATTAGTTTTAAACCATATCTATAATGGAGTGTCCTCTACACTTATCAAAATGCTAATAAAAACCAACTTTTGATTTGGGGGATTAAATGAATTCATTTAAAATTTATGTTTTTTAAGTATGTATCCCTTATTGTAAGCTTCCCAAAAAGTATAATTTCAAATATATTTAGTTTGATTATCATATTTATTTTTTATTTCTTGTGAATGTAGGTTTTTTAATGAACATCAAGGTCTTTGTTTCACACATTCAAAAAAGAGGAAAATAGAGAAAAAAATTCTTAAAAAATACATGTTCCCTAGGTATTGATGTCCTTATTGCAACAAAAAAAGAATAATTTAACTCAAATACATACAAAAAAAGTTATGCCATACACATTTATCCTCTATCCAAATTATAATTACTCTGACTTAGAAAATTAATTAAAAAAAATGCAACAAAAAATAATGAAAAAATATCCATGCCTTGGATATCGTGTGAAAATATGTATTTTAAGATTTTGAATTATATCCTTTCTATAAAAAAAAGTTATGTGTTACACAATAAACATCACTTTTTAAAAATGTTGTTTAGTAGAAAAAATAAGTTATTAAAAAATACATAAAAGGGTTCACAATATTTAAAAAAAAAAAAAAAAACTATAATTAGTATCTCCACAAAAATTCTCACAAATCACTAGTTTTCTTCATCTTCAAATTCTTAATGGTTTAGCTGCTATAGGTGTGAGAAAATGAAAATCTAGTGAAAAATGTTGATTTCAATGTCAATTTTGGCCAAAAAGTGTAACCTAGTATCACCCAACATTCATTTTATCATATGAATATGGCATTAAAAATGGAGGTTGTAAGACTTACAAGGAGGATGGAGGAACATTACCATCTCTAGTTATATTCTTTCTTAGAGATTGGTCACATTGCTTGAGAGAAAATTTGATGTAGGAGCATCCAGTGGTGTAAGGGCAATCTTGCATTACCCAAAAATAGTTAAATTTCAAGTTTCTTAGTTTTTAGATGTTTTTACATTTTTGGATACCCTTTTTGTCATAATGAAATTCCCAATTTATGGTTTTTATTTTCTATTGATGGGTTGAAAGATATTGCAGTTTTAATTTCCCAGATTTGCACCTGAAAATCTTCTGAGTTGGATTTGAGGCACTTAGAGCTTCCAGAATGGCCCCGAAACTTGCCGAAATTGGCATAGAAAATTTTGGGCGCATTCTTGACTTTGAGACCTTTCCAACGGTTCAAATGGTTTCGTGAATCGAGCCCCGGATCAAAAGTTATGGCCTTGGGAAGTTGGTGCACTTTCTAGAAGATACAATTGCAAATGTTCTTTTGAAATTTGAACTTCAAGTTGTAATTTTCGTGCCAAACCAAACCCAAATTTTAATGTTGTTTTGGCTCCAAACTAAAGAGGAGCTCTATTTATGGGCGGGTTTCTAATTTTTGGGTAACTTTTTGGGGACAAGCTCGCATATTGCAAAGGGTTATTTTGTAGCTTTCTGTAGCTTGCATGCATTGTAGAACTTGGGGATTTGAGATCCTCTACATGTAAGAAGCTCCATTTTCTTAATAATAAAATTATTCTCTTGTTTGTGGTTATTTTCTATGTCTCAGTCACTCTTATCAAGTGGTATCGAACGGGTTTTCTTGAGAGTGTGGAGATCACATTGTGAGGCAGTTCGCACCAGGACTGTGGTTGTGGGTGAGGTCAAGAAAGATGCCTCCAAGAGTGATGCCTGGTAGGCGTGGTGGTGCCAGAGGTGGTCAAGGTGATAAAGGCTGGTGGAAGAGATGCATTGGTAGCCCTCAAGAGACAAATTGATAGGTTACAAGAGCAGTTGAGAAGAGGGTTAAACCTGGAGGAAAGTGAGGATGAAGGAGAGGAAGAAGGTTCAGATGTAGAAGAGGAAGAAGAAGCAATTGATCAAGACCAAATGCGGCTAATAAGTGCCATTTCGAAGATCAAGAAAAGACTTAGAGCAGAAGTCCCCAATTATTTTGGAAGTCTAAACCTAGAAGAGTTGATCGACTGGATCAACAAGCTAGAAGAATATTTTGAGTATGAGGAAATAGAGGACCTAGATCAGGTTAAGTTTGCAAAAATGAAACTGAAGGGCCATCCTAGCATTTGGTGGAAAGAGGTCCAGTTGGAAAGAAATCGAAGAGGAAAAGTCAAGATCACCAGATGGGATCGCATGGTAGAGAAACTGAAGAAGCAATTCATACTAGTGGACTATGAGTTAGATCTGTTGAAGAAATTGCAAGGGTTGAAGCAAGGAAGCAAATTTGTGAAAAAATATACTGAAGATTTTCACAAGATAATCATTAGAATGGGTCACACAGAGGCCAATAAGGAGAAGGTAGCTCGATATCTTAATGGGTTATGACTGAGCATTTAGGAGGATTTAAGCTTAGTCAGAATGACTAGCATTGAGGATGTGTATCAGTTTTCTCTAAAGGTGGAAGAGAAGCTGAACAAAAGATTTAATGGCAAGCTAAAAGGACGAGGAGGTCAAAGCAGAAGGGAAAATGGTAGACCTTCAGGAAGCCGAAATGATGATGAAAA